>OZ010590.1:58799288-58836788 GCA_963932145.1 Acanthosepion lycidas
CTAGACAATTTTTCTCTCCAGAATCTATCATGCATATCTATATATCTACAATTTGCACATGCTTAGAATATTGCTGCCACATATAGTCCGGAACTCTTGCTATATATTTAAAGATTCTTGATAAAATTCCAAAAAGAATCAGCAATAGAATTGGCATCTCAGCTTCAGTCACTTTTCCACTGCTGTAAAGTTGCTTCTCTGTGGCTTTTATATAAATACTTAAATAGTTAGTTCAGTAGTTCAGAAGAGCTCTTCACTATGATACGTAGACTTTATGAATTTAAGCACACTACTAAAATGGCAGTGAGGTCTCATCAATTTACAGTTGAATTGGCTAGATGTAACCATAAGTTCTTTGCTAACAGTTTCTTTTCTGACACTTTTCACTTATAGTAAGCTCTGCCAGCTCCATGCTTTCCAGCTAACTTAGATCTTTAAAAATTTAAATGCAATTTTAATCATTATTTATTGTCTTCCTGTTTGCTCTTGTATTGTTCTTGCACCTTAGTAATGTTTCTGTTTTCTAATTTTTCACATCCAGTAAACCCTTGTGTCTTAGTGGCTTTACTGCCTTGCTTGGTATAATTTTGATTAAAAAAAATATATATATATATATACCATATTTCCGTACAGTAAGTATCATTTTTTTCCTGAGAAATGCCGTCAAAAAATCACCTTGCATCTTAGCACTGAAAGTAAAAGTTGTAGAGAGAAGTTTGCCAACCCTCATAATCTCCAGTCACAAGATACAAGAAATAACAGAATCCAAACATACATGTCTGCAATTATCATACATATGTAATAAATACAGTATATCCCATTAATATATATATATATATTGTTCCAACTACTGAAAATAAAAATAGCTGTCACTGTCTCTGTGTACAAACTTCTGCATTTATTGCATTCCCTGTATTACTAAATTAAGTAGTGTTAATTACTGTAATAAGAAATAGTCAATAATACATTCAGACAGAAATAGTGAAACAGTGGAAGTGATGATGCAAAAGCAACACACCATTTACACTCTTGAACGCAGCCTTGAAACATTAGCTGGGAGTCGGATGCAAATATGCCGTGTGTTGAGATGCCTCGTGGTTTGTAGTAACAAATATGAGTTGTTTCTTATGTGAATAAGTATAACATCATGCTAAACTATTGAAAAACAAATTAATAATAACCACAAAAGATAATAGATTCAAAATGGGATAATTTTTTTCTTAGAAGGCCAGCAGAATTTCCACATTTAATGAATTTGTACAGGACAATCTTTCAACTCCATTTTCTAAATTTAGTAAATTTTATAAAAGGGCAAAAAGTATATACACAAATGGAGGTAGAAGTTTTTATTTTATAGTTAGAGAATATTCTTGTTTGGATCCCCAAATAGATAAGTATTTTTGCACTTGAACCAATGGGTATATATATATATATATATATATATATATATATATATATATATATATATATATATATATATATATATATATATACATATTAGTGATAGCAGAAGTGTTTAAAAACTTCTTAAATAGAACAAGCCAAAATTCCTGTTCCCATAGAAATTTTCAGACTGAACTAAAACACAAAACAAACATTAGTAATAATTTTCCCAACTATATCATTGATAAAAAATAAAATTATTCTTTCAAAAAATACATAACAAATTCTGCCATAATTCCCGAAAAACATGTAAAACTTTTTATATATTACAGAGAATCAAAAACCACAAACCTTGTCCATAATCAAAATGTTGTGTATCAATTTCACTGCTCAGTCCAAGATTGTGTTTATTGTCACAAATCAATTACCTATATTGGACATACTACCACCTCCTCGAGAAGATGCCTCAGATGTCACTTATCAAATCAAAGTGTTATAAAAACATCTATCTATGCACAATTTATAAAAATTCTGCTCAGAAACACTAAAATTCTATATAAATCACATTACCAAAAATATCTCATTATAAAAGAGGCTCTGTATATTAAACATCTCTCCACTACTATCAACCTCACCTTATTTAAAAGTTGTAATGGAGTGTGAAAAGTTTTTTAAAAATCTCAAGTCGCTCCCACAAATTCCATTTATGCTCAATAAGTGAAAGCCTGGAATAAATGCTTCTATTCAAAACAACACAAAAATAAAATACAACTTAAATATTTAAAACATTAAGAATTGCTAAAAAAACAAAAAAACAAAACATCCTTGAAAATGGGCAGAGAAGTGGCTGAAAGTGGAGAACTATAAGGACACTGGTAAAACTAAATAGAAATATATATATATATATATATATATATATATATATATATATATATATATATATATATATTCACATTCACATACACAGTGTTTAAAGTTTGCTATATTTATAGAAGATTGGAGATAGAAAATCCATAGTGATAATAAACATAGGAATCAGCCCTGTATGGTGACAGTCAGTTTCACTCTTCAATGCAATTTTCTTGGTTTGAAGATCTCTCTCTCTCTCTCTCTCTCTCTCTCTCTCTCTCTCTATATATATATATATATATATATATATATATATATATATATATATATATATAAATATATATATATATATATATATATATATAAAAGATATTACACATTGAGTGCTGGTGTTAATAAAATATTGCTCAATCTAATATAACAGAGCAAATAAATATATATTAAGAAATATATATATTATCCCTCACCGGTAACACAACTCAGAATTCATACCCAATATACAATCTTCAGGTGTTGGGTAGAGAGTGACCATTACTTAATATAAATTTTAATAAAAACATATACTAAAATAGACATATATCTTAAAAACAACAGTAATCCCCCTTTATGCTTAATGTAAAATATAAATTCTAAATTTAAATAAAAATTAATATTTTTTATATAGTTTTAGGTTTGCCTATTTTAATATATATATTTTAATAAATACTATTAATCTCTGTTTATTTTAAATATAATGTACAAATACCATCTATCTTAAATGCAATATATATTTTTAAAATAAAAAACTTAATTCTTGTATAATATATTGACTGCACCTTCATTGCATTAACCAGTAACTTTTATTAAAATTTACATTATGTTATGGTCCGTGTCTACCCAGCACCTGCAGATTGCATTGTGTATAAAACTCCAAATCATTCTACGTGCTATCGGTGATGTATTTCACATAGAAAATGTTAAAATTTCCTTTCCTCTCTGCTGTGCGATGATAGTCCAGGGGTAGAATCTCTGAGTGATACCAAATCAGTCAGATTTCAATCCCGGCTTGAAGCAATCAGACGTCTAACCATACTGAAGAGCTGTGATGCAGTGAAACAGTCTCTGTGGATGACAATATAGATAGATAGATAGATAGATAAATGGATAGATAGAAATTTTATATAGATGTTTTCAGCTTCATCATTTGCACAATGTTAGAGAAAAAGTCTTGGGCTTGTTTTGAAATTTATTCAGCTTTTTTTTCTGTTTGCTTGTGCAATCAATCAAGAGTAAGATGTAATTCACAGGCCTTGCTTGCTTCTCATGAACTTGTAAAAACAAACCATAGTCAGCATTCTAACACTTTCTCTTCTTGATGAACATGGTAAAAATTGTTCTTGTTCTTGGACATGATTGTCACTGGAAATGAAATATGGATTTATTATGCGAATCCAAAATGTAGAGAACTGTGGCTAGATCCAACACAACATGGAATATGCTAGAGGAAAATGTTCTCTATATTTTGTCAGATTCAAAGGATTTCTGTATTCGGAATTACTGGATCTTAGATAAACAACAATAAGGAATTGGCTTCTTTGTAAAATAAACTGGAAGAAAAAAATCTTTTTTTAGCAAAGAAATATACTTATGATTTTGCTACAATAACCATCTGCATATTGCAAATACAATACCGCTGATGATTTTGGGATGGGATGTTATTTTGTATGTGGTTTATTCTCCTGATTTGCCATGTTCCCATGATTACCTATTCTATATAGCATTCCAAATCTAGTTGACAGTTTCATCAAAATATTAAAAAATTCTTTGATTCTTTCTTTTATGATGGAATACTCAGTTTAACGGAAAGGAGTTTTATGGTTTAGAAAGCCAGATTTGGTATAATAATTTATTTTGGATTGTTGGAACCTGGACAGACTGTTACTGCACAGTAAAGAATTGGCTAATTTCAAGGACTTATGTTCAAATATCACTTCTTTTGGTCCAAAGAGCTTGTTTTTTTAGCAGTTTTTTAAAGAATTATGATACAAAGAAATTCTTCAATCAAAACTGGAATCATCCTGTTATAAAATATAAACCTTAGCTGAACGATGGCATAAAGTCACAGAAGGCCAGTTCAAATATTTTGAGAGTTGAATAATGATGCTATGAATTTAAATGAATAAAACTATTACCAAAAAAATACTAGAATTTCTATACCAATCAAATCTTCTTCTTCTATGTGCCACTTCCCTTCAGAATATAGGCGATCGTGGTTCTCCACAACTTCCTATTTTATGTGGCTCTTAGCAGTTTTTCTCCTTTTGCTAAGGGCCTTCCTCTGTTCTTCCACCCACTGTTCATACAAGTTCATTAGGTAAGTGTCTCACTGCTTTCCTCTGCCTCTCTTATCTCAATATGCATCCAAGAAATTTCAGCTGTTTTTTTTTTACTTATTCTGAGTATAAGTGTATTTTCTGTTGCCATTTTCTTTAAGACTTTCTCGTTGCTTACCCACTGCATGAAATTTTCAGTATCCTTCTAACCCAATAAGTATAAAAAGCAAATAGTTTTGATAGCAATAGATCTTTTCTGAACATTTTTTTTAAGCAAATCACCCCAAGCAAGGCAAGAGTGCCACTAGCACACAAAGGGTTACAGAGAGTAAGAGTAAAGAGGAGTGTTTGGGAAAAGGATAAAGAGAAGGACAGGGATCAAGGTCAAGGCATCGGAAGATGTCGATTGACATTACATTTGAATATTGGAAGATTATAGCTATCAGGGAAGCAAGTGATAGTTAGGGAGTTCCACTGATGGAAGGTGTGAAATAAGAAGCTGTTGGAGTAGAAGAGATGGCTACATTTAGCCGTTTCAATAGTGAAAGGGTGGGACGGAGATGCACACTTAAATTCATGCAATTTGGCAACCAGTGAAAGTAGCTCATTAGAGCAGTTGCCATGAAAGTACTTGTAGAAAAGGCAGAGGGAAGCCACAGCATGTCTGTGATATAGCGACTGCAGACAGGATGCCAGATCAGGACCAACCATGTTGCATATCTGTCTCTGGATTTTGTCTAGGAACTTGAGATGAACAGCGGGAGCACCAGACCAATTATGGCAACAGTATTCCATGCAAGGATGAATGGTTTATCTGTAGATTTGAAGGATGGACTTCAGCAAGAAGAACCTTCTGGCATGACACAGAGAATCAACTTACCTTGCGTTAGATGTAGTTGTTCCACTTCAGGTCAGTGGTCAGTGTGAGACCAAGCAGGGAGACAGGGAGAGTTCTCTTTTGTGGGTAACTGAGAGCAGTTTCTTTTTAGAGATATTAAAGTTTACAAGCCATTTCCTGCCCCAGTTAACCATAGATTGAGACAAGTTCTCTACATGATTTCAGTCATAATGGATGTCTCACACCTTGTGTCAGTTTATGTTAAAATAAAAGAAACCTTACTAAAGAATGGAGTATTAAACTGACCTAACAGTATGGGGTTGTTTGTGCTCATTTGAAATTAATGTCTCCAAGAAAGGCTTGGATTCACTTCTCCAGCTAGAGATTAGTTCTTGTTAAATATTAACTAGAGAGCTGACAGGCATTGTGAAGTAATCCCATTGTACAAAGTAAGCTCCATGCTAACAGTTTTTTCTCTTGCACTTCAAATTTGTTGCACTCAGTATTTACATGATGAGGAGAAATATATTGAAAATACTTTTAAGCTCCACCAATACCCTAATTATTTCATATTTAATGAAAAAAAACCCCACAAACATCATCAAATTTTTAAGAATAAAAGAAGGAATGATATAAACAAACTTAATGAAATGAGATACATTACACTATGCATGAACTCTATCACAAATAGAATTTTAAAAAATTAAAATTACAAAGTTACAACTGCTTCTAAAACAATAGGAGACTTAATTATTAGAAAACAAAATAATAACAACCGAAAGCCTAAAGTAGAAATTTACTGTATCACAGTAATGACTGCCATGAGAAATACATAGGAGAGACCTTAAGGAATTTAAATAAAAAATATATTGTGAAAGATCCTGCATCATACCTTGATAATCTATGGTGCCAAAATTTAATGAGGGAATAATTTGATTTGATTTTTGCTGTGAAACTGTAGTTATCAAGCTAATCTTACAGACTATAGTGATATTAATCATTACAGGGTTTATCATAGTTGCAAGCCTCTATCAAACCAAGCAATATAAATATTTTATATGTGAGGATTACCATGGCAAGCTATTTTTCAAATAGGTACCTAAATTAATAGTTAATACTTATATTAATAATTAATACTTATGCCAAAGTATACTTAGTTCAGTTAAAAAATCGATACTGGACTGATCTAAGAATTTGTTCTATTTTTGCTAAGAGATGGCATTAGGAGTGTTTAGTTTTGACTACATGCAAAAATATTACCCTTGATTGCCTTGTGATAGTTGTGTTATCAACATGCATTTTTTTAATTGTTATTACTGAGTTATTTTATTTTTATTGATTTTAATATTGAAGGTGGAAGAACATGCAACATTTTTGAGATATACTTATTTTAAGAAAGGTAAAAAATGCAGCTTAATGATTAATGTCTTGAAATCTTTTGCATTAACTTGGTTATATTAGACATTTTAATGTGTACATTGCACATATTTTAAATGAAAAGAACTGAATGAGGTGTATTTAAATATTTTGGCTGTATTTAAATTGTGATAGCTGATGAAAACAATGCAGAATGCAAGAGATTGTAGGACAAGTGGACTAAACAAATCCCAGAGACCAAAATTGATATTGTGTATATGGTGGAAGTTGAGGGGAAAAAAACTATCATGAGCTTCTTCCAGTAAAATTTAAAAAAAAGTAATTTGAATAACTTTCCTTTTATATTCACTGCCTATTCAAGAGATGGGCAATTATGACTCTATAATTTTCAATCCTTTGTAATTCTAAGGAATGTCTGTCCTCTTACCATTCCTCCTATTCTTTGTTCTGCCATTTAGGCATGCTCATTAGGTAGGTTATTCAATGTTGCCTTCATTAAGACCTGTGTGTGTCAGATTTTCCAAGCCCTAATTGTAGCCTTATGTCAGAGTAAGATTAGTTTAGTCAAAAAAAAAAAAATACTGGATTGATCTAAATATATCGGACTGATATCATTGTGTATCTCAGAAATTTTAACTTTCTCTCTCTGATTCCAAGTGTCTCTTTTGATCCCGTTTTCCTTAAAACTTTCTTGTTGATCACATGCTCTATCAATGTTATTCTCAACATTCTTCAGTAGAACCACATTTCTATTGCCTACATCTATATAGAAATTGTTGCACCCTTACTACTATATAGGTGGATTAATATCACATAACAATTCAGCACTCTTTGACAAGTACTACTACTTCTTTCTTTTTATGTGCCATGTCCTTTCAGGATGTAGACGATCATGGCTCTTTACCTCCATCTATCCCTTACAGCTCTCAACAAGTTCCTCCCCTCTGCTATTTCCCCCAGACCACGTTCTGTCATCCACCTGCTCAAACCTGCCAGGAATGTCATACGCTGGTTTCCCTTGTCTCTCTTTCCCTCTATTCAACCTGTGAGTATCAGATTCTCAAGGCCCTCCTTCCTCATTATGTGTCCCAGAAACTTCAGCTGTCTCTTCCTGATGTTAAGCATGAGCCTCATCCTTGTCTGCATCCTCCCCAAAACCTCATTATTGCTCACACACTCGGTCCTCAGCATCCTTCTGTAGAACCACATCTCTGTCGCCTCAAGTCTCTTCTTCATCCTTGAGGAAATCGTCCAGCATTCACAGCCATTAAGAAGGACAGATGTCATGTAATAGCTCAGTAGACAAAATACTGGTAGTAGTTGATGATAAGTGTTTATTTAACTGAAAGAAATACTAATCCATAAAGGTGTACCTTCATTAGACCTTCATTAGACCCTACTGACAGGTGTAACAAAATCACAAACAGCTTTAGCAAAATAACACAAACCATACCACTTGAATACTTCCAGTATTAGAAAAAAACAAAAATGTTTAGCACCTGTAAATTGCAAAGAAAATAATGATATAATCAAGCTGCTAACTTTCTACATGATCAAAAAAAAAAAAAGTTTGGAAGGAAATTCCCATCAGTGTTTGAAATATCATTTACAGGACTTGAGAAGTGTCAAGCCAACATAGTTGTGACTGACATGGAGTGGAAGAGACCAAAAAAAACTGATTGGGTAGGAAATTTACAACTGGTACTCTTATCTATCAGGAATATTGTAAAAGATGACTTTGGCTGTACACCAGCTAATATGGTTTTTGGTATATCATTAAACTTACCTGATTAATATCATGAAGACACATTAGAGATTTTATCCACATTTGTACAGGACTTAAAAAACAGAATGTCAGCACTAACCTTTACACCTACATGGAAAACTAACAAAAATATACCTACCATGTGATCAGTACACCTGCAAATATATATTTATAAGAAATGATGGTGTAAAAAACACTGAGTCCAAAATACAGAGGCCATACTAAGTCATCAAGATAAATCAGCTTATGTTGATAAGCAATTCTTGCAACAAACTGAAAAGTGTGATCATTCACACTTAAAACCTACTCAAAAGATGGATGAACTAAACATTCTGTAAAGCAGATGACACTACAACAAAAACAACAAATGGAAGACAAGTACACTGGCCACAACATTATATATACCTTAGATATTTAGACATTATTTTTACATATCACTAGAAATACATTTCTAATTATCTGAAGAGGGATCTTTGTTGTATCCATAATGAAATACATAAATAAAAAATTAATTATACGGTCACTTTGCTGTTTCCATAAAAAAATAAATAAAAATTAATTATAATGTCAAAAATTTAATTTGTTAATGGTTCATAATTATTTACTCAGAGTTATAACTCCCCTACAAGTTCATTACAAACTCTGCAAGATATATAAAAAATGGTGACTAAAAGAACTAAAGGATTCATATATACCAATGTTAATGTGTATTTGCATATGGAATTTTAGATATGTTATGTACCTTTGTAGGTATATTGTGGATAGATGTGTTTTCCATGTTTGCATGTGAGACTTTAGATATGTTAAATGCTAATGTATGTATGATAGTAGTTCCAAAACTTTTGAGCCCATCATTCTTAATGTTATAGCATTTTTATTTTTCAAAAGGCATTGACAGGTCATCCTGGCAGCAATTAATCTAAAATAGTTTTCCCTGACAACACTCAGCAGCCCAAAAGTTTGATCATTGCATATGAAGAGAAGTCCTCATTAACATGTAATCTAAGATTTATCACAATCCATTCTGTCCCACAGTCAAAAATTCAATTATATCGTAATTCTTCATTTTCAGATCCTGATTATCATCAGCCAATATCAGTTGTTTCAATTCTTTTACTGCTTCTGAAATATGGTAAATGGTAAGATTAGCTGTTTCCATATGAGGAAACATTTAGCATTCATTGACCAAACAGTTAACATTATTGTCAGTTGAAATTTATGATGGCTTACAGCCACATCACACTGAAATATCAGTTTTTGCATGATTCCCAAAGTTAAATAATGTCAAGCATGGTCAGTACATAGGTGGGTGACTATTTGGGAATACCAGATGCAGCAAGTTTGGATGTACAGATGGTGTAATGGATAATGGCTCGCAATTGTTAATCAAAGAACTGAGTTCCATTTCACAAGGAAAGAGGGTTTAGGAAATTTGATACTCAGGACAGATTGAAGTCTAGAGGGACAGAGGAAAACAATGCATGATCAATGTAGAGAGCTTGAATGAATGGATGGCAGAGCAAGATTTAAGACAGATCAGAAAAGACAAAATTTATAAAGAGCTACAAATTTTTATTTTTTTTTTCAAGCTTTTCATGCCAAGCAAGGCGGGAGTGCCACTAGCACACAAGGGGTTACAGGGAGCAAGAGTAAAGAGATGTGACTGAAGAAAGGATAAAGAGAAGGACAGGGAATTAGATCAAGGCATCAGAAGATGTTGATTGACATTACATTTGAATATTTGAAGACTATAACTGTCAGGGAAGCAAGTAAGAGGAAGGGAGTTCTACAGATGGGAAGTGTGAGACATGAAACTATTGGAGTAGAAGAGATGGCTACATTTAACCATTTCAACAATGAAAGGGTGAGACTGAGATGCCAACCTAGTAACATGCTTAAATTCATACAGTTTGGGAACCAGCAAAAATAGCTTGTTGGTGAGGACAGAAAATTGTGGAAAACTATCACCAGAAGGGACACAACACATAGAAGAATATAAAATGTCAAGTGTTTGATTATGTCATTATGTTCTCTTTGAGTTACAGGTGATGTCCATTTTAGATGTTGCTCTTCAAGTGATGTGGTTTCTGCCATTTGGGAAAATTCTTTGTGATTCTGTAGCACTAATCCATGAGATCTCATGAAGGATGATCCTCTCTAAAGCATACAGTGTTTATTCTCTTAAAATCATGAAAATTTTCAAATTTTATGAAAATAATATACACATACATATGACTCTTCAATAATAAGCATTGAAGAAAGCTGTAGGAGAAACCAAAAATTTATTGTGTTCCCTCATGACAACTATATAAAAAATAAAAATATACAAAGAATATTTTTGACATCTACTTATTGTATAATATAAGGAGCATATGTAGATATTTACAATCTTTCTTGGCAGCTAGGGCTCATCATTTTACTGTTGAAGTTGGTAAGTGTAACAGTAAGTTCTATTCTAATAGTTTCTTCTTTCACACTTCTTACCTGTTGAACTCTCTTTCGGCCCTTAGCTTTCCTGTCAATTACAATCTTCAAAATTTCAACTGCAACATCATATGCCATCTTCTGTCAAACTGAATCCTGTTCTTTTTTTACTGTCTTTTTTTCCTCAGTAATGTTTATTCAGTTTCCTTTATTCTCAGCAACACCTTGCATTTCAGTGGCTTTGTCACCTTGCTTGGGGTGAAATGATTAATACACACACACACACACACACACACACACACATACACACATATTTGGTTGGATTGATATGAGCTTGGGACCATGGGTTACACACTTTTGCGAACGTCAGACAAACAATACTAATTATATATATATATATATATATATATATATATATATATATATATATATATATATATGTATTTATATATATATATTATATATATATTTATATATATATATATATATATATATATATATATATTTCTATGTATATATTTATATATATATATTTATATATATCTATATCTATATATATATTTATATATATATAGATATATATTTATATGTATATATTTATATATATATATTTATATATATCTATATCTATATATATATTTATATATATATATATATATTTATATGTATATATTTATATATATATATTTATATATATCTATATCTATATATATATATATATATATATATATTTATATTTATATACACACACTTTTCACACACACACACACACACACACACACACACACACACACACACACACACACACACACACACACACATATATATATATAAATGAAAAATGAAATCCCAAAGAGCCAGGAACAACCTACAATGGATCTTCAGATTAAGCTAGCTTACCCTGAAGATCTGATTAGGTGAAACCTAGGTAGGGTGTTCCTGGCTCTTTAGTATTCATTTTTTTTTATCCCTGCTCTACTTAGTGTATTGAATTATCTACATTTTAGCTTTATTACTTGCTTGTTTTTTTTTTTTATTTGGACCAAAAACTTAAGGCACTGGCCAATTTATTTCACCTTCTTTGGATGTTTCTAGTTCTTTCTTTTTTTCCATAATTTTTTTTTTTCCTCAGGTAACAATTTGTTTTGATAGACTTACAAGTTGTGCTATCTGAGTTTTTTTCCAACCAAGTATTACTAGTATAATATATATATATATATATATATATATATATATATATATATATATATATATAAACATATATAAACATAGATAGGTAGATATCATAAGAAAGCAATTAATAATACAAATCAGTAATATAGATTCAGTGTAAAAAAGTTCATATGCAAGACTTCTGGAATTCATTTTGTATGTGAGGGCACAGATATAGTTCTGTGTGTACATGTGGAGGTGAATGCATAGATGTTTTTATACATATGGATATGTTCACATCTGTTTACCAGTACATATGCACATTTCAGTGTACAAATAAGCACAGGTGTGCACCTGTGCAAGATTTTATTGATCATGACTTCATTACTCTCTCACTGATTATCTTACTGATAAATCAATCATTTGATTCTTTTGTCACATCAGCTTCAGTTCTCTCGGGTTTGCCAGTTCTTTAAATTACCATTCTTTCTTCAATTAGGCTACTATACAAGTCACAGTAAAATAAATACTTAAAGTTATTTTGGCGGTCTTGGTAAAATAAACACCAAAGCTCTTTGGCCAATCCCATTAAAATTGACACCAAGTCTATTTTGCTGGTCCCAGTAAAATCAACACTAAGACTGTTTTGCCAGTCGAAGCAAAATAGACACCATGGCTATTTTGCCTTTAAATATAGTGTTTTAGAACTAAGAATATTCATCAGTGCAGCAGCTGTGTGAACTGTGGAGGCAGGACTTGAACAACATGGATTCTGTGGTCTCTGATTGTTGTCTCCAGTGGGTGCACCTGAAGTGAATTGGCAAGTGAACTATGCCCAAGGGCAAGTTTGGGACTTACAGAGACTGTTATGCCTGAAGTGCTTAAACTATTCAGAGACTTCTATATTTCTTTTAATAATTAATGATGGATAAATTATTTTAACATGTGTTTTAACAACTGATAGTTGAAAAGATTTTAAGTTATCTTAACAATTGACGGTGAGAATAAATAAACGTCTGTATTAAATTTGTGTGTTGTTATTATTAACATTACCTGCCTTCAGAATAAAAATATTTACTGGCAAAATAGCCTGGGGTCTATTTTACTGAGATCAGTAAAATAAGCATTAAAAGCATGTTTCTCTATTTTTCTGGGACTGGCAAAATATCCTTTTCTTTTTTAGTCTCATATATACTTTTATAACTACAAAATTTTGTAGCAAAGATTTAAATTATTCAATGTAGTGAAACTGATTGCTGAATGTGATAAGTTGATGGTAGATAAATAATGTACTTGTGTATAATATAAAGAACATTTTGAATTGCTAGGTAACTGTGATATTTGTTTTTACATTGAGGCCCACCCTGTAAAAGGCCTAGGGGCCCACTTGAGGTAGAAGGTTACAGAGTAAAAGGCACAGTTAATGCAGATAGGTGAGGAAGATAACAGTTAACCCTAGACTTGAATAGATTAAGACTGTAGATTATCAGGGAAACACCACCAAGCATTGGTTCATGGAAAGAAGTTGTTTGAGTGGAAGTTGTTTGAGTGGAACTTACTTCTCGCCAATGGAATACAGAACTTGGAAGTAACAATAGAGCAGTTGGAGGCTTGCCACATCCCATCTGTGAGAGAGGGTGGAAAATAATTGGGAAGGATATTAGAATAATTCAGAACCTATACTGGCAGAAAACTGCTGTATTCAGATAGAAAGTCAGTTCAGTAAATGTACAAAAATAGAAAGGGGTGCAAGACAAGGATGTGTCTTCTCACCAGACTTATTCAACCTATACAGAAAGGTTATTCTGAGAGGATTAGATGCCCTAAGGACTGATTATTGGTGGTCACAATCTTAACAACATAAGATATGCAGATGATACCGTGTTGATAGCAGATTGATTTGGTTTGGTTTGGTTTGGTTTGGTTTGGTTTGTTAAACAAACCAAATGGGTTAGTTAAACAAACCAAACCAATCTGCTATCAATGGGCTTATGGATCATTTAATGTCAAAATTTAATTTTTTTCTTTGGCAATTTTTTAAGCTATTAAAATCTATTGCTGGAAATATATTTTTATACTTTCAGAGTGTTTTAACCCCAGTTTGGATGTTAACTATTTGCCTATAGCTGGGACCCTAACAGATGCTACCACCCTGGATCAGAGTGGACCTGGGAACAACAGAAATTAAGAAGTGGTTCCATACTCTTCAAAATCTCCAGATCATAGAACTTGCTGCCAAATGTAGTCTATCATCATACCCAGTATGTGTTGTACATGTTGATAGCAGACATAGAAAGGAAACTACAAGACCTTTTACTGAAGGTAGTGAAGAAAAGGCAAGAAGAAAGGACTAAACGTTAATTGCAAGAAGAAAGACTGCATAGTTGTTAGCAAAAGGAATAGCCTATCGTTAATAATAAAAATAATAATAATAATAATAATAATTGTTATCATCATTGGCTTTATTTCCTATCCAAGAATTTAATTTCTCCTTTGCTGATTGCTTCCTTTATGATGATGGCACTGATGACTAAATTCACTGCCCACATGCAGGTTCAGAACTGGAAGCTTCCAGTTTCACCAAAACCTGCTCCTGTCATCCATTCCCTATCACTGTTTGGCTTTGCAAGAATTGCTTGGGAGTGAAAGAAAATCAGAGAAGAATGTGCCAATTACATGAATTTGTTTAAGGTGGACTTCAACTTGCCAGGAAGTGACCCACACACTTTATTTCATTCTTCTGTGGAGACATGCAGAATCCAGTAATGAAACAGTAACAGACTGCCACTGACTCTGTTATGATTTCAAGTGGCACCTTTCTGTCATATATATCCGTCATTCATAGCCCTCTTCATTTGTTGGTTTAACTCTTGAATTGTGATCTAATCATCATCCGTTTGTTCTGCCATTAGGTTCTTTGGGGTTGGTCGAACTTAGTCTGGGTCCTCATAATAATTGTAATACTACTACTATATATATAGGAAAGGTATGAATCCTTTTCTTCTCCTCCCAGCTATAGGTAAATAGCAGGACAGACTGGGTTCTATAGCCGTGAATAGCAAATGTTCTACCACAGAAAGAAATGGCAACCTATGGCGGGGGAAAAATTCTGCCTTGTCCATCATGTATCGAAAGGTACATGATCGCCTAAGCGGGTATCACTCATGTCACACAACTGACTGACTGACTACTAAATCAAAGTAAAAACTCCTTCCTGCGCAGAATTTACTAGGCTTACTTAGACTGACACAACACAATGCAAGGCACCTAATGAGAATTAAATATACTTAAGTCATAATGACCTGCAAGAATGACTTGTTAACTCTTTCTTCACGGGCTCATTGGTTGATTGGTTGATTTTGTTTAGCAGCATATCAAAACTTCTATGGGTTATTTAAGCCTGAAATCTTAATATTTTCTAATTTAATTCTATTTTGGAGAAATAATATTGATCTAAGTGATTATGTCTTATTAATTAACCCATAGATGGAGGAAGAGAGGGGGAATCATACTTTTCCCAAGGAAAGTAAATATAACGAACCTGAGTGGAATTTGAACTTGGCTTTCCTATTAACAATTTCAAGCCATTATCCATTACCGACTGCACATTCAAGCTTAATGCACCTGATATTCCCAAGAGGTCAGCCATCTAGGTACTGACAAGGCTCAATGTTGCTTAACTTCGGAAACCAGTGTTTCAATGTAATGTGGGTGTAGGTCATCACAGACTTGTGTTGCATGTATATACACACACATCTATGGATATAATTATTCATCATTATCATCATCAAGTGTTCTTTGACTTGGTATGGTCATAGGATTGTTGTGCAGTTACCAGCTAGCTCCATATATCTTGATTGCATGCCAATGTTTGACTCTCTGTGAATGATATTCCAGCCTATTTTTTGTCAGCCTATTTTTTCCTCTATCTGATTTTTCTTCTTTTGCCTGAGAGGGAAATCTTGGGAAATTTGTAAGATAACAGTGACTCTTATGATATGCCTGCACTATTTCAATTTTCTTTTCTTGATGCTGGATATGAGGTCACCCAATGGACTATCTTCTTATCTTCATTGAAATATAATTACAAAACTTTTATTCCTTTTCTTAAATATCATGTCCTTTCAAGACATGGGGATACCAGATCTCTACAGCTTCCCTTCCCTCAATATTTATATGCTACCATGATTGCTTTTGTGAAAGATAATGTAGATTTACTTTGTTTTCTCCAGTTTTAAATTTAGAGTTTTTTTTTCTAGACTGGCTGCCACCCAAGGCTAGAGAGCCAAGTCTGTTTGTTATTTAATTCATAAATTAGGTAAGAAGAGACGGATTCATTAGTGCAAAATGTAATACAGTTAGAATTTGAACTCAGCTAACTAATTCCAATTTCTGTACTAATATCCATCTTTTCTAAAAATATTTTTATGGCAACTGCTCTATGGCAAGCTTTTGTCCCAGGTACCCCAGATACATGAATTTAAGCATGCTATTAGATTGGCATCTAGAACCCACACTTTTACTGCTGAAATA
This sequence comes from Acanthosepion lycidas, assembly GCA_963932145.1. NCBI lineage: Eukaryota > Metazoa > Mollusca > Cephalopoda > Sepiida > Sepiidae > Acanthosepion > Acanthosepion lycidas. The sequence goes on from OZ010590.1 coordinate 58,815,922, forward strand.
ATTAAATGTAACCACTACTTCTACTCCAACAGTTTCTTTTCTTGCATTTCCTGACAGTGAAAGTTTACTTGCTTCCCTGAAAACTACAATCTTCAAAAATTTAAATGCAATGTCAATTGCTATCTTCTGTCATCTTGAACCCCATTCATCTTTTATCCTTTCTTCAATCTCCACCCGTATACCCAATCTTTTCTCTCAATTTCCGTCTCTGTAATCGCCTGCATACTAGTTGCATTCGCATCTTGCCTGGGTGAAATGATTAAAAAACAAATGCTACCTGAACATTCATTACATCTTTTATATATATATATATATATATATATATATATATATATATATATATATATATATATATATATATATATAGTTAAGTTCTGAAAAACTTGGTAATCCATATGGGTAATCCCAAGTAGGATGAAATCCTGAAAGCTAATATTTTAAAGAAAAACAGACCACTTTAAGGTACCATTATAATAATTTAATTCACTCTACTTAATATTATAATTCAGAAGTAACCTCATCAGTTCTAAACTCTTATATAGATGTTATGCATGGAGCCCAACATGTTCAGAAATGCCTAAAGTATCATCTGTATACAACCATTTATATACAATCATTTTCTCAGATCAATGATCAATTAAAAATGGCTTCATGTGAATTCATCTACTAAGTTTTAAAGAAGACATTTCTTAATGAGACCCTATAAACTGGTGCTATGGAATCCCAAAGAGCTTTACCAAATAACCACATCACTTTAAAACCTGCAACAACTAAAATAAGTAGGACATAAGCCTAGAAGAAAAAATAATGATATAATTAAGATATTGACTTTCCACACTAATCTGTATAAAAGGGTAGGAAGGAAATTCCTAGCAGTACTAGAATACAGGTATTTCTGGACAAAATTTTTAACTGATTCAATCTTTCTTATCAAATCACAAAATTAATGTTATCTTGAATGGCCATTCATCTAGATCTTTTTGCATTCATGGAGGTCTCCCCTAGGGATCTATCCTTGGACCTATGTTGTTCCTAAATTTCATCAATGTCCTTCCTGATGTCATTAGTTCTTGAAATCTGTGTCTATGCTGATGACACAACTATTTACTCTTGTCTTAATAGTAAGTCCATTTAGTTTGACATGGTCAAATTGGCAGCTGACATCAAAAATGACCTACAGTCAGTCATTAACTGGAACAATGAATGACATGTTAATTCTAATTCTTCCAAAATGGGACTGATCTCTTTAGTCATCTGAGAGAACCTTTTTGCTTCCATCTTATCCACTGCTAAGAAACTTGGTTCACTGTATTGTGTTAGACAATTTTTCTTTATAGAATCTTTCTTATACATTTATAAGTCTACCATTCATCCCTGTATTGAATATTGCTGCCACATCTGGTCTGGTGCTTCTGCTATGTATTTAGAGATTATTGATAAAATACAAAGAAGAATCTGTAATGTTATTTGTCCTGACCACCTGGAATCTTGGCTTCAGTCATTTTTCCACTGCCAAAATATAGCTTCCCTGTACCCTTTTCTATAAATATTTTCATGGTAATTTTTCTAATCAGCTTTCCTTTATAGTATCTAGATTTTATGAATTGAAGTGCAGTATTAAATTGGTGGAAAGGTATCATCATTTCATAACTGAAATGGTTAGATGCAACCGTAAGTTCTATGTTAACATTTTCTTCCCTCACTCTTTTCACTTGTGAAATTTGTTCTTCATTAATATTAAATACAATGTCAATCATTATTTTCTGTCTTCTTAATTACATTTTCATATTGTTTTCGCTTCTTAATAATTTTTTTCTCATATTCTCTAACACTCAGTAACTCCTTACAGCTTAGTGGCTTTATTGCTTTGCTTGGGGTTAAATGATTAAAAAAAAAGGAAGAAAGAGTGATAACAGCTAGTAGACTTGAGAAAAAACTGTATTAAGACAAAGATTTTGTAAATTTCAACTCACACTAATACTCACTGTTTAGCATTATCATTTTTATGATTTTAGATGATGGTATGTTGGTATTACTGTCAAACCTCATCATATCAAACACAAAGAATGCAAATCTAAAGTTAGATACCTTATGACAGTACAAGATAATATAACAAACATTAGTGAAAGTTTTTAGTATGAGTCATAAAATGTAGTTTTTTGTTACCACAAATTGTTTTTCCATCATTGTTAAAAATTAGTGTTAACCTATATATGAGGCATATCATATATTAATAAGTTCTTGGCTAAAAATAAAGGGTTACTTTATATCCAAGTGTCTACAATGTTCATAATGAAATGAGTAAATGTAACATCCATGTTGAGCATAGATGAAATCAAATTATTATCTTGCATCACATTTGTATTTATCATTTATATAAGCAGTTATTTCCTGTTGTTCTGCAAAATGGTATAAGAAAGTTCCCAGACAAAAAAATGTATTTCATTATTCCAATAAATGCATTTTAATTAAGCAAAGGTAGAAATTTCCATGCAGACAGCTCTTTCCTAAGAACTGCCACTTTGTTGAACAGACTCCTTTGTGAGTGCTTCCCTGAACACTTCAGTTTTAAAATTTTCAAGTCAAGAGTCAATCATTATCAATCTTCCTTATCATAATCTTCACTTTCTATCACCTCTTTCATTTAAATCACACACCTCATTAACCATGGTAATGATGAATAAGGTATGTGATTTAAATGAAAGAAAAGTTGGTTGGAAGTGAAGATTATGATTTTTGCCTTTTACCTTTTATTGAGTGAATTCTAGAATTTGGCCATCATTCCCTAAGAAATAGTCCCTTGGGTACATGCATAGAAATCCCAGCACTTCTTCTGCACTTTAAAATTAGTAGAATTCCTTTTCAGAAGGCCTCCAAATACCACTTGTGTTTCCATTTGAATTTCAGCAATGGTTTTGATTCCAATCTAGCCATATAAGAGAGCTGATCAATTGTTCAGTGATGGTCATCATGAAAAAGTTTGCAAATATGCAACGTCAATCACCATTTTCTGTCTTCCTGAAACTTGCTCTTTTATAGTCTTTTCCCTTCTCTAATGCCTTCTTATTCTATTTCACTCTCAGTACCCCCTGGGTTCTCAGTGGAATTATTGCCTTGCTTGGGGTGAAATAATTAAAAAAAAGATTTTCCATACTTTTTATTTTTTTCTGATTATTGGTCATCCTTAATGATTATGAATCTTGTATTAGGTGTTGTATTGAACCTTGCTGGTTGAAGCCTATGAAATCCAGTAAATTAGTGTGAATTAGGCTTTAACTAGTAAGGCTTAATACAAACTGTCTCAGGTGAAACAATGAAAGCTGTTAAATCATTTACATATCTAGGAAGTGAGATAAATTCTATTGAAAAGGATGTGAAAATTTGCATTGCTAAAGCCTGGGCCACCTTGAATAAAATGGATATAATCTGGAAAGCTGCTCTATCAGATAACTTCAAGCAAAGATTCTGTTGAGTCACTGTAGAGGCAGTGTTAATGTATGGTGCCACTGCCTGGATAATAACTAAAACTCTACAGTCTAAGCTTGATGGAACCTACACTCGGATATTGAAATCTATGCTGGAGACAATATCCAACTAAATCACATCTCTATGGACCCATCCCTCATATTTCTACAATCTTACATGAACACAGAATGCACATTGCAGGACACTGCTGGTAAACAAAACAAAAACTCCTGTTCTGGACACCTAGCTATGGAGCAAGATGAGTTGGTCACCTAGCAACCACCTTCATTGACCAGCTATGTTATGACACAGAATGCCTCTATTTCCAATCTTGATGGTTGGTGTGATAGACTCAGGAATGTCCAAGCTAAATTTGAATATATTTAATGCTCATGATCTTGACTGGTTACTCAACTAGCTCTGAAATGAGCATACAAAACAAAAACCTGTGTTTGATCTAAAGGATTTTCCCTAAAACCTGACAAAGTATTAATGGATTTGCTAGGCTTCATGCAAAATTTGACACTAACACATTGCTTGAATTTATTAGCACCTGTGTCACAGAGCCACTCCAAGACAATATCAAAAAACCTTACATAATAAGTGAATATAAATAAAGCAGGAAGCTTACTGCAGACTGAGTCAGGAAGTTGGGTACCAATGAATGTTAACGGTATGCCTATTTCTGATATCTCTATCTATAAAAGGGAGGATGTATATGTGTGTGTGTAATGAATGCACGGCCGCAATTTTCGAGGGATTTGCACCAAAATTTACATGCACATGCTCCAAGTTAGCGGGAAAGCCAAGACTGACTTTGCATTTCTCAACTCCCACCGATAGTGGAAATAATCAATATTTTCATGCTTCTATGGCAATTTTCATGTAGTTTGCGGCCATTTTCTACTGGCCAGAGTGAGAGCCTATAGCTGGCTGCCACGAATAGGCAGGAAGATTCTATTGTCCAGCGTGAGAGCCAATAGCTGACTGACACAAATGTTAACTAGCATGCTAGCATGCAAAAAAAATCGATAGCTGCATTTGTCACAAGTGGGAAAAATTTAAATCTGCATGGCACTTTACTCCAGTTGGCTCTTTCACTTGCTTAAACTCAACATTCATTCTGATTCTGCAAAACTGGGTTGGGTGTGAAAAAGTATTTGTTGTCAACATTCTTTTTTCATTTGGTTTTTCCAGTTACGAGTCCTTTTTTAAAGCTGATCGTTTTGTGTTCATTTTGTTTAGTTCTTTTTTCGTAACAGATTTAATGTTTAGTGTAGAGCTTAGAAAAAATTTGCTGTGTGAAGAAGTATGAAGGCAAGAAGTAAGGCATGTAGCAACATCAGCATGGCAAAGGTCACTCCTTTAAAGGCAAGGAAGGGCAAAAATAATTGCTGTATGAGTTGTACGATTTTTGAATCAAGCACAGGCAACACCGGGCCATACTGCTAGTATGATATAATGACAGAACATACAGTATTGGGAATTTCTGATACTGTCATACAAGTCTTAATTATCTGCCCTTGACTCAGCTATAATTTATGCATATATCAAAGGGTAACAAATATCATGTCTGGCTTCCTCTTTATGTTCCTTCATCCTTTGATCATGGCCCACCACACCTTCTTGTCTCTCGTAACTCTTAATAAACTTTTGTCTTTTTGTTATTTCTTCCAAACCCTGTTCTACCATCCATTTACTCAAGCCTATCAAGAATGCTAAACACTGTTTTCTTCTTTCCCTCAATCTGTCATGTAAGTATCAGATTTTCCAAGCCCTCCTTCCTCATTATGTGCCTCAGAAATTTCAACTGCCTCTTCCTGATGTTAATTATAAGTTTCCTTTTTGTTTTCATTTTCTCTAAAACCTGGTCATTGTTCACATCTTTGGTCCATGGTATCTTCAGCATCTTTCTCTAGAACCACATTTCAGTTGCTTCAAGTTCCTTCTTCATCTTTGAGGAGATTGTCCAGAATTCACTGCAATATAAGAGGACAGCTATCACATAAAAAAAAATAACAGTACTCTTTTCTTTGTTTCTACCAAAGCTTTGCTGTCTCTTAATACACTGCTTAGCTTTTGACCATCTCAATGTGTCTTCGGATCTCAGTGTCACAGTTTCCATCCTCTGTTAAAACACTTCCCAGATATTTAAGTTAGAAGCACAGAAAATAATTTGCCTTGTCAATTGGTGCCAATCTCTCAAACTGACTGCATGCCTATGTCAGCCTATTATATTCTCTTGCTATTCATGGCCTAGCCACACTACATTTTATGCATATTTTTATATAGTTATCTCCTTTGTGCTTGTTATAATATAATATCACTTAGGACCGGATTTCCAGTACCAAACACACTTTTAGCATGCCAGCTCAAATAAATGCATGAATTTAAGTGTTGGTTTTCTTGATTATGTATGTGCATATCTCCCATCATGAACATTTTAGAGTTCCAGATTAACTCCAGTGAAAATTTTATTTACTGTAATTTGGCTAAATAAACACCATTGATGATCTTAATTGATCTTAATTTACTTATTTTTGTCTATATTTGCTAATATGTATCTGATTTGTGAATTGAACAAACTATTTTTGCATTCAAGTTCAGTAAATATATCAATAAAATGCTTTTACTCAAAAATATATACATGCACCTCTTTGTATTCCCCCATAAATAAAGTGTTACCATATCAAGGGTATGGAATAGTTTGGTGAATATAACTTCATCAATCTTTCCAATACTGAAGTAGAAGTGGTAGTTACATTTAACTATTTCAACAGTAAAAGGGTGGGACCTAGATGCCAATCTAGTAGCACACTTAAATACTTAAGATGTAGTTGGGACACCAGGAAAAAAAGCTCATCAGAGCAGTTGCCATGAAAATATTTGTAGAAAAGATTGAAGGAAACCACATCAAGATGCCAAGTCAAAATCGATTGCAGATCCTTCTTTGAATTTTGTCAAGAACTTTGAGATGAATAGCAGGAGCACCAGACCATATTGTTTGCCCGAGAATAGGTGATTAGAGGTAAGATGCTTAACCATTTTAGCATTGATTAAAGCCTTGAATACTTTGACAAAAAGCAGTAGGAAACTAATAGGGTGATAGAGGGGTCAAAGTTTCTCCAGAGTTCTTAAAAACAGGAACTACAGAGGAGGACTTCCAACAAGATGAAAAGCAGGAAGCAGAGAGGCAATAGTTGTAGAGTTTGGAGAGGGCTGTAACCAACTCAGGTGCACATTCCTTTCGGATGATGACTGGGATCCCATCACCTCTGCTTGTTTTATGGGCATCTAATTTAGAAATGATGTCTGAGACCAGTGACAGGGTTAATGACATATCACTCAGTAGAGCCTCTGTTCTAGTGGGGAAATCAGGTATGGGCACTCCAAATCAGACGAGTGTTGAAAATTTCTGAGTAAAGCATTCAGCCTAATCTATTGTAGATGTTAGAACTTCAAATTGATTGAATCTAGGAGGGACTGAGAATTTGATAATTTTTAAAAAATTTTTTAAAGTAAGGTTCACCTTGGATCCACTCAAGGTAGAGGGCTAATTTAGGAGGCAATTTGTGTGGACAGGAGGGGAAGATAACAGTTAACCCTATCGTTGAACTGGTTAAGATTGTAGTGATTGGGGAAGCATCATCTTGGGCATAAGTTCCACAGAGCAGTTGTTAACAGGAAGTTGTGGTACTTCTCACCGAAAGAATACAGAGGGAATATGGGTAGTTTGCTACTATGTAAGTGCCATGGCATGTCTTTGCCATGAAGGTCTGAACTGGCAGGATCAGCAAATGTAGTCTGTGCACTTTCCATGGAAGTAGTGATAGAGCAGCAAAAGTCTTGCCACATCTTGCCTGTGAGAAAGAGTGGAGAATAATTTGTCCATCCACAAGGGCTCAGAAATGCTTTTGGACTCTGTCAAATCTGGGCATCTGCCACCAAAATATGACAATAGTACTCCATTTTTGGTCAAATCTGGCTCTTGTAAAGGTGGAGAATAGCAGAAGGAGTCTGGTACTTACTGGAGCAGTACATAGAGCCAATCATTTTTCCTGTATCCTTAGCAATGAATCATATGTATGAGTTCCACTTGAGGCCCAATAGTCTTTTAAGGCACAGTGCCTCCCAATGGAATATCCATTCATTGTGAGTGGTGGTATTTTGGGGTTAGATCAGTGATGATGGAATGTAATTAGTTTGGTTTGAAAAGCATTGAATGTAACCAGCCAGTTTTTACCTCACAAGTTAGTTTGTGGTAGATTGTAAGAGAGATCAGTTGCCAATCTCTGTCCATCAAGAGTTTTAGAATGTGTATTTTATTTATTATTTACATACAGTCATATTCATTATTTCTTATATTAGTGTTATAATTATATTTACTTAAAGAAACATGGTTTCATTTCTTTCTTATATTATTTCAGCATGGAACTATTTTTATTGTGATCTCTTATATTATTTTAATAAACACTTATTCTTATTATTCATTTTCACAGTTATTAAACAAACCATTATTCCTACTGTCCTTTCTGAAATAAGTGTGCTGAATATAACATTATATATATGCATACATACATACATACATACATAGATACATACATACACACACATGTATATATAGATATAGATACATATATATATATATATATATATATATATATATATATAAATACTTATTCTTAAAGATTTATGCCAAACATTTTTCCTTTATTGTGTGGGTTACCTCATTTGGTTTTACCAAAAGCACCCATTAGGTGGTGCTATTTAAGTCTATAAAAAGGCAAGCATTTTCTCTTTCTTTCTCTTTTTCGTCTTGCTTCCCGATGTAGTCGAACATAGGTAAAGAATGCTGCCACTGGGGTATGTTCGTTTTTCTTGGTCTACTGACTTTTGAACTCTCTCACACATGCACAGACACACACTTGTTTTACACACACACAACAAGCACATTCTTATAGCTAGTCTCAATATCTTTTCCTTTAATTTCACTTGTGCACACATGCAATTACTTTTATTAATACATGCATATAATTGCTGTTTGTTTTAAATACCATGTTTTGTGTACTTATTTTTACCCAGAATCACATGAGTCCTTCAATATTGTTTGCAGGACAAATGTTACAGGAGTCCCTAAATATTTACTATACAATGTGCACACACTCATATAAAAAAAATGATGACTTATTGTTACCCATACATCATAAAATTCCACAACTATTGTAACCTGAGAATTGGTGAACTCTTCCAGAAAAATGACAAAATTGTTTCCACTTTCCTAAGGCTAGCCAAGGAATATGGAAAAAAGGATTTTAGAAGACACCAAATGACAAGTGACATCATTACAACAAAATTACACACTCTGTTATACTGAAACAGGAGTGGATGGAATGTGCAACCAGCCAAGCATTATATACAGTAAAGCAGTGCTACTCAAAGTGGTGATCCATGGACTGGTGCTGGTACATGAGCATCAGCTACCGGTACGTGGCCAGTGTCTAGGCCATGCTAGAGAATCATTGAATAATTGATAGATGCCAGCCAAGCAGTACACTGCCAGAGCCATGGCCATCAGAATTTGTACTTTTGTACCAAAATTGTTACTTTTTGCTTTCAGATGAAAGTTTGGGTACAATTGGTACAACTTTTACAGAAACTTGCTATCTGAAATAAATTATATAATTTGGTATTTTTCAAAATAGATTTTTACCTACAATATAATTATAATAATGTTGATTTAAGTGAATTTTGATGAGTTTTATTAATTATAAACTGTAAAAAAGAGTATGTGATTGAACATTCCTTATTCCTGTTCAAAACACGTTTGTTTCAGCGTTATATAATTTTTGTTTTTCTGTTAATAAACTGCTTATTTTTTATTACTTTTTATGTTTTTATATTGAATTATTTTTTGCAAAGTAAATGGAAGATAAAAAATAATCAACATTTATTATATTCATCATATATATCATTTCCAGTATAAATTAATATTACCACAAAATATTACAGATACATGACACATTGAGAAAAAAAAAATTCTGCTCCACCATATCAGATATTTTGAGAAGCACTGTAGAAAGGTACTTCCTGGTTGTGTGCAACAATGTCACTTTCAACAGTGATTTTATAGTGCAAGTAGTCAATGTGGATGACCCAATATCCTTTAGAAATTGGGTTTATAGTCCAAAATATGAGGATCTTAGTCATATTTTATTGTTTGAGAAACATTAGTACTGTATATATAAAATAATTTTAGTATTGGCAGCTCGGTCTCATCGTTTTACAGTTAGATGTAGCCATAAGTTATATCCAAATAGTTTCTTCTCTCACACTTTTGGAGCTCTCTTCAGTCTTCTTGCTTTCCTGTTAATTATGATCTTCAAAAAATGAGCTCATGAATTTCTGTTCCCATCATAAGAAAATAAATCCAGAATAATTGTCTGATTCTATTAGAGAACACTTAGAATTTATTGGCCTTAATATTTACATGATGAGGAGAAATACATTGAAAATACTTTTAAGCTCCACCTAAGCTAATCATTTCATATTTAATGCAAAACACAAAGCTCATCAAATTTTTAAATACAAAAGAATGAATGATATAAACAAACTTAATGAAACGAGATACATTACATCACCTACTAACACTATTACAACAAGAATTGAAAATAATTTATATAAACATAACATAAAATGTGTTACAAAAAAGTGAAGAGAAACTGAATGAGATTGGCAAAGCTGTGTGTCCAGACATGCCAGACAAAATATATATATATATATATATATATATATATATATATATTATTTCAAAATCTTTCATTCTTAAATTTAAAAAATTAAATAATTCAAAAACATAAAAATTTGAAAAGTCCAAAATTTAAAATTCAGCATCCCCACATCTTCATCATTTCTTCTTGGTATCTAATTATAACCAATGTTTGCACCACCTTCCTCCCCTCCCCACAACATATATACAATTCCTTCAATAAGAACATTACTTAAGTCTGACAAATTCCTATTAGAAGACAAAATGCATTGTAAAGAATTATACCACTCTGTCATTCAATTACCTTACATTGTTGTAATATATACAAATTCATATATCATATTCTCCCATATATATATATATATATATATATATATATATATATATATATATATATATATATATATATATATACATACATATATATATATATATATATATACATACATACATATATATATATATATATATATATACATATATATATATATACATACATATATATATATATATCAAAAGCTATATATAAAATATCATATATATATATATCTAAATCAATAAAACAGAAGATGCGTGTGTGTGTCTGCTTATGTGTTTGTGTGCGTGTCTGCTTATGTGTTTGTGTGTGTGTCTGTCTCTGTGTGTGTGTGTCTGTCTGTATGTGTGCGTCTGTGTGTGTGCTATTTATGCACGTTCACATTTCTCGACCAATTTCGATGAAATTGTACACACAAGACCAATTTTGCAATCTCCAGGCACCCCCCTGCTTTGGCAGAAAAATTGATAAAACTGAAGTTGGGTATGACTTTTTAAAAAAAACCAAAGCAAAATTACAGGCGAACAAAATTTTTACCAGATGTGCTGATGTTCTTTGCACTTGTAAAACAAAACTCATGTCATGAGGTCTATATAGAGTGCATGATAGTTTGCCTGTGACATCGGCTTCACACAAAAAATTGCAAAAAACTGTAAGAAAATCATGTTTTTCATACTACTTAAAACAAAAACTTGAATAACTTCCTCATTTTTTATCTGATTTTCTTCAAATATACTGCAAAAATTAGCCATCATGTCATGTAAGAAATCAGATAGTGTGTATTTAGTCCAGCTTGCTTCCTTTCATATAATTAGAAAAACTGTTAAAAAAAAGCCCGTTTTTAAGCCATAACTCCCTGTTTTTTCATCCAATACTTTCCAAATTTGCTATGTCTGTTTGGTTTAGATTATTTCAGTTAAGTAGATGAAATCTGTGAAAAACTAAGTCCAAAACTGGCTTTTGCTATTTAGCCAATACTTTCTTTATATCATTCCATCCTAAATTGGCATTCAAAACAACCTTTGATTGTTTGAGAAGGATTATCAAAATGTTAACTTGGAAAAATTCCTAAAGAACCTCTTATTAACCCAACCTTTACAGAAAATGTGCAAAGAAGGAGAGCGGTATTCATGCGTTTGCACTTGCAATTGAATCAAGCTCTGACACTTCATCCCTGTTTTTGTTTGATGATTATTATGAAAAATGCCATACTAGTTGAAAGTTATTGTGACTATTTACTGAAACAACTTAACCCTAAGCAATGACCACACAAGAAGGATGAATTCCTTCATTAAGAACAATCAAACACTTGCAAGGGACATGCCATAAAAAAGATGAATAGGGGGAGAAGTTTAGTATATCAATGGATGATGCATGCAAGCGGGGGTGCAGGTAAACATTTCTAGACAGGAGGTGCAGGTATACAGGGAGGTGCAATTATACAATTGCAGCCATGTACACCTGGGCTATGTCAGGTACCTCATCTAGTGTATATATATATATATATATATATATATATATATATATATATATATATATAATTTATATGTATTTTATATGTATTCTCCAATATATATATATATATATATATATATATATATATATATAAAAGTGGATATATATAAAAGTGACAGTTTGTTTCATGCGTGCACACAATTTTCAGGCTTGAGGTATTAACATTTTTCAGGCTTAGATGTTAACAAAGTGTCAACTTTATAGTATTCTTTGGTCTTAACTCAATAAAATAACATAAGAATATAAACTATCAAGATGAAAGCAAACAATAAGTGATTAAAACAATGCTGTATGCTAACTTAATAGTTCTCCTCATGGTTATTTATTGTAGGTATAGGATTTATTTCGACCAATAAACCTGTCTATGCTCCATTGGCAGGCAGTGACTACTAGCTCAATAGGCCAAAGCAAGATAAGGTGACAGGGGGGAAGGAGAATGATCATAGATATAAACTTGAAAAAATGGTAGAGGAGAAGGGAAGTTGAAATTTGTCTCAAACACGTGAACTTGTGACGAGTGGACCAATGTTACTTTACATTATAGCTGATGAATAAAAGTCACTTTAACAGGCAGGGCAACCAAAATACAACAATTTAATTATAATAGACCCAGAAATTTGAAAAGCAGCAATATTGTATATAGATGTATTTTTGCAATAGCAGGATTTTATGGAGATGTTCTTGATGCTATTTAATTTAGAAAGAGTAGCATTAAAACTACTTATTCAATATGTTTTTTGATCTATACTTTACTGTACTTCTGACTTATATACTTAGTTCATGGGCACTTCAGCATGGTTTAATGGTTAACAAGATTGTCTTGCTAGATCAGTTATGATTGAATAGTGATTTTGATCCTCATTGGGGGCTCCATAGCTTTGTACTTGTACCACCTCTAAGTTTTGCTTCGTAAATCACTATATGTTTAATTCCGGATTTTAAACAAATGATCAAAGAATAAAACAAAAAAAATAAAAAAGTGAGGCTGACTTCAGCATTGAATGACTTAATAAGTGTTGAAATGTCATTAATTCTACTAACCTGTCCTAACCATTCTTTCTTACAATTATTATTTAAATAAACAATAGATTCTAGTATTTTTTCTCAATTACTTCAACCATTTGTCTTATATTATTTTATGCTTTTATACTTTTTTGCAGTTATAAGTAAAATAAATTTATTCCAATAAATCTTTCTATAGTTCGTCTTGTCTTTCTTTTTTATATTCATTATTAAATAATTACTTAATATTAAAATAAACAATTATTTATTCTATTATTTTACACTATTTATCAGTCCACCTAATTTTCTGCTATTTTTTCAAGTTTATATCTATGGTCATTATTTAGCAAGATCAATGAATCCTGAACCCAGTCATTGTCTCTCTTTGACCTTTAATATGTCTGTCAGAATTTTTCTTTTACAGCTAATCAATCAGTTTGTCTCCAATTTATTATCATTTGCTCCTGCTTCTTTCATTTGTGCTGCAGTTCATACATACACATCTTTTGTACCGTTTGAAGGCATTTGTTTTAAGAGGAAGATCATCATTAACATCCAGTATTGATGCCAGATAAGAAATACCTTATGGTTGTCATTCAACTTTGATCACTATATATGGACAAAGTTGTGACAATTTCTTTCTTTGTGCTTGAAGGGAAAAATCTGAAAAAATTCTGCAAGTAATTTCAAGAGTCAAAACCAGAGTTCAATTGAAAATGGAGAATTTTTAAAATCAAGCAATCACTCCAAGAAATAAATATAAGAATAATTGAAATAAGTATTCAACAAAGTTAATCTATTTTTCTAACAAACATTAAATGGAATATATTAAGAAATCTAAAGACGAACACAATAATTAGGAATACTTGTAAGCTATGTCAAGAAGAGAAACTAGCTATAGCAACATATAAGGACATCACTGAATTACTGAACGGGAGGTCAAAGATTATGAACAAGTGCAAATACGTTAAGAAGTTCAACTTGGGGTTATTTGAACCTTGATAAAACCTGAATAAAATTAGATTTTTTTATTTGTTTTTTTACACCCCCTCAACTACTTCTGGTTTTGAACAAAAGTGCTTAATTTGTTGAGCTCCATGTCATTGATTTGCTGAACAAACCACCTGAGGAGACAATAGTAGCCAAAACTGCAGTAGTGGTCTGGTCAGCATTCATTTTTCTAAACATTAAACAGCTCTACAAGTCTGGCCTTCCAACTTGATATTCAGAACTTTCAATGTGTACAATCTTAACAAATATTTTACTGTTTGTTTACTCTGGCATATATATATATATATATATATATATATATATATATATATATTTGTCATGGAAACATCCCAACAAGTGCACAGGATTGCCTTGACAGTGATGTTATGACTTGGGGTCATAACAAGTTTCAGGTCTTGCAACATCATACTTGTTCGTCCAAGAGATACCTACCAAAACAGTAGTATTCCAGCAGGCGATCCTGAAGCAAAAAAAAAAATATGCCAAGCATGTAACATATGGACTCATTAAATAAATGCTACTGCTGATCTTGAAATTACAAGTGACCATTCATTAACAACTTATGCCACTTCCTCCTCAGCCAAAATGATACAAAAAAGAATAGACAACATGCTCGTTTTTTTTTTCATCTTAGGTCTACCACGTTGAAAGATCCACATTCTCAACAAGCAGTTTGACATAACAGGTAAGTAATGGCAAGAAAAGTTTCCTTTCATATGAAGCGTTACATTAACCAAAAAAAAAAAAAGAAAACAAAATATCGAACTCATTTATTGGTCATAGGAATTATGATCAGAAACGTTTCTTGCTTTCTTTTCGCACCACCAGCAGAATTTCTTCTTTCCATTTCTTTCCTTTTACACTTTTCCTCTCTCTGCTCCTGACTAGGAAAGCAAAAAAAAAAAAATCAAACAGTTAGGAATACCAAGACCCTCTCCCCAAACAGCGACTTAGGTCATCCCTCCACATATCCCTTTTTCTTCCTTCCCACTTTCCCCTCTGCACCCACCAATATCCGTCATAGAGCTCCATGGAACAGATCTTTTAATCCATAGCCATTTTGAGGCTTTTTTTTGCAGCTTCTGATAGAACCTTGATGGCCTTTCTCTTTTTTACTCCCCTGACTTCAAGCTGACTTAGAGCACTGCATACAGATCTTCCTGCAAAATCATGGCATCTGACTTCAACCGGGAGACAGGTAGTTTGCCATTTGTTAGCTCTGCATCTCTCAACTAGCTCCTGGTATTCTTCCCAAGGTACTGTAAGTTTGAGCATTATGACTTGTATGGAGACAGTTGACCAGACCAATATATCTGGGTGCAGGGACGATGTCATTATCTGTTCCAGGATATTCAACTGGCACCCCAGGTCTACTCTTGCTGCCAATCTCAGGCAGAGGAGAGCATGCAGGTTGGTGATTTATGCACCATAGAGGAGTTTCCACCAGCCTTGATGAAACAGATTGCCTTCATTTCAGGCTTACAACTACAATCGCTAATTGCTGAGGCCACTACTTTGGCTAATTTCTTAAGTACCTGATCATGTCTCCACCGGTACCTTCCTTCACCAAGTGCCTTCAGGCAAGTGTTTTGAATATGTTTCAGCATACAGAGTGGGCAAGTTTGCAGGACTCTGTAGTACATCATACATGGATTGCATGAGAAATTTAATGCGACTGGCGTCAGAGTGCCAGATCTCCGACCAACTTATCTTCTGCCATAAAAAAATCTTCCATCATGTCCATGCAACCTGCTGGCTTAGTCCCACTATCTTGCACATTCTTTTTTCTTCAACGGCTCAAACTTCCTCTTGAATTAGTTGTCACCTCTGCTTTCTCGATTCGGGTACCAGGAAAGAAGCCCAAGCTGCATGACCTGATGCTACTGTCCCCATGAGAGCCTTCTGTCTCAACCGCCCCTCCACAATACCCAGTCTGCCCTCTGCACTCCATTTCCTTCCATTGCAGACTTCTATGCCTGCTGCCACCACTTTTGAGTCCTTAGAGTCCCTATACTGTAGGAATCCTCTTGTTCGAGATAGTACGAATTCCTCCACCAACCCTTTAAAGGGGACTTGAAGTGCATTTGATTTGTCATATAGTGTGGCACTACTCAGACCTCACAGCAGCTCCAGCCATCTGCGAAGGCAGCCGTTAATTCTCCTTTCCATGGCCTCCACTGATGTCATTGGGAAATCGTAGATAAACAAATACCAGAGAATTCTTGGGAGCACCACGCTGGTAAATCCACGCCTTGAAATGGCCCGGAAGACCTGACTTGTCCACCTTGGCAAGCCATAATTCCAATTTGGAGATCATCATTTGGATTGATAAAGTGTCCATTAAGGAGTTTTACCTAGGCTCTTCACAGGTCTCTCTGTCAATGTCGGGATAGTAGTTCCTGATATCAAGAACCTGAAATTACCTGCTACTTTCCCCTTCTTTATCACTAATGATCTCGACTTTGCAAGCTTGAAACGCATTCTCGCCCACGCAATAAACTTTTCAAGTCTATGAAAGATCCACCTACTCCCGGTGACTGAAGATGTTGTAATGGTCAGATTGTCCATGTACGCTCTGATCGGTGGTTGACACACTCCTGTCTTCATCATAGGGCCTCGACACTCGACTTCGGCCAATTTGACCACCATATTTATAGCGAGGGTAAATAGAGTAGCTGAGATTGTACAGTGAGTAATAATACCACTTTTGAGTCTGTCCCAATCAGAAACTATAAACCTGGAAGAGGTTCTCATTTTAAAATTGTTATAATAGTCCAAGATTAATAGGCTGATCTCCTCAGGTATATGATATCTCCTTAGGGCTACTTCTAATAATTTATGTGAAATGGACCTGTATGCGTTGGCAAGGTCCAGCCACACTGCGGTGAGGTTACCCTTATTCTCTTTAGCTTCTCTTAATATCTGCGGGACTACTCCAGTATGTTCAAGGCATCCCGGAAAACCTGGAATTCCCCACTTTTGTACTGAAGTGTCAATATAATTATTAACCAAAAGAAAGCTTGTCAGATGCCATGATAAAATACTGAAAAAGATCTTACTTTTGGTGCACAATAAAGAGATACTCCTGAATTGGTCTAAATCTCTGGATTTTTCTTCCTTGGGGATCCACACACACTCTGCAAATCTCCATTGGTCTGCAACTCTACTTCTATGCTATATTACATTTAGTATCTTCCAAAGGAGCTGGAGAAAGCTTGGACAACGTTTATAGATGCTGTATGGAACTCCACTCTGTCCAGCAGCTGAGGCTGATCTAGTTGCCTTCACTACCTCCCTAATCTCATTCCAGTTTGGTTTGTCTAATACAAAGTCACTCATCGGATGGGTTGGATTAACCAAAGCTTCTGTATGGCCGAGATCCTTGTCTCTTACAAGGTCACCCAATGTGTTCTGGAGATAGTTGTTAATCTCATCTGCAGAGAATTCTAACTGACCACTCCACTTATCCCCAAGCAGTTTCCTTGTAAAGCCAAAAGGATCTGCAAAGAACGATGATCTTTTCTTCACTCTTTTCTTCCTTCTCCTATGATGCCACTCAGCTTTACGAATAGATTTTAGTCTTGATCTTACACCATTCTGCAGCTCTGATAGTGAATAACGTTCTTCCTCACTAAGCTGCTTGTACCTTTTTTTGAGTACCCTTAACTCTCTCCTCAGGCCCTGTATCCTCTCATATATATATATATATATATATATATATATATATATATATATTTAAGTAATTCATCGAGTTTAGAAGAAACCTCAACAGAATGCAGAAAGCATTGGATGGCCGTTTCATTCTATATTTGGGACTCATCAGCAGTGTACATCCACTCCCAAGAATCGAAACCTGGACAGTTACAATATCAGGCAAATGTCATACCAAATGTACCAACAGGTCTTGGTGATGAAGAGGTAATGAATTAGACTCGATATAGTGCCACTTGATCAATATTCCGTGGTTGAACTCATCCGAGTTTCCCTTACCCATATGACTGTGCCCCCACGAGCCACAACTAATATCCCCAAGCCGCTCCATCCAGAGCATTAGAAGCCGGTTCAAGCAATGGTATACAAGTAATAGAAATTATTAGGAGGATTTGAGATAATCATAATTAAGTGGAATATGTGATCAAGCGGTGCTATAACGAGTCTAATTCATTACCTCTTTATCACCGGGGCCTGTTGGTACAGTTGGTATGACGTTTGCCTGATATTGTAACTATCCTGGTTTCAGTTCTCACTAGTGGATGTGCACTGCTGATGTGTCCCAAATATAGGACGAAATGGCCATCCAGTGCTTTCCGCATTCTGTTGAGGTTTCTTCTAGACTCAATGAATTACTTAATAATAATTATCTCAAATCCTCCTAATAATTTCTATCACTTATATATATATATATATATATATATATATATATATATATATATATATATATAGCTTTTATGTCTCTAGGTCAACTGCTGACGTGCTGAAGGTTATTGCTGAAAGGAGTGGGGAATATCTGAAAGCATTTAACAGGGTTTTGGTATAGTCTTCTTCCCAAGTTCAAGGGTGTGTCAGATGACTGGCAGAATTTTTTCCTTTGATTAAATCTTTCTTATTAAATATCTAGAATGGTCACTTCACTAGATATTTTTGCATTCATACAGGTATACCCCAGAGCTCTTTCCTTGTACCTGCTTTGTTCCTAATTTTCATCATAGACTTTCCCAATATCATCAGTTCCTGACTCTGTATCTCTGTTGATAACACAACTATTTATTCCTGTCTTAATGATAATAAGTCTTATAGGTTTGATAAAATCAAATTGGCAGCTGATCTGGAAAATAACCTACAATCTGTTGTTAACTGGAGCAAGAAATGCCTTGTTAATTTGAATGTCTCCAAAACAAAACTTCTCTCTATTAATCATTTAATAAATCTTTTTTGCCTTCCATCAGCATATGGCTGATGCTAACCACCAACAGGGTAAATAACTGTCCCTTCTTAGTCTCATGTTTTTCACAGACACGAAGGGGAAAAATTGCATTGAATCAAATGCTGAGTCTGCTGATAAGAAAATTATTTCACTCTGTCATACTAAACAATTTTTCTCACCAGAATCTATCTTACACATTTATCAATCTATAATTTATCTGTGCATCGAAAATATTGATGGCATATTGAATCTGGTGTTTCCGCTATATATCTAGAGATTCTCAACAAAATTCAAAGATGAATTTGCAACATTATCAGTCCTGACCTGATATCACAGATCCAGTCACTTTTCCACTGCCGTAACATAGCTTACCTGGGCTTTTTCTATAAATATTTTCATGGTAACTGTTATGCTGAACTTTCCTGTTTTGTACCTTGACTTTCTAATTTTAAAAACAATACTAGGTTATCAGTTAGGCCTTTTAGTTTCCTTGCCAAAATTGCTGGTTGGAACTGTAAGTTCTGTGCTAACAGTTTCTTCTCACATACTCCTTGCTTGTTGAACTCAGTTCTGGCTTCCTGTTTTCCTGTCAACTATGATCTTCAAAAATTTAAATGCAATGTCAATTGTCATCTTCTATCTCCTTGAATACTGTCATCTTCTGTCTCCTTGAATACTCTCATCTTTGTCTCCTTGAATGTCTATTTAAGCAGCATTTGTTCAGACAAACATGTTTCATTGAATAGCATAGACATAATATGTCTATTCATTTTTAATATTTTCTAGTTCTCTAATCAGTTTCATGATGTTAAGATGAAATACATCAAGGAAGGCACTGAAGTTTTTCTTACCAAAGTACTTCATGGAAGAGATTGAAAATTCTTGAGTAAGAAAAACTACAGCATCTTATATATATATATATATATATATATATATATATATATATATATATATATATATATATATTATGAAATGGACAAAGACCGACAATTATTTTAAAACATTTTTTATGTTTATACATTCTTTCTATAGATACAAATATTTAAGTAAATGCACTGTTTATAATAAACAGTATTAACAGCATTTACCGGCCTGAATGCTCAAGAAATTTTCATAGAAAATATGTATCCTTTCATTTAAAAACAGTAAAATCGACCTTGCTAAGCAAAACACTCCTCTATGGGTCAATCAGTAAACACACATGAGGCTATATAATGGTCCTGTATAGGATACAGGTTCGATTCCTGTCAGAGGACATGTATTTTTTCTTAAAATTTCTCAGACATTCAGGCCGGTAAATGTCATTAATACTGTTTATTATAAACAGAGCATTTACTTAAATATTTGTATCTATAAAAAGAACGTATAAACATAAAAAATATCTTTATATATATATATGATAAAAATATAGTTTTAAATAAAATATTTATGGGTTTATGGAATAGAACATATGTAAATATAAAAGTGAACACTGAAGTCAACAGTCAGGGTGTTGACCTCAATGTCCACTTATATATATGTCTGTGCGTTAAGATAAGGAACAAATAGGAAATATTTATAAATTTAACATGTTTCAATTTTATTTAGGCTTCAGTATGAAATATGGAGGAGAAAAGAAAATTCTGGTATTTTCTATTTTATTATTTTATTTTATTGTTTATGTTTTTTCTCAAATATGTTTCTCATTGTTTAAGCAGGCCTCACATGTATTTGTCTTGTCAGGAAGTGTTCATGTGTATAATTATTGTGTGTTTGTATATCATAATTCTAGTTGGCCTATGCATGATTTTGTTGATAATTTATGTGATTTAAATTCTTTACCTCACATGCAAAACAAATCTTGCATATATAAATATATTTCCTTCTTT
>OZ010590.1:58841788-58869288 GCA_963932145.1 Acanthosepion lycidas
CTATTATCTCCATATCTCAAAAATGTATAGCTGATAAATTGAAAGGGCATATTATACCTCCATTAAGATTTAAACTGATACTTGGTTTACTTGTAAGACACTAAATTTATGGACAATGGAGAGTCTGAATGAAGCATATGAATATGTTTGGCAAACATGCTGCAGACATATATATGTATGCAGACATACATGAATACATGTACAGTTTCTACACATAAATAAATGTAAGTATATATATATATATATATATATATATATATATATATATATATATGTAATATAAAAGGCTCAAACACTAATATCCCATGGTTATAATTTATTAAATTGTGATCGTAATCATGGCCCAATTCATCAGACCTACAAATTCAAAAAGAAGCTTGAGTTCTACTTGAATTCTATCCTCTTGGGAATTTATGTATATATATATATATATATATATATATATATATATATATATATATATATATATATATATTGACCACTAATATTATCCATATATATATATATATATATATATATATATGTATGTTTCATTAAAGACAACAAAGTACTGAAATTAATCTTTTTATTTTATTTTTATTCTGTTCTACACACTGTGTTCAGAAAAGAAAACACTTGTCCGAACATAGTAAAAATTAAATAAAAATCTTAATAATAGTACTTTCTCTGTCTTCTTTAATGAAACATGTATAAATGAAAGATTGCTGTCTAAATACACATATCCTCTATGTGTATTATATAATATATATATCTCCTATGGAAAAAGATTATATACTGAAGTGTGTATAAAAAATATATATAAAAATTCAGTTTGACCGTTATAAATGATGTGTACTTGAATAACTTTAAATTGGTTCCAGCAAATATGTGAATGCCGTAATTAGCCAATAACAGTTACATAAATACACAAAAAATGACATTCTTGAAAATGAATGCAGCAACATTCAAAAGTACTTCAGAAAAAAACTGTATTGATTGGTAAATAGGATTGTACCTATTTGCATATTTTAAGGAGAAGAGATATAAAGTGTATTGTTGACTAAGAAACAGAGAGTACTGATCATGTGTTATAGAACTACATAATACAACAAAAAATAAAAATGAACTGTGATAAATTTACCAATTATATAAAACAACTAATTTTGAAATGTAAAAATGTGAAAAAAAATTGTATAGACAGAAAGTCTTGATATTATTCAACCAAACATGTTTGAAAGAATCCTTGCTTTGAAAGAATATATATATATATATATATATATATATATACATATATATATATATATATATATATATATATATATATATATATATATATATTCTTTCAAAGCAAGTATTCTTTCAAACATATATATACATACATATATATATATATATATATATATATATATATATATATATATATGATGGACTTCCCCACCATTATATTCAATGTATGACGGTCAGCAACTGAGTTCCTAGGAACTGACAATCAGATACCAGCATATATGATTTGATTATAGTAGTGAAGGTTTTGTGCAGAACCAACCACACTTTTTGAATGGCCGAATAGAGACCTGGTGCACTATGTGCCACAAGGTCCCCAAATGACCCTCCATTGGTTTTGAATTCAGAGTTATCCTTCTCCTAGGCCAGTTGCCATCCAAGGCTATAGAACCCAGTCTGTCCTGCTAATTACCCATAGCTGGTGGAAGAAGAACATTTATACCTTTCTCATGGGTATTAGTATGTAAGTGAATGTAATGGATTCAAATGGAATTCGAACTTGTCTCTCTGAGCCCTCAGTCCAAGCCACTACCCACTACTCTACCATGCCTCCTCAATATATATATATATATATATATATATATATATATTGAATTATTAGATTCACCCCGTAAAAAGCAGTAAAGGCACTAAGATACAAGGGGTTACTGGGCATGGAAGAATTAGGAACATTAATAATGAGCAAGAAGAGAAAAGAGTAATCAGGTGGACAGTAGATAACAATTGACATTGCATTTAAATTTTTGAAGATCAAAATTGGATGGAAAGCATGGAGCTGGAAGGAAGTTCCACAAGTGAGAAGTATGAGAAAAGAAACTGTTAGCATAGAATTTATGGCTACATCTAGCCAGCTCAATTGATGAGATCTTGATGCCAGTCTAGTACTGCACTTAAATTCAAAAAATCTCAATACCATAGTGAAGAGCTCATTGGAACAATTACCATGAAAATATTTATAGAAATAACACTGAGAAGCAACCTTATGGCGATGGGAAAGTGATTGAAGCTGAGCTGCCAGATCAGAACTGATAATATTGCTGATTCTTCTTTAGATTTTATCAAGGAGTTCAAGGTAAATTACTGGGGCACCAGATCATATGTGGCAGCAATATTCTAAGCATGGAGGAATGGTAGACTTAAAGATATGTATGATAGATTTGGGAGAGAAAAAATGTCCCACAAAACACAGTGAACTAACTTTCTTAGAAGCTGACCTGGCAGTGTGTGTATGTATGTATATATGTATAAATTCCAATAACCAACAATTACTGTTCTTAAAAGAGTTCTCAATACAGGTAGAGCCATATATATAATGACAAGAGGAAAATATTTTTATTTCCACTTCTTAATAAACTTAAATCACGTCAAATGTAGAAATTTTATTTATAAAGTTGTATTTATGCACACAGAAAAAAGTAATGCTGAGAAAAATAATGTTATGTATTTAAAATTGAAGGTTAAAATAATTGAAAATTTAGGGAGGAAAGTTAAACTATAGAAGATGCAAAGTAAATTTTTGGCATTCCTGTTTAAACAAAAGTGAATTAATGTTGTTGTTATTATTATGGATTTTTTAAATTAAAACTATGACTTATCTGCTATCCTTTAACTTTTTAAAATTGTTATGGCTGTAATCAAATATTTTGGCTTGAATATTTTTCAAATATCTTCTTTCTTAAATGAATTACTCCTTTCATATTAGGTTGGTGCAAAAGTAATGACATAATAATGTCGTTTTTTGACGTTAGAAAATACGTCAAAAAACGACATTATTACGTCATTATTTTTGCACCAACCTAATATTTATGCACAACTATAAAAATTCATAAAATTAAGGAAATCAACTAACTCATAGGTTTAATAAAAAAAACATTAATTTAATTTTGTTTAAAAAACATATCAAATATTTGCATCTCTCAGTCTCCTCCCTGTATAGAAAAATAGAAAGGAGCATAAGACAAGGATATATCTTCTCTCTAGATTTATTCAACTTCTACAATAAAGCTGTCCTAAAGAAGCTAAAAACTCTATCAGGATTTATTAGCAGTGAGTGTAATTTAACAATATACACTGTGTTGATTGTAGACAGAGAAGGGAAACCACAAGACCCCCTAGACAAGGCTGTAAATGAAAGCGAGAAGAAAGGACTAAGTATCAACTATGAAAAAACAGAATGTTTAGTTGTCAGCAAGAGAAAAAGCCCAAGATACAAACTATGATTTTGAAATGTGAAAACCAATCAATTAGAGAAGTTTAGATATATGAGGAAGTGGTTTAACAGAGGCTGGAAGATGTAACAACAAAATCTGAAAGTGCATAGGAATAACAAAAGAAAACTTCAAAAAGTTAAGCTTAAAGTTAAGTTATCTTGTTATAACTGTTGTAACCTAGGAAGGGTTACTAAATGAGGAATAACTAAAACAGAGGTTGGAAATGAAACATCAACAAAATACAATACTCACCAGCAGCATGAAGTAGGTAAACCACCGCTAGTGGTGGACTACTTAGATGGCATATTACAATATTTACCTGGCACCCCACGAGATAGGCTGTGGCACAAAGCCAAATTTAATGTGGGGAAATCCGAGCCAATGGGCTCAGGCAAAAATTGCTCATATAACTTGTATATGCAGGATCAGGTATCTGTCTACCTCCCTGGACGAGACTCTGCCTTTCGCATAGCCTCATCCGGGTTCCTCTCTACCCGAAGGTAGAGAGTTTGACACAGCAAAAGCTTCCCACACTAACAGCTCACACTGTATTTATGAGGATTGGGACATACCCATTAATGTTCATAGGTACGGTATATATTAGGTTGGTGCAAAAATAATGACATAATAATGTCGTTTTTTGACGTATTTTTTAACGTCAAAAAACGACATTATTACGTCATTATTTTTGCACCAACCTAATAATAATAACCCCTATACCTATTCTATTTTTTCTACACTCTCCCCACTTGAATTGAGAGGGATATATTGCTCATCAGAGCAAGATGAAACTTATTTCACAATGTAGATTAAAATTTACTGATGACAAGAAATCACATTTTTCAATTAATTAATCGACCAATTTCTTTTTCATGGTTTATCAACATATTGTGGGTTATTTAAAGCCAAAACATATTGAATTGTAAGAATAATTGTTTTTTTGCAAGTGAATGTTGCATTAAAATTTTTGAGAACAACAATGATTTTTTTCCAGATACAAGTCCCACTATTTAATCCATAGATGTGGAGAAGGAAATGGATTCATACCTTTCACAAGGTTATTTGTGCATTACAAATATAAACAACAATACTGGAATTTGAACTTGGCTATCTGATTTCTCATTCCATTATACCACTCATACATCCTACATTTTCAAGGACATTACCAAAATACATCTTGTTACAAAGAAATCTTTCTTGTAAAACCATTTCTAGTACATCTGTTTCCATATCAGGTATCATAAAAACAATTAAACTGATACACACACTTTTTTTTTCTTTACAAAAGGAAAAAAAACAACATTCAGTGCATAAACTTTAGCAGATCCATTTCATCTGCTATTTTTATGGAATGGCACTCTTTTTAGATCATAATTGATTTTTACTCATTTTTAATTGCTTTCTGGACTTTTTCCCTTTCTTACATCAATACTGCAAGATAAAAATATATTCCCTATCATACCATTATCTGTTATCAAGTCAATTATGCCCCCAGACAGACAGGCAGACAGATATGAACAAAAATAGATACTGTATTTTGTTGTGTATAATACAACTTGAGTATAATATGATCCCATGTTTCTGGAGCTAAAAATAGGGAATAAATTAAATCTTAATTATAACACAACCACATAGAACAGCCATCCCTATGTAATTTTTTTTTAAAAGTTGTACCATGTTATCCATTAAAATCTCAATGTTGTACATATATTTTGCTAAAATATTTAATTTTTTACAATATTAAAAGATAGAGATGACCATAATGAAATTATCCATTGTATGTTTCTTCTCTCTGGGGACATGGTGGAGTAATGGATAGCGGCTTGGATTGAGAAATCGGAGAACCGAGTTCAAATTCCACTTGAACCCATTACATTCACTTACATGCTAATACCCTTGGGAAAGGTATGAATCCTCTTCTCCTCCCAGCTATGGATAAATAGAAGGACAGGCTGAGTTTTATGGTCTTGGATGGCAACTGGTCTACCACAGAAAGAAATAGCAACCTACAGCAGGAAAAAAATCTGCCTCGTAAGTCATGTATCGAAAGACACATGATTGCCTAAGCTTGTATCACACATGGCCTGTAACTAACTGATGTTTCTTCTCCTAAGAAGAAACTCATTTCAAAACTTATTTTCGAATTTTCAGGGAAAGATGCTAACTAGACATACCTGGTAATACAATTTAAGGTGTTAATTAAACGAAAGACAATATTTTTATTTTCATAGTTTATTAATGTATATAGAAATATAAGAAAGTCATATTAAACAGAAAAGTATGTTTTCTGTTTAATATGACTTTCTTATATTTCTATATACATTAATAAACTATGAAAATAAAAATATTGTCTTTCGTTAAGAAGAACAAAAACAAATATTGCTGATATATCAAATACCATTTGTAAACAATTCTTATCAACATCTGCCTACTTTGTGTTTTATTGTGATAACTGAGTGTATTTGCAATCTTGCTGTTTCAATTTAGAGGATTTTAAAGCTGATTATTAATTTCTGAAACAAATTTGTACACAACCCCCAATTTTTGCCTTTAATTTTCCCTCAAAATATCTCATATTATACACAAGAAAATATGGTGGATAAGTACATAGAGAATTAGATATATGGTTTAATAGATAGGTATAAGCAGTAATAAGCAGAGCAGTATTGTAATGTGCAGGTGGCACCATGGATAACAGCTTGGAATGAGAAATCAGAGAAACTTTGAAATTTGATTTGAGTTTATTACAGTTACTCAAGCACAAATACCCTTGAGAAATGTATGAAGCCATATCACCCCAGTTAAGTAGCAGGACAGATTCTTATTGTATTAGCATGCTGAGACCCTTAAATGCCAAGAGAAATATTCCCCTTATCTCTTTAGTATTTCCAAGTATTAAATATCCTTCAATCACTTATGTGCCATATGTGATACACATTTAGGCGATAATGTAATGTAAGAGGCATATTTTTTCCTGCAGTAGGTTGCCATTTCTTTCTGTTGTAGACCAGTTGCCATCCAAGACTATAGAACCCAGTATGTCCTGCTATTTACCCATAGCTGTTGGGGGAGAAGTAGAGGATTCATATCTTTTCCAAAGGTGTTAGCACATAAGTGAATGTAATGGATTCAACAGGTATTCAAACTCAGCCCTCCAATTCCTCAATCTGAGCTGCTATCCATTACTCCACCATGCCTCCCTGACCAATGAAATAACTCCCCACTTAAATTTAAAATCCTGTCTGGAAGCCTACCCATGGTTATTTAATGAAGAGGCTCAGACAGCAGAAAAACAGAGAGGAAGACACAGAGGCACACACAGACACAAACAAATGCATGATTTTATTGCCATCTTTATGATCAGGCTGAGAGATCATCTTACAAACAATGAAGAATACATACGAATTGCCACACGATAGAAATACGATATAGAATACGAAATCACACAACAGTTTCATATAACTTGCAAACTAATCACACTTGAAACAACAAAAAGATCAAATCTGAGTATGATTTCTAACACAATGTGTGAAAACTTTGACTCATTGGAGACAAATCATTATGCAGCTAAGTAAAACAAGAGCATTTTCTATCTATCTATCATTTAACACTGCATTCACATCCATTGTGAATAAATTCACATAATTTCATTGTTGTATTTTGTTTCTGTAAATAAATATTGTTAACTTTCATCATGTCTTTCCTCACATCATTTGTGCTGCATGACGAAAAGGAGGAATACATTTTGATCAAAAACCTTCTGATATTTATACAAGACAAATTTCTAACTTTTGTCCTTCCTACCATCCACAACAAGCTTCAGTTTAAAAGAGTAGTAAAAGAAGATTAAAACAAAAAAAACTGTCTCGAATTAAAACAAGAATTAAATCAATAGATTTGCTTTATTTTGAAAAAGTATTATCAAGCCTTGTGCATATGTAAGTATAGTTTCTCAGTGCCATTTTTTCATGCTTTTTAGAATGTTTGATTGTTTTTTATGGCTTATCAACACTTGGTGGGTTTTTAAAACTCAAACATATTTTGGATTGTACAAATAATTCTTTTTTTTGAAAGTAAATATTTACAATTTTTTGAGAATAACGTTGATTCTACCAGATACATGTCCTACTATTTGAGCAATAGCCGGGAGGAAAGAGATGGATTCATACTTTTCTAAGATTGATTGTTTGATTCTGATGTTTGGTCATTTAGTCAGTATTTAAGAATTGGCTTAGGCTGAGAACACCTCTCATAAAAATATAGCACTGCATTCAAATCCAATGTGAATAAATTCATATAATTTCATTGTTGTATTTTATTTCTGTAAATAAATGTTGTTAAGCTTCATGTCTTTCCTCACATCATTTATGCTGCATGGCTGAAAGAAGGAATACATTTTGATCAAAATCCTTCTAATATTTATACAGGACAAATTTCTACCTTTCTCCTTCTCACAATTCACAATGGGTGGTGATACCCAGCATGAGTGAATCTGGTCTGTAACAGACCCATAAAAGATTGGAAATGATAAAGTCACAATAATATGCAATTGTTTCATGTTATTAACATCAATGTTAGGTGCTTTGGTTAGTTATTGTTGTTTTTACACAAAAATTATGGCTAAAATTTCAACTGAAACAAAGATAAAAGTTGTAACTTTCTAAGGGAAAATGACTCAATTCATACAATGTATCTAGGAATTTACAGAAACCGAAAAAGACACTTGCTACTATTGGAAGTGTTTCAAGTGCAAAGGAAACTGTAAGACCACAAATGTTTGATAAGATACTTTTCTGGGTTTTTACTTACCAGTCAACTTTGATCTTCAAAAATTTAAATCCAATGTCAATCATTATCTTCTGTCTTCTTAATAGTGTTTTATAATACAATTTAATTTAATTGAATTATGATGAGAACTGAAGAAACAAGTGCCCCAACAAAAACCATGTCATTTCCAAGAGCTTTGAGACTACTTCCAAGAAGGATTCACCTTGTTCGATTCATTGCCACATTAAATTGCAAGGCAAAGGCAGCAAAACTAAACTCTAACTCCATACTTAGATGTTTATAATTTCTGTAATAATTTACTTTTTGCAGAAAATACCCTTTTTAACTTAAGAAAAAGGCAAAAGGTAAAATTTCTACTGGGGACCCAGTATTTTTACACAACCTTTTTTCAGCACCACTATGCTTAAGATGTTCTGTCATCCACTATACAGCATTAACAACAATGCAGTAACTTGTTTGCTGGTCCTCAAAAATCATAAAACATGCTGAGAAAAGCATACTGCTAATCACTCTCGATTTGGGGTTAAAATATCATTAGCTCTTGTTATATCATTATGGCTGACTATGAGAGTAATAGCTACTTTATGATACAGGATGTGCACGTAAATTAATTATAGAAAGTGGAGATACCCAAGGGATTCCTTATTACGTTCTCACTCATGCATAATGGTAAGGCATTATGTCAAGATATCTAGAAATGAAACAGAGTGCAAGGAGAAATCAGTTCATGCCTTTTCTAAAGTTAAGATTTTTATCCTGCAGTACTCTATGTGTATTTCTATCCCCAAATTTTATCCATCATTTAGTTTTATGACTTCAAGATATAAGGAACATGGAAAATCTGATATGAACAAATTAGTTTTTTTATTGTTGCAATATTTTGGTAGAGGAATGGATATCAACGTAAAATGTGGAATCAGTAAGACAAGTTCAAATTTCAGATTTTCACATAAATGCAATTGGGGAAGGCATGAATATGATTCCTGGCTGGAGAAAGGAAAGAGATTATTGCTTTTCCAAATCTAAGAGAAGCAAAACAGTGAAGAAGGAAATGGAAAACCACTCCATTATCATTCCTAATAATTCATGGCAAATCACTGATAATAAACCCAAAAGAATTGTGGAGAACTATGATTGCCTACATCCTAAAGGGACATGGCACAAAAAAACATCTAATTATTCTGCATTCTAAACAATGGAGAACGCAATAGGAAACCACTCCACTGTCTTTCCTAAGAATTTATGGCAATTCACAGATATTTTTTCACAATAATGTTTACCCTGTACAAAGCTCAAGAGCCACTTAAAGTAGAGAGTTACAGAGTAAGTTACAGTGAATTCAAACAGATTAAGATTGTAGTGATTGAGGAAGCATCCTCTTGGCAGTCAGGGCTTCAAAGTCTTGGTTCTCACAAAGAGTACACAAAGGAAATAGGGATGTTTCACTAGAATGCATGTGGCAAGGTTGGTTTTAGCTGCAAAGGTTAGAACTGGTGGAACTAAGGAATGTAGTTAATCTGAACAAAATCCATGGAAATAGTAATAGAGCAGCAAGTGACTTGCTATATTTTGTCTGTGATAGAGGGATTGTAGGGTGGAAAATAATTTGTCACCCCAAGAAGACCCTTTTGGGCACTGTGAAGTAAAGACTGGGCAGCTCCTTCCCATACATGGCAGTGTTACACTCCATCATAATTAGATCTCATTCTGATTCATTCTACATGCTGGCCAGATGTGAATGCCTCGAAGGCAGAAAACAAAATAACAAAAGTCATTTTCTGTGCATTTAGGCTCCATGCACCACGTACGGTCTACAAAGTGACCTGTGGCGGTGGCCAATCATGAACATTCCCGGTAAAGGAGACACCTCTTAGTACTTAGAAGCAGGCTCTGAGGATGACCAAACACAGTCACGGCCCAGCATGGCCATCAGCCATCACACAAGCTTCTGCTATGGCTACTGCAGACCAACCACTACACAAAGCACTACTACTACCACTATTGCTGCCTTTACCACCACCACTCAACATGACCGCACATCTCAACACTTTGACCTACCACCTTGGCCTACCTCAACTCGTTTACAAGGCATTCTCTTCACAGTCGACCCCAACAACATCTGCTCCACAAAACAGCTCTACATCAGCTCATCTACAAGGCATTCCTTTCGCAGTCAATCCCAGCAACATCCACTCCACAGAACAGCTCTAACTCGACTCATTTACAAGGCATTCCCTTCACAGACAATTCCAGTGACATTTTCTCCTCAGAGTAGGTCTCTCTCAACTTGATTACAAGTCATTCCCTTAACAGTCGACACCAGCAACCTTCATTCCACGGAACTGGCCTCCCAACACCCAACGTCACCTCAGCCTATCTTGATTCATTTTCAAGGTATTCTCTTCACATCTTTCCAGCATCTTCAGTGATGAATCATATACAAGTTCCACTTGAAGTCTGTATTGAGTTCCAATAGGTGCTCAAGGCATGGGGCCTCCCCGATACAACACCTGTTCATTGAAATAGGCCAAGATTCAGTGCCCACTCAGTTATGATAGAATCAATCTTCAGAAAGACATAATCATCTAATTTCTAAAGCATCATAGCATTAAGAAAAAGGATTTATTTAAACAATCTGTATATCTATGTATGTTTTATTTATATTGATCCACTCAACCATCTTTCATGGGAATGCATGCTGATTCATAGATAATAAAGAAAAGGATTCTTGGAAAAAACTACTGTGAATTCTAAACCATGTAGAAAGCAATGGGAAACTACTTCACTATCTTTCCTAAGAATGCATGACAAGTCATAGATACTAAATAAAAGGCATCTATGAAGACCCATGATTGAATATATGCTAAAATGACTTGGCATTTTTTTGTAATTTATTTATTAATTGAATATCAATTACTTACAAATAGAAATTTTAAAGTTACATTCATTTTCAAAATGTTTTATCCTCACTAATGTGTCTGATTCTCACTCCATCATTCTAGCCTTTTGCCAAACTAAGCTAATTTTAGGAAATATTTATGGGTGGTTGTCGTAGTAGAATAGTTAATAAACACCTCTCACAAAGTTTTTAACATATGTATGTTTTACCATAACTAAGTAACTCAACATGTGCCAGACTAAGTTAAGCTTAGGAAAGATTTATAAGGAATTACCATAGCACAATAGTTAACAAATGCCCCTCACTGACCATTTAACATGTGTAGAAAGAGAGTTAGAGTGGTATATGTTACCCATCCTCTTATATGACAGTAAATGTTGGACAATTTCCCTGAGGATGAGGAAAAAAACTAGAATTTGCAGAGATCCCATGGACAAAGTGAGTAAGCAACAATGAAATCTGAAAGAAAATGGCAACAGAAATTATACTCAGAATCAGGAAAAGGGAGCTGAAATTCCTTGGACACATAATGAGGAAGAAGGGCTTGGAAAACTGGACCTTCACAAGGCAAGAGAGATAGGGGAAGGCAGTGTGACATTTACCTGAAGAGGTTGTGTGAATGAGTGGCAAAATTGGGATGAAAGCCTTAGCAAAAGGAGAAAAACTGCTAAGAGCCACATGAGATAGGAAGTTGTAGAGAGTTATGATTGGCTATGTTCTGAAGGTATATAGCACAGAAAAGAAGAAGAAAAAGAAGAAGAAGAAGAAGAAAAAGATGTAAGTTTGATCCCCACTAGTTGCTCTACCATTCTGATCTTGTGCCAAATTAGCTAATACTACAGTGCTATCAAGCAAAACACACATCTGCTGTACATATGTAGCATATACTTGCAAAGTTCACACTAATTTCTGATTGACTAGTTTTCCTTACAAGCAACTTTTTTTGTCCGCATGTGTGTTAGTGAGGCATTCAAGCAAATAATAAGCAAATCACTACAAGTTATTTGTAAAAGTATATGTATATACCAATTAACGGTTTGTAAAATGTGTGGCGATACTGATTTTGTATGCAGGCAATTGAGGAGAATACAAAAATTTGAGTCTCAAGATGGCTGAATGATTTTCTTCTCAATTTTTCTCATTTCTTTAATTACTCTTTTCTTTTCACTTTACTTTTCTATATTTACACAAATTCTTTTCTCTTCCATTTAGGTTTTCTCATTCATTTGTAGTTTATTCCCTGGTCCTGGGTCTGACAATAAACTATATCTGGCAGTAAGGCCTCTGATCAGGAAGTTTTGAGGAGTATCAAACAATCTCTTAATTGCTGTTGTTCCCAGGTCCACCTGTTAGGGTCACAGCTATGGGCAAATAGTTAACACCCAAAAATGGTGGTCAAAACACTATGAAAGTATAAAATTAGACTTTTATAGTAAAAATACCAGCAATACATTTTTGAAAAAAAAATATAACCAGCAATACATTGGACTCTCGGCAAAAGCCCTCTTTACAAAAATATGTCAATGAAACTTGACCTACAAACCGATTTCTTACCAAGAATACATATTCTATTCATACAAATCTATCCTAAAATCTTGTCAGCATTAAATAACACATTGAGGTTGACATGCCATAGAACAAAATAAACCAATAAACCAAACTATTTTTTCCTTCCTGTTTTTATTATGTTTGTCTTTCCTTCCATACTTGTATTTTTCTTACTTTCTTTTCATGTATTGATAAAATTCTATTAGGTTGAGTCGAATAATTTATTTATCTTATGATGACTAAATGGTTTTCGCCTTTTACTTTTCTCTTTTCTTTAATTACTTTTTTTGAAAGGATTTTTTTGTTGTGAGTTCAATACCTGGTCACAGCAGAGGTGAACAAAAACTTGGGGAATTGAGTTACTAAAGGGAAATAACTGAAACTGTGATATCCAGAAAAGGCATGGCATGTGCAACTAGAACAATCTACCCCAGTTGACAAAATAAAGAGTTCAGTTCAAAATTCCAATATATATCATCTGTAGAAGGCTGTAATATACAATGGTCAAAACGTTGTGAATATGCTAACAAGGCTGATAACAATAGTCCAACCAATGTAAATAGTTACAATACTTCATCTCAGAAATATAGACAGATCCTAAAGAAGGCTAGAAATGTACAATGGCCAAAATGTTGTGAATGTGGCAATAAAGATGAGAACAACAGTCCGAATAATATAAATAATGTAAATAAATACAATGCTTCATCTCAGAAATATAGACAGATTTTTTTTTTTTTACCTGATGTAATTTATAATAAATGTTATTTTTAGTGACTATATGTGTTTGAGTTGCTATCACTGTTTTTAGTTTTATTAAACTGTGACTGAATTGGTAGATCAATTTGACTCAAAAAGTGGTTTCGCTGATAATTCCTGTCAGATACATCATTTTTCTTTAGCATGACTTCTCAATTTTAGTTGGTTGTTTGTTATTCACATTTTAAGAAAATAAAAAAATAGTGATGACAACCCAAAAACATCAACTCATTAAAAATGACATTTATAATAAAAAGAAATAATATCAGCTAAAACAAAATATACTTTCAAAAATTACTGTTGTTTACATTTCAGTTATGAAATTGAAGCAAGCAGATATAGATTTGTAGAAGTTCCATGAAAAACACATGCTTTCCTTGAATAGCTAATTCCCACATCACCTTGTCAGGTTGGTTACCTTGGTTGAACTGGTAGAGGTGCACTTTAGCTTAAAAACTGGTCCCTTTGGTGGGAAAAAATACGTATGCAGGTTCTATTCATGTCAAAGGCAGGACTTCTTAATTTAGGCCAGTTGTTATTAAATTCTCTGTTTAATAAAATGAAAAAAAAAACAAGGCCTATAACTCACACATATCTACCCACAAAAAATAATGTTTATAGTGAGAAGATTTTTTGATGATTAGCCAAAACCAAAGTCCCACCACAAATTCTTTTCTCTTTCATTTAGGTTTTCTCATTCATTTGTAGCTTATTCCGTTTTTCCTTTCTTGTTTTTATTATGTTTCTCTTTCCTTCCATATGTATAATTTTTTTTACTTCCTTTTCATTCACTGAGACAATTTTATTAGGCTGAATCAAATAATTTCCATTATTGTTTATCAATTTTATTCTTTTAAAACTAAAGTACAATTAAATTTTATTCAATTACATATTCATCATTATTTGTAATGATCATTGCCACTTATCAAGCAGCTCTTCAACAACATTTACATAAAATTCCATAGGCTTTGATATAAAAAATTATTCAATGAACTTGTGGTATATGGGTTCACACCTCTATGTTGCCAGTGTGCATAGGTGGCAGGATAATTATTTTATTCAAAACTTTGGAAATGAAACAAACAAGGGTTTTTTTTTAATTTATTTTCTTTAAAGTGATGAGTGAGTCCTTTGGCATTCAACATAGCAAAATGTTCATTAATAAGGCAGATATTGGTAGCAGTCTGGAGAAATGTCTGTTTCAGTGTTTTGAAGTAAGACCAAGATAGGGGTAGTAGTAATGTGAGAAATTAGGTCAGTGTCAATCTACTGTGTTCTTTTCTGCTCTGAAACAGGGTAGAAATGTTAGTTGCCAATGACCTTTTAACTGATACTTCAAGCGTCATGCTTGGCTGCATTCTTTTATTCCATCCTCTCCTGTTGTCAGTCTGGTCACTCTTAGATGTCAGGTTTATATCCTTTTTAAATAGGCTCATAGTTTGTGGTGGGAACTTTGGTTTTGACTAATCATCAAAAAGATCTTTGTGTCAATTTTTTCATTAACCAAATTATTTTATTTGATGTTCATTTCTTTTGCACTTTTTTTTTATAATGGAAGTTATGCATAGAGCCTACCTGATTTTAGTATTTTTCAGTCACAAATACATAAGCTCTGATCCTGCAACCTCCCAGTGTTTTGGGCTGGATTCAGTTTTTTTCTTCCTCTTTTTATTTGAGTGTTGCCTTCTTGTAGGCTGAGAGAAGTACAGAAAGAGAATTTTAGAGAGGGAGAATGAGAAAGAAAGAGATAAGGGTTTTAAAGTAAAGTGCAAATGCCTTATTTTAATTTGAATCCATTTAAAATTTTTTTGTATATATGTTTTATTTTTATCAGGATTCACTACAAACACTTGGATCTGGTTTTCATTCCAGAAAATCTTCCCAATCAAAGCATTTTGTAGTAATCGAAAAAGGTAATAATCAGATGGTACAAGATTAAGAGAATATGGCAGGGGAGGTAGAAACAGTCCAATCAAGTTGCAGTTTTTTTCCTGTTATTTTTGGCATATGTGGCTTTCCATAGTCATGGAGGAGAATGATATTTTTTCTTAATCAACTGTGCATTTTGCCAGTGCTGTGTAAAAACTAAGGTATGTTGGTTACCCCTGAATTTATTCTTCACTGCCATGTACAATTAGTAATTAGGATAATGCACTCATCATTACAGTTGGTTCCCATAAATGTAAATTACTTATAACTCAATCCAATACTTTCTATGCATACAAATATTCTTATCTTTATAAGGTTTTATAGATCTGCATGTGTATAATTCATGTATCAAAATGGAGTTTTTTTCTTTTTCTTTTGTTAATCATTTCACCCCAAGTAAGGCAATAAAGCCACTGAGATATAAGGGGTTACTGAGTATGAAAGAATCTGAGAAAAAAAACATTATAACAATAGAGGTCAATAAAAAAAAAAACAGGAATTAAGAAGACAGAAAATGATGATTGACATTGCATTTAAATTTTTGAAGATCAAATTTGACTGGAAAGTAAGTAGCTGGAAGGGAGTTCCACAAGTAAGAAATGAAAGGGAAGAAACTGTTAGCATATTACTTATGGTTATATATGGTAAATGTAAAATGTTGAAACCTAGCTACTAATCAAATACTGTACTTAAATTTGTAAAGTGAGGTACCAAAGAGAGAAGTAATATTTATTTTGTTTTAATACAAAAAGGTGGCACAAGGCCAAAAGTTGTGGTCTTCAATCTGATTAATCTTAAACTTAGCTAGCCATGATTATTGACCCAAAAATAACAGTGTTCCTTGCACCAAAACAATACATTCTTACTACAGCCACCATAATATCTCAAAGTCTCTATGTATTCATAACTAGTTCCCATATGTACAATTTGACTGGTGTTGGGGGGAGTGATAAAAATAGCAACACTTAAAAGTGAAACCCCAAATGAATATTTACAATGAAAAGAAAGGAAAGTTCATCAAAACAACTACCATGAAAATATTTATAGAAAACTCAGAGGGAAGCTATGTTATGTCAGTCAGAAAGTGACTGAAGTTGAGATGCCAGATCAAGACTGATAATATTTCATATTCTTTCTTTGATTTTATCAAGAATCTCTAAATACATAGTAGAAGCACCCGACCAGATGTGGCAGCAATATTCAATGCATGAAGGAATGGTAGGCTTATAAAATTGTAAAACAGATTCTGGTGAGAAGAAATTGTCCAGCATGACACTGTGAACAAACTGGGGTTTGGCTTCCTCTAAACAATATTTCCAGATTTGGGTATCAGATATTCTAGCATCCAACTTCAATATTTTTTCTTTCATGGTTAAAAGAGAAAAATGCTATGTTACATCCATTGACTTGATCAACACATACTTTACTTGGTGCCAAGGCAATGGTGAGGCCACTTATTCAACTGTGAGGGTTCTTGTGTGCTTTTTGTTCTTTGAGCTGATATACAAATTTTTTAAATACAATGCTAACCCAGCTCATATAACCTTTTATCAAAATGTCACTATGCAGTTCCCTTCATCAAATGTACTCTAAAGAGAAGTTTCCTTTCTATTATTTATAGAATTTATTCCAATGTCTGGAATGCCGGTAAATGACTTATTTCAGAATTTCAGGCATTCTTTTGGCTTTCATTCTTCCTTCAATATTTCCCCATTCATTTCAACCTAATCCTGAGTATTAATTTCCTTCATATTTCAAGAGAGTAACGAGATATTTTATGCTATATTCCTTCAGGATGTGTGTGATTATGGCTTTCCGCAACTTTTTTTTTTTAATATGTCTTAATTGCTATGACTTCTTGGGGAACATAGTTTAGGGGTTTCCTGTTGAGATCTCCACAGTTTGGAGAAGTTTTTCTTCTCTTATAGTGGCTGCAACCCAAGGCTATACAATCCAGTCTATCCAGCTATTTAGCCCATAGAATTGGGGAAGAAGAGATGGTCTCATGCCTTTCCAAGGGTATTAGTGTAATGTGAACACAATGAAAGAGACTAGAAAATCTATTCAGCTTGCTGATTGCACTTTCTGTGCTGATAACTGATTTTTTAATCATTTCAATCTAAGCAGGACAATAAAGCCATTAAGGCACAAGGAGTTACTCCAACCTTTGACTTTACTTCTGACCAATTTTTCTCCAGCTGGAGGTTAGGTCCAAAATACACTCCAAGAATGCAGACAGGACTGTCCGTCTAACCAAAGAGCCCTGGAAGAGATCTCCTTCCAAGCACCTAACCACAAACCAGAAGACTTGTTTATGACCCCTGTGACCTTTTTGTACCATTCACGCACCTTCTGTACCACCTCAGTACATGGAAACCCTGGCTCAAGCCCCACCAGAGACAGTGATTCCACATAGTGCTGGATGCACGTCCTATCCCTCAGCCGGTGAAGGAGAGGCTCCAACGCCAAAGCATAAATTGGGGCAACAGTGGGCAACCCTGACAAACTGACTGAAACAGTGCAAAAGTGTGTGACCATTTTCTGTTCACCTGTACCACAGCACTGGGGTTAGTGATACAGGAGGCTAATCCAATTACAGAAGTCGGGTTCAAATTTGGTGGCTTGCAGGACAGCAGCCAGATACCGATGGTTGACCCTATCAAATGCCTTGGACTGATATAAATTGATCAGCATGGCTTACTTGTTGTCTTTTACTCTATGATTGTGTAGATCAGGTGCAGGTTGCTCTGAATTGTTTGGCCCTTCACAGCACAAGTCATATCGGGTTCCAACAGAATCTCAGCAGACTATCTTTAAGTGTCTTCATGTTTTAGCTTTAGTTAGTGCATGCTGCTGGCTATATTTGGTGGTGAAGGAGTTAATCCTATCTTCATGCCTCTCCCACCACCTATTCGCAATAACTGCTCCACTAATTCCTGCTGCACTAGAATAATTAGCTGTTGCTGGAAGTCCCACTTGTCCAGTAAAGACAGATTGAACTTCCAATGTCCAACCATTCTAGGCCTAGCACAGTTTGCTCATGATGTAATTGGACAGAGCATGTATTTTTAATGCATTTAGCAGTTTATAGCTATAGCATAACATAAGACCTTACAAATGAACAAAAACAAGTTCTAGAAGGTTCCATAAAGTTCTTGAAGGCTCCAAAAAGTCATAGAACTATTAAACTTATATACAATTTTATAAATTTCATGTTGGTGTGACATTTTTTAAAAAATAAACTGAATTAAACCCTTCTTCATTATTTATAACAAAGGTTCATTGAATTATGATTAAGGAAATCAATTATTTACAAAAATTACAACCCTAATGTACATATTCTTTCAGAGATTAGACTGTTAAAAAAATAATGGTATTCAACTATAAAATACTAAATTTGTCAAGATTTTAATATTATTGAATAGAAATGATAATATCACAGCTGTTAAATGAAGTCTCAGAATCCTATTGACTATATTTTATAAAAAAAAGATTGAAAGGCAGATAAAGTAAGTGACTGAGGCAGAATTATGATTCTTTTTTATAAAAGAAATCAATATAAGATAAAATTTGCTTGAACTAATATCCTCATCTTTGCTGCCTTTAACACAATGCTTTGGCTAATGTGTTCTTCAGCCTTTTACACTGTTTAATATTATTCAAGCACATATCACAAATTTTGCTGTTTTCATCACTGAATTTTAGCCAATGTTTTTCACAACCTTTCTCATTGTCTCATTCTGGGACAAGTCATTTTAATTACTCCCAAATTATTCAGACTTTTATACTTATCCTTGTTTTTTCTTATCACTACATTTTAGCTAATGTGTTCTTCAACTTTCCTTCATTGTCTGAAATCTTGAGATCAGTTACTGTCACTATTCCAAAAGTTACTCAGTCTAGCATCCTCATCCTTGTTGTTTTTATCACTACATTTTCAGCCTTCATTGTTATTTGAAATTCTGAAATAAATCATTGTCATTATTTCACAAGTTATCCAGACTAGTATCCACATCCTTTTGTTTTTATCACTACATTTTAGCCAATTGGTTTTTCTATCTTCCCTCAAAAAGTGTTAAAAACACTAAGAATGTAAAAGTCAGTCTAAATAGCTTATAGAAAAATGAGAACTCATCTCAGAAATCCTGACAATGAAGACAGCCAAAAAAAACACCGATGATAGACTTAGCAACTACCACCTTCTACTAACTGAGCATATAAGCTCATTAAGCAAGTATAGTTTGACCCAATATTTACTCACCCAATTTCTCCTCCATAAACTCATCATAATCATCTTTCAACCTCAGATGAGATCATAGTGCCCACAGCCATATACCTGTACTCCTAATCCTGCATGACTGCTATTAGGTCTTCCATCTTAATTCCTTTGTCCCTGCTGATGACATCAGAAAAGGTTAATTTTTGGCTTCACCTTCCAATGAGTTGAGCTCACCCAAGGACAAGTGATGAAGTAACCCCATTCTATGCTCTATGGCTCTATTTGGCTCACAAACTGGGCTCTTCTAGCTTCCACTAGGGAGGAGACAGGACATAAGTTGTCATATATCCTTTCTATGGTAGTGTTAAATAATACTTTCAAACTATTATTTTTTAGTGGCAATGTATTTTGGCTCAGACCTTCTTAGGTTGATCTTTGAGGTCACATAGGAGACAAAATAGGGATGTCAATTTTGATTGGCTGAGCCAAACATGGGAATGAGTTATTGATTAAGAGTTTTCAAGAGTAGCTATTCAGAGGTCGAGCTAACTAAACATGTTAGATTGCATTTATGCAAACCCTCTCCCTCCAAGTTTTTTGAGAGGTGATCTTTTGAGAGTTGGTTCTTACATGTCAAAGGAAATGAATTTTGTGTATGGAAGCAGCTCCCAAATAGGGTGTGTAGTAACCCCAACTTGATAGAAAATGTACCTGTTGATGTGGTTAATAAATTAATAGTTAAGTTAAAAGTTCTCTTTGTTGATGCTTTTCATCTCTGAACCCAAAGAACATTTCACGGCACCGACCAAGAGAAGAAGAAGATTGAACTAAAACGACAAGCAATCACCAGCCAGACGAGATGAGACCAATCAAAAACACCCCACTTCCAACAAGGGAGACTATACAACAATATGATATTGTCTCCAAGAAAGGTTTTTAGCTCAGCGCAGAGATGTTGTGTAGGAGCTATCTAATCTTTTAAAAAAGATTAATTGGCTGAAACTGTCCATGTTTCAGAGCTATACAGATGTAGCAAATCAGTTGTAGTCCTAAATATTTGTACCTTAAGCTCAAGACTCAAACCAGATCTTATGTATATCATTTGAGGTGGCCCAAACTATATATTTCCTGACATAAAAATCCTTTTTAGAAAACAAACTAGTGAGATATACTAATGATGACATCATTTAATTAAGAGAAATAAATCAATTATCTATAAAGAATTAAGTAATATTAAATAAACATTCTTTAGTAATGTCTTTCAAAATGATATTATTGATGAACCAATAAAGTTTTATTTCGGAAAAATTAGTAAAACTTTTAAGTGTTGAACATATTATAAATAACATTATAAGTTTATTCGGTTGTCACCAGATGAATTCAAATTATAAGATGAAATAACTATAAAAATATAATTCATGCATTCATTATCTGTTAGTTTTAAACTTTTAATTTAGTAGTCAATAATAAACCTCAGTAAAATCTAATCTTCCATTTAAGATTAATGTTGCTTTTGAATCCATTCACACTAATGAAGATTTTATTTCTGAAAAATTTGTTATGTAATACAACTACAACCCTTTCATGTAGACTCACTTGTCATATGTTTGCCCTAAGTGCAATAAGAGAGCTCCTCGTTGATAATACAGTAATATTTAGTAAAGCAAATATAATATTTAGTAAAGCAAACTGCCAAAATATTAAAATTTTAGAAGCTTTTCATATTAAGTTAAAATAACAAAATCACTTATAACTTTAGAAGTGTAATCTAAAATGTATTTAGATTCTAAGAACACATATATCACCACATTCATGTGACATCATAAATATTTATATTTAAAATTAACATCTTGTTCATGTGACAAAAATACATTTAAAAAATTTCTAAAATAATGTATCATGGTTAAGATTAAGGCATAAAGTTATCACAGGATTTTAACAAAAATGGACATGATTCCATATAATGAGTGAAAGTCAGTCAAAAGCTTGAAATTAATAAACTGTTATGGAGATAGTTCCTTCTTACTTTCAATTTTAATACATTGGAGTTAATCTGTAAGTAAGAAAACAGAATTTTAAAATATAACAGGCAGAATTTGTCTTTTCTATTTAACAATACATATATATACATTAAGAAATGGACAAAGTCTGACAATTTATTTATTAAAGACATTTTTATGTTTAACGTTCTTTTTATAGATGCAAGTATTTAAGTAAATGCTGTGTTTATAATAAACAGTATTAAATGACATTTACCGGCCTGAATGTCCGAGAAATTTTCATAGAAAATATTCGTCCTTTGACAGAATTCGAACATGCATCCTATACGGAACCGTCATTTACGCTGATGTGCCTTAACCGACTCAGCCACAAAGGAGTGTTCGGTAGGCAAGATCGAATTTACTGCTTATAAACTTCAATCTTCCATGAATCTCGTACATTCATAACTGCTCATGGCGTATGAAATGTAAACAAATGACGTCATACATTAAGAAATGGACAAAGTCCGACAATTAATTTATTAAAGACATTTTTATGTTTAACGTTCTTTTTATAGATACAAGTATTTAAGTAAATGCTCTGTTTATAATAAACAGTATTAAATAACATTTACCGGCC
Source organism: Acanthosepion lycidas (assembly GCA_963932145.1). NCBI lineage: Eukaryota > Metazoa > Mollusca > Cephalopoda > Sepiida > Sepiidae > Acanthosepion > Acanthosepion lycidas. The sequence continues at coordinate 58,864,020 of OZ010590.1, forward strand.
TGAATGTCTGAGAAATTAAACATAAACAAAAAAAATAAAAATGTCTTTAATAAATAAAAAAAAATAAAAATGTCTTTAATAAATACATATATATATATATATATATATATATATATATATATATATATGTATATATATTATAAATTAACTGATTTAAATTGTTTTTTCACTACACAGTTCTAACCATGTTTCAAAAATGGAAGCTAAAAGCTTCAAATTTAATTTTGTAATTAAATTAAAGACATTAGTTCCATTTCATCCTCAAGCGAATTTTGGAGTAACTTATTTTTAAATTTACTAGGTTTTAAAGGCACGGCAAAAAATTATAAATTATGATTTTTGCCATGCCTTTAAAACCCAGTAAATTTAAAAATAACTTACTCCATATATATATATATATATATATATATGTATCCACAGACAGACTGTTTCACTGTATCACAGCTCTTCTGTGTCACTAGACATCCGATTGCTTTAAGCCAGGATCTTACCCTTAGCTGTTGGTGCACAACAGACATAAAGGAAAATTTTAACATTTTTGTTAGAAATACACCAGTAGGTAGGAGAACACATAGTTGAAGAGCGACACATTAGTAGCAGCAACAGCCACTGTTTTTAAAATTACCCTTTCCTTCAGTGAACTCTCTCTCTCTCTCTCTCTCTCTCTCTCTCTCTCTGGATGACAATATATATGCTCCTGAAAAATTTATTTTCGGTTGAGCTCTCTGGGGAGGAAGTGTGGGTTTGTAAACAGTGACTATTATGGCTAATAATGCATGACACTTTAGTAAATCAAATAGAGTTCTCACAGTCACTATGTGTTTATTTAAAAATAAATATGCTTAAATTTACCTTCATCCCTGCCATGCACCAGTGGCTTAGTGGTAGAATCCCCGACTGAATTTCGATCCTAGCTAGAGGTAACCGGACATCTAGCCGCAGTGATACTGCGAAACAGTCTGTCTGTGGATGACATTATATATATATATAAATATATATATATATATATATATATATATATATATATATATATATATATATATATAAAAATATATAAAATATATAAATATATATATATATATATATATATATATATAGATAGATAGATAGATAGGCAAATATTATTAATGATAACAGATATTGCATGTCAATTAATTTTAATGATTGATTTTTACAAATTATGAATAATCCTCAGACAAGGAAGAAATCCCATCAGAAATTGTCTGAAGTTTATTTTGGAAGCAAAGAACAAGAAATATGCTTCAAGTTTCTTAATTCATCATCAGGGTAGACAGAGATACTTGGTGAGTTTCATAGAACTAGTGAGTGTTTCATAGAACTAGTGAGTGATGTAGGCAAAGTGTTTTGCGAGGTATAACAGATGACATGTTATTTTATATACATTTGAGGATGTGGGCTCTTAAGTTATAATTGTTTTTATTTATTGATGGTGGTTGTCTTATATATATATATATATATATATATATATATGTGTGTGTGTGTGTGTGTGTGTGTGTGTGTGTTTGTCTATATGTTTGTATATATGTAAGTAAATGGTGCAAAGTAATGTAACACTTAAAAACAAAGAAAATGGAATTGACAAACCAAGTTTGAATCCTGAATGAGACAGCATGTGTTCACTTCATGCTAATGCTCTTAGAGAGGATATGAATACAACTTTTCCTACTGCTGGATATCTTGAGGAACATGCTTGGCATGCCAAAAGAGTTATTTTATCTGGTCAGACATTTACTGTTGTCCCTGAAAGGGGATAATCATTTTCATATACATACATACATACATACATACATACATATATATATATATATATATATATATATATATATAGAGAGAGAGAGAGAGAGACAGAGACAGAGACAGAGAGAGAGAGATATCTTACAAAAGAACATAACCCATTAATGAGAAAATATTACGAAAACTTATTTATAGCAATACTACCAATTATTATTATACATTTAAAAAACTACATTACTTCACCATTTTTCTACAGATCCATTATTCATGAATCTAAGTTATGTCTGTATTAAAAATTAGTGAAGATATATACAAAATATGCACAAAATAAACATTAATGAAAAATCAAACCAAAACAAAATTTTTAAAAACATCTTGCTGCTAACTTTTATGCACTTTAGTGTCCATAATCTTTCTCACACATATTTGAATATTATCTGTTACTTCATTACATATGACATGTATCTAACCAATAAGAAATAACCAAACACAACATGCCATTAATCTGCATCTCTTTGCTTTTTATCATTTTTTAACATTTCTGTCTTGATCTCTGACGAAGCTTTAATAAGGTGAAACATCTTAGATTAAGATCCGTTTCCTGTTTGTTCTTTATCCTATCATATATATATATATATATATATATATATATATATATATATATATATATATATATGCATACAGTGAAAGGCAGGGAGAGATATATATATGGGTATGATAAAAACATACGTACATGCACGTATATATATATATATATATATATATATATATATATATATATATTCTCAGGTGTTATAAAAACAGTGCTCAATGTTATATAACAGAGCTATTAAGTATATAAGTGAATATACATAACATCCCACATTGACAGTATTACTCAAAGTTTCATGCAAACACGCAATCTTCAGTTGCAAAATACTGACTGAATGAGCCTTATATATACAATGAAAATTTTTCCTTATCTCTGTTTGCTTAGAAAATCATATATATATATATATATATATATATCTTCTTCTTTTATATACCGTGTTTCTTTAGGACATAGGTGATCATGGGCCTCCACCTCCTTCTGTCTCTTATAGCCCTTAATAGGTTTTGTTTTTTGTCATTTCTCCCAAACCCCATTCTACCATCCATATGCTCAAGCCCATTAAGTATGTCACATATTGTTTTCCCCATCCCACTTCCCACTTTCCATCCTGTGAGTATCAGATTTTCTTAGCCCTCCTTCCTCATTATGTGCCCCAGAAATTTCAACTTCCTGATGATGTCCTTTTTGTTTCCATTTTCTCTAAAACTTTCTTGTTGCTCACATGTTCGGCCCATGATATCATTAGCAGCCTTCTGTAGAACCACATTTCTGTGGCTTTGAATCTCTTTTTCATCTTTAAGGAGATTGTCCAATGTTCCCTGCCATACACGAGGACAGATATCACATAACAATTTAGTACTCTTTTCTTTGTTTCCAATGAAACTTTCCTGTCTCTTAGTACTCTGCTTAGCTTTTGAAATGCATCTTTGGCTATCCTAATACGTTTACAGATCTCAATGTCAGACTTTCCGTATTCTGTCAGAATACTTCTCAGATATTTAAATTTCTACACCTGCTTCATTTTAGTATCCCCAACCTGTAATTTGCATTTTGGGCTCATCTTTTTGCTGATGACTATACATTCTATCTTCTTGTAGCTTATGCTTAGTCCCTTCTTCTCACTCTCCTTCGCTACCTTCTGTAGGAACCTTTGCAGTTTCCTTTCTGTGTGTGCTGTATCATCTGCATATTTTATGTTGTTAAGATTATGACTGCCAATGATAAATCCTGATAGGATATCTAGTTCTCTCAGAATTACCTTGCTGTATAAGCTGAATAAGTCTGGTGAGAAGACATCTCCTTGTCTTACATCCCTTTTTATTTTTGTATATCTGCTGCACTCATTTTTTATCCATATGCAGGCAGTTTGCTGCCAGTAGAGATTTTGAATTATCCTAATGTCTTTCCCAAATGTGTCAAGGTTGCTGAGCAGCTCTGACAGATCTTTGTGGCATACTTTGTCAAACACTTTTGTTTAGTCTATAAAACACAGGTACATGTCCTTCTGTGTTTGTATTGCTCTTTCTGGTAACATTCTAAACATAAATAGCACATTCCTTGTTCTGGTGTCCTTGACAAACCTGTACTATTCTTGTTCTGTCTCTGGCCTGATTCTCTATTTGTCAGAATTTGGATGATGAGGTTTGTTATGTGGCTCAATAGGCTGATTGTTTGCTTCACATTCATTTGCACAGTGCTATGAAAATAAATCTGCTTTGATTCTTCCAGTATATCCCCACTGTTGTAGATTTCATTTATTATTTCTATAATCTTGTCTATGCCAAAATCATCTAAGGCTGCCAGCATCTCTATTACAATTCCATCTGGCCTGGAGCTTTGTTTCTGTTCAATTTGGTCAGTGCAGCTTCCACTTCAGTTTTTATTATTTCCAGCCTGTCAGTATTTTTGAGTATTGCTGGTTGTTCTCTTTCATCATAGAAGGGATCTCCAACATATTCATTCCAGCATTGAAGAACTTTTTTCTTTCTCTAATATGAGTGTTTCATCTTTGGTTTTTATGCAGCCTGTTGATGAGCATGTTTTTTGTCCTGTTAGTTCCTGTTATTTTTTATCTTCTTTTATCTGTGATGCTTATTCTCTCTATTTTTATAGCATTTTCGTTGAGCCATTTTTCTTTAGCCTGCTTGCATTTGTTCTTTATTTCATTGTGTAGTTTTCTGTATTCCATTCCATGTCTTGGCATTGTTTTCTGTCTCCTTTACATCATGTTGAGAATCTCATCTATGATCCATTCATTTTTTTTGTTCTTCATCCACTTTCCTTTGGGATGAAGTCATTTGCTGATATCTCTAAAGTGTGAATTCTGAGTTTCCATTTTGTTGCTCGTATCTTCTGTTCACCCTGTCCATATATTTTTTCTTCAGGTTCAGGTTGTTAAGGAATCTGTTGTATTGCAATTTGGGTACTGTGTTAGGCTTCTTTAATTTCTGTAGTTTTATTCTTAATTTACATATAACAGAGTTGGTCACTTCCACAGTCGGCACTTGAATAGGTTTTTCAGTGAACAACTGCAACCCTGAATATTTTCTTGATAATTATGTTGTCAATTTGGTTGTTAGTTTCTCCTCCTGTGCCTCTTCATGTCTATAATCATTTTGGATGTTCTTGGAACCAGGTCTAGGCTATTACTGAGTTGGCCATGCACTATTGGATCCATTTTTGGCCGCATTTGTTGTGGGCTCCTAGTCTGAATTTGCCAGCTATCTCTCCTTCTCTCTCCTTGTGTACTTTGGCATTCAGTTCTCCGATGATAATTATAACTTTTTGTGATTTGCGCTGAGCCTAGGCATTGTCTAGCAGGAAATAGAAAGATTAGATTTCTTCTTCCATACTTTGTGCTGTCAGTGCATACACTATTATATAGTATCAATCCAACCCCTTTTTCATTTTTCTCTCCACCTG
>OZ010590.1:58871788-58906788 GCA_963932145.1 Acanthosepion lycidas
TTTCACATAGATGACTTTTTTCTTTCATTACCACAAATTTTCTTTAATCAATTTTTCTTTCTCTCTTCCTTCTTTTCCTTTTCCTTTCTCATTTTCTTCTTTTCCCTATGACATCTTTTTTCATTCTTACGTATTTGTTTTCTTTCTCTTTTTGCTCTTTCTTTATCCTCTATAGCACTTTTACATTTGCAATTGCTTCTATCATCATTTTTTATTTTCAGAGTTACATCTATTACTTTTATTAAGCCTTTTTCACTCTTTAGCTTCGCTCTATCATTCTCTTGTTTTTCCTTCTTTTCTCTCTCTCTACTTTTTTCTTTCCTTCCCTCTCATTAATTTCTTCCTTTGTTGTGTTTATTTTATCACTTTTTTCCTTTTCAGATTTTTTCTTTCTTTCACACAGAATTGCACTTCCTTGCTCCTTTTTCTTCTTCTCCTTTTCCAGATATTCTTTCTTTCTTTTTTCTTTCTTTCTTTCTTTCTTTCTTTCTTTCTTTCTTTCTTTATTTATTTATTTATTTCATTCTTTCTTTTTCCAAGATTACTTTTCCTTCTTTCTCTCTTACTTTCTTTCATTCAGTTTTCCAGACTTTTTTCTCTCTTTCTTCCTCCCAGACTAATTTTCTATTTTTTTTTGCCTTTTTTTTTTTGCCTTTTTTTTTTTTTTTTTTTTTTAGATATTTTTCTTTTTTCTCTCTTTTTCCCAAACTAGTTTTTCTCCTTTCTCTCTCTTATTATTCCTCCTTTCTTTTTCTATTTCCAACTTTTTCGTTTTTCTTTTTTTCTTTCTCTGGGTCTATTTTCCTTTTGTTTTTCTTTTTCATTCTTCCTCCCTTTTTTCTTCCACTTTTTTTATCCAGATATTTTTCATTTTTCTCTTTCTTTCTCCCAGACTATTTTTCCTTCATTTTTTTTTTTTTTTCAATCTTCTTTTTCTTCCTCTCCTCTTTTCAGACTTCTTTCTTTTTTCTCTAATTCTTTCTCCCAGACTATTTCTCCTTCTTTTCTCACTTTCAGTCTTCCTCCCATCTTTTAGTTCTTCTCTTTCTAATGTCAAACCTAACAAATGCTTTTTGCCTGAAGCTAGCATGGGGAACCATTAACATAACCAACAGTTTCTTTATTTTTATTCCTCTTTCACTCTTTACAGTTTTTTCTGTTTATTGTTTTTAATCTCTTATAGATGTTCATATTCTTATTTCAGTGGTCATTGAGTAAACTGATTAAGTGTCTTATTTCTCCATTCTCATTTCAGTGTCTGGCTTCCAGCACGCAAAGAACATTCAAGTGGCCACCAGGGCAGACAACAAAGGAAGAGCAGATGATAAGTTAAAAAGAAACAAAAACTTTGCAATAATTCAGAAGTAATTAAAACTATTCATACTATTATTTTTCTTATTTACATGCAGAAACAATATGTTATTCTGCATAGGATTAGAGTGTAGCATCTGTCCAATCTCTGGCTCTTCTGAGATTGAACCAGTTAAACTTTCTAGCTGAGAAAAATTTGAAATGGGAAGGCATGGAAAATGTAGAAAAGGAGAGGGAAAAGAACTCATAAAGGAAGAAATATAGGCGGTAAGGAAACTGGAGAAATATAAAAGAAAATCAGATGAAAAAAAAAGTAAATATACATACATATATATATATATATATATATATATATATATATATATATATATATATATACATACATATATGTATATATATATATATATATATATATATATATATATATATATATATATATATATATATATGTATAATATTAGTGGTAAATATACACATACATATGCAAAATATATAAATATATATACATACATGCATACAGATACAAATACATTTTTTGAATAAAAAATTTCCAAGAGGATAGAAACCAGGTAGAACTCAATGTCCAGGACAGAGTAAGGATATAATAAAAAGACTCAAACACTAATATTCCATGGTCATAATTTATTCCATTGGAATTGGAATTATAGGTCTGATGAATTGGATCGTATTTACAATTCCAGTGGAATAAATTATGACCATGGAATATTAGTGTTTAAGCCTTTTTATTATATATATATATATATATATATATGTGAAAAGTGTGTGTGTATATAAATATAAATAAATATATATATATGTATAATTATTTATATATTATATGTGCGGTACTTATTAGAAAGCGCTCAATATCAGAGATAGAGCTAACATATATGGTTGGATAGATGTGAGCTTGTGACCCTGGGTTTCACGCTTTAGCGATTGTCAGCTGATGATCACTAAAGCATGAAACCCAGGGTCACAAGCTCACATCTATCCAACCATATATATATATATATATATATATATATATATATATATATAATAAAATGAATACTTCCATGTAAGTTATACAGAGGAATCTTTTCTACAAAAATAATTTATATTATTCTTGACATACTTTCCAGAATTTCTTCAATTAATATTATTTATATTTAAACTAAGATTAACCATTCTCATAATTCCCTTTTTGTCTCAACCTTTGCCTGTATCTTCTCATTCTCTCTCTTATCCCTTCAAATACAACTAAGTCAATACTTTATCTCATACCTATGTTCTTCGCTTACCCTTTGTCTGTGTCTTCTTAGTCTCTCCTTTATCCCTTCCAAGAAAACAAAGATTGACTATTATCACAAATCTTTGCTTTTCTCTTACACCCTTTGACTGTATCTTCTCATTCTTTCTCTTATCCCATCCAATCTTCATTACTCATCCATTTTTCATCTAAATGTTATGCAAACATGAATTAGTTTTATATATGAAAAAAGAATAAGTCATACACAGATATTTTAGATCCTATTCTCAACCCATTGATAATTTTAATGTATCACAATATTTACACATTTCCATCTGTATCTGCTTTTAAAGGTTTTGATTTCACTCAGTGTCACTTGATGTCCAACCAGTAACCTTCCCTGTCTCTCTCATTTTTTATCTCCATTCTTTATTCTTATATATATATATATATATATATATATATATATATATATATATATATATATATAGGTGGGTAATGAAATGTTTGGTTAATCTGTATGAATAACCCCAAAGAGGATGTAATCCAGAGAGCTCAATGTAAAACCAGAGCAAATATTAGTTTAATTAAAAAACAGACAACCTTAAGGGTCCATTGATTATATTTTATTTCCCCAGGAAAGTCATTTCTTTTTGGTTTCTCAGATCACATTTACAAGCATGGTAGATAGTTCCTGGCTCTTGAGGATTATTTTATTCCTTTGGTCTACTTAGCGTATTGAGCACTCTACATTTTTATCTTAGTTACTTGCTTGTTTTTTTTTTTCTTTGGATTGGAAATTTAAGGCATTGAATGATTTTTTTCATACTGTTCAGATGTTTCTAGTACTTTCTTTTTTTCCAATTTTTTTCCTTGGATACCAATTTGTTTTGATATACTTGCAAATTGTACCATCCAGGGTTTTTTACCAACCAAGTATAAATATATATACGTGTGTGTAAATATGAGTGTGTGTGTGTGTGTATATACATACATATATATATATATATATATATATATATATATATATATATCAGTCCAAATAGTAATAGAGATAGGCTAGGAAAAGCGAACACATCAGACATCATGCAACTTCCTCTATATAAGTGTTTCCGCTATAGTCAAATAATCTAATGTAATCACCTGTGTTTGTTCACTTGCGATCTACATTCAAACACCAGTGTCAGCAGTGACACTTTATTCCTATATAACAAATTGTAAGAATCTTTTGAAGATAATAATGATTTTACTGTTACAAGTTCTAATTAAACAAAAGCTGGAGGAAGAAGATGTAGATCTATACTTTTCCCAACAGTATTTGCAGGTAAGTAAATATAATGAACCCAACTGGGATTGAAACTTAGCTCTCTGATTTCTAATTCCAAGCCTTTATCCATTACACCACTGTTATATTCTATGCTAATACTTGAAAAACAAGGTGGATAAAATAAGTAAAGGTTTATTATAAAAAACAGTACAATAAGAATAAAGGCAACAGTTATGCACAAAGTTGTTGCAAGTCAATCCAGTAGTGAGTGCTACTATTGGGAAGTCAGTAGTTCTTGCGTAAGTCTGAGTTGTACTCAACAGATCCCAGCTAGTCAATATTTACCAGCTTCCCCACAAGATAGGATGTGGCACAAGGCCAAGTTTAATGTGGGGTAATCCAAGCCAGTAGGTTTCGTCCAAAAATTCCCCATAACCCCGCATAAACAGATTCAGGTCTGTCTACTTCCCCAGATGAGACTCTGCCATTTGGCATAGCCTCATCCAGGTTCCTCTCTACCCAAGCAGAGAGTTCAACCAGCACAGCTGGAAAAGATCCCAGCTAGAGTATTTAGCAACTGCCCCATGCAGTCACATGTGGCACAAGGCTGAATTTATTGTGGGGTTCCCAAGCCCGTAGGCTTGACCAAAAATTTCTGTGGACCCCGCATAAACGGGATCGGGTCGGTCTACCTCCCCGAATGAGACTCTGTCCTTTGGCATAGCCTTGTCCAGATTCCTCTCTGCTCAGAGTCAGAGAGTTCGACCAGCACAGCTGAAAAGATTCCAGCTAGATGGTATTTACTAGATCCCTCATGGGGGTAGATGTGGCACAAGGCCAAGTTTAATGTGGGACATCCAAGCCCTTAGGCTCAGCCAAAAATTCCCTGTAGAACCCACATAAACAGGATCGGGTTGGTCTACCTCCCCAAACGAGACTCTGCCCTTCAGCATAGCCTCGTCCATGTTCCTCTCTGCCCGAAGGCAGATAGTTCAACCGTATAACTGAAAAGATTTCAGCCAGGCTCCAAAGTCCATTGACTTATAGCTATTCATACCTATAGTGTAGTTACTTATTGGGGTGACAGGTTATTCCATTACATCAACTACCCTCAAATCCAATCTGGTATTCCCAAACAGTTATCAATCTAGCTACTGACAAGGCTCTATGTTGCTTAACTTTAGTGATTGCACATGTTTCAATGTGATATGTCTGCAAGACCCCTTGTCATATTATTACTCAAAAACTGGGGCTAGGCAGCAAAGTAAATATCTGAATTCTGTAGGCACAAATTCTGATGTTAAATGAAATTCAACATGCACAGTTTTTTTATGTATCTTTTTTACATTGGTAATGGGCTTTTGATTCTATTGCAAATGGAGGCTATTAGTGATCTTGTAAATGTTCTTGCTTGTTCATTTTCAATCATATCCAGGATTCCAATTATTATGGGTATAGAAGCAGTGGCATAGCATAAGTGTCTGCTGCCCAGGGCAGCTCTTGGGTTTTCTGCCCCGACAAAAAATACATATTGCACAGTGACTCACTCTTAAAATTATGAAAACTAGTTTGTGTACCAATCAGTGCCATGGCAATTTTTATCAATTGTAGTATATTTTACAGGGTTTTATTTTAATAAATATATAAAAAGGAAGAAATACAAGAAAGAAAAAACTACCAAAGCAAGGCGGTACTGGAAATTTTAAATGTTCTTGTTGTTAAACATGTTGACAGCCTTTGCTAACTTGAAACTAAATTCTAAATCCCCCCCACATTCCCAAACATTTGTCTCTACTATGGCCCTTCCATTATAATATTACTTTCACACACACAAATATATTATGCTTTACATACATCCCAAACATACTTAAGGCATTTCAGTAAGAGTTAAAAATCAAAAATGGTATATACAGGAAAAAAGTGTAAAAAATTAGAATCATGTTTATTTCTGAAATGAGAATTACAACTTTCTTCAAAGTTACTTTTCTTGCTTTTTTGTTGGCAAACTCTTCAATGATATTGTCAAGAACTATTTCATCTATCAATTGTCGCTCTATAGAAAGTAGATAGACCAATATACATGTTTAAGTTACTCAAAATCGAAATGAGCTTTCAATTCTGAGTACTGCCCCTACATTAAAACCACTTTTATTTCAATACAGCCTATTCAAGCTTACATGTTTAAGTTACTCAAAATCGAAATGAGCTTTCAATTCTGAGTACTGCCCCTACATTAAAACCACTTTTATTTCAATACAGCCTATTCAAGCTTATAGCCTACAGCAGACACAAAGAGCCACCCTCATAAAAAAGCCACCCTCATAAAAGTGCCACCCTCATAAAAGAGCCACCTTCATAAAAGTGCCAAATGGGGAAGACCAATCCCTTCACCTGCCCTCTAGCTACACCACTGTATAGAAGTAGTTTTAAGGTGCAACATTTTTTAAGTTTCAATTTTAAGATCTTTCAATGCATGACATACCTAGTGGCCTTAAGCAAGTGGATGACAGAACGTGGTCTGGGGGAGGTGGCACAGAGAAGAAACTTGTTGAGAGCTGCAAGGGATAGAGAGAGGTGGAGAGCCATGATCACCTACATCCTGAAAGGACACGGCACATAGAAAGAATATTTACCCATTTTATTATATTCTTTAATAGATATATTTTCATCTGACAGCAGTATCATATCTATTAGAAGGCAATTTATTTTTGTTTGTTATCTTTAATCACAATGTCTAGACTATTAGCTTTAACACTAAACACTTCAAATACTTCAATATATAGATCAGTTATATTTAGTATAGGGAAAAAGGAAATTGAACATAGGATAGGCTGCGCTACACACAGTTTTGTCCAAGATGCTACAAAACCGAAATATTAATCTATCGAATCGTCATGTTCTTAAATTGTCTTGTCAGATCAAGACATTCATATAGATATCATGCATGGTGCCCAACTCATTCAAAAATGCCTATATGCAACCATTTTCTCTGATCAATGATTATAAACAGCTTCAAGCTAATGAATCCGCTAGGTTTTAAAGAAGACAATCCTTCATTACATGTTTGTGATTCTGTAGCACCAAATAACAAAAGCCACATCACTTGAATACTTCCAACAGCAGCATCAGCTAAAATGCATAGTACATGGACTTTGAAGGGAAAAATAATGACATTAACAAGATGCTGACTTTCCACACTACATTCAACAAAAGGTTAGGAAAGAAACTCCTGTCAATACCAGAAAGTGATAACAGTGGACTTGAAAAGCCTATTTTCACGAAAAACTATTTTAAAACAAAGATTTTATTAATTTCAACCAACATTAATGCTGTTCAGTCAATGAATGCAAAATGTTTCCTGTATGGAAATGGCTAATCTTACCATTTGGCAATCTTACTATTACCATTAGGTAAACTCACCATTACCATTAGGTAAACTCACCATTATCATTCAGCAATCTCAGCATTACCATTTGGTAATCTCACAATTACCATTACTATTTTTGTCATTATCATTATTATTTTTTTGTCTTTTTTTAAATTTTTATTTAAAAATCTAACTGTTTACCTAATAATTTTATTACCATTAACATTATTACTTTATTGAATATATATTTGATTGACCTCCGCATTTTTTAAACAGTAACCGTAATGTCCACTGGCCTAATATACTGAAAGTATTATTAAACAAAATGTACCTCTCAGCATGATTTGAACCTGCATTCTTACTTTTAGATCTATATAAATTAACTGGTAAAATGATCTATTCATATAACTCCAGCTAGTAGTCCTCAATTTGGGAAAACCCAAGTCTCACCATTTCCATTTTGCAGAATATATCCTCACTTGGGATATGGTAGATTAATCTGGTGCACTTGAATCTGGAGTTCTAAACATAGCTTCTCCAGAAACACAGAAGAATCTCCATATTATATGTAAAACCCTATCCTTTTGATCTCCTTTCACTCTGCTTGACTGTGTAGATATATATATATTATTGTCTGTGCAGGACATGTGTATATATGTATATATAGTTTTGTGTATGTCTTAGTGATATAAAAGTCTTCCTGAGAACAAAGCATGTTTGTCGTTTTTTTTCATTCAGCTATTCTGATCTGTCCATGTTGTATGATGCTAGTATATCATGGATATAATAATGCTCATAATAGGAGAAAATTCAAATGGGAGAATAAACCTTTCTTCCATAGCTCTCTCCCATTCAAAGTACTCTCATTGAGACCTCTCATTTATCGCAGAATTTTTTTCTAATTTTTCTGGAAAGTTCCTTTGGGGATTACCATCAGCTGCATTGTTACATCCTTCTTAACAGTTAACATATAATTTAGGAAACTCTTATTTTGTCATATTTCACCAATCATTTGGTGTCATGAGAAAATTGGATTTTATTTCAAACAGAATCTACATTAGCAAGACAAAATGTGATTTGTTTTAATCCATATGAATGCTTATTTTTTTTACTTTAACCATATCATTTTTTTTTAGTTTTTACTAATTTCAAATCAGTACTTAAAATTATTTATTTATATATTCATTTGTCTTAAAGTTTTCATATTCTACTCTGCTCTTACTAAATAGGTGTTGAAATAGTATGGGATATGGATGCCATAAAACAAATAAATATGCATTATAACCAAAAATATTGGGCTAAGCTTTGGATTTACTAATTTATAAGTTTCATACCTTCTTTGGTTTAAGTCCTATTAAGTTGGGAAGCTGAAACTATTTAATTCATTAGTACATGACATCCAAATTTCAGAGAGGGAATCTGCTATTTCTAAGATTACCATTAACCAACAAGTTAGATTAAGCAAAAAGCACTAAAATTTGAAGGTAACTGTATTCAGTAATGGGTTAATTTTGTTATTATTATTAAATATAGTCTAAAACCCTTCAGGAATAGAAAATCTTTTAGACCCAAAATGAGTGAGAATATTAGTATTGGAAAAAGCAGGCAACCTTCAATTTTTAAACAATTCTTCATAACCCAAACAGTGGCCCCCAAATTTTGGCTTCTATTGTATAAACATACATTAACTGGTGTAATCATTTCTAAAAAAATAAAAAGATTTTTTTTTTATTGTTTCTCTTTCACTTGTAATCATTAAATAAAGAGGAATCCCCTCCTGTCCTTGTTTGATTTAGTTTGAATTCCATTAACCAGTGCAGATTTTAGGACTCTTTGAAAAGAAAATGTTTGCCTTTTGTTGTAAAGAAAGGAGGAAATATATTAATTTTATAGCATCACTTGATGAAGCTGTGTTATGCTTTTGGAAGCAGTCAGCATTTCTGTTTAATGAAGAAGGGCAGATGGAGAAAAACTAACAAACAAGTGAAGAAAGAAGCAAGTGTTAAAAAATATGCTAAAAACAAATCTGGTAAAAATAAAGACTCTTCACTACTGATGAGATAAAAAGCAATGAATTTAACAGAAAGAAAAAAAATTCTTCTTTTATTTGGTTCTACTTTTTTATATGTCCGTTTATGTTTTTTTCCATCTTTCTTTCTTAAGCATATTTTTCTTTCTTTCCTTCTCTTTGCTGTTTCATTGCTTTTCTATTCTTTGATTTCTCTCTCACTTCTAACAATAACTAATGTTTTTTTTTCAATACCTTGATGTGTACTAATGTTAGCTAAGTCTGGCACAAGGCCAAATTAGAAGAGGAAGTCTAGGTTCTGCCAATTTTTTCTTTCTTTAGATTCATTTTTTTTCACTTCATTGTCATAGTGCTTGATGGATATTTACTAATATCGAGGCCAAATAGTGTAAAACATAGGGTAGAAAGATTGTGTTGTGACAATCTGCCAAGTGGGGATGGCATACCTGCCTTGAATATATTGACTAAGCTTAGTTTAATGTAGCACAAGGTCAAATGATGGAAAATAGGAAAAGAAAGTCTGTGTTTCCTGCAGTCTTTTTAATGGGTCAGCTTACCTAAAAGCTATTTACTAAGCAACAAAACTGTTTCATGCAGCAAAAGGCAAAATGGTAGGAAATTAGTATAGGAAGATTGTAGTGTGTCAATTTTTCAAGTGGGTAGGGCCTGTTTGGCTTGAAGATATTGACTAAGCTCAAGTTAGTACAACATAAGACAAATGATGGGAAAAAGGAAATAAGAAGATTCTGTTGTGTCATTTTTTCTACAGGTGAGGTCCTACCTGCCTTGAAGATAGTTATGAAGCCTATTTTAGTACAACACAAGGCCAAATGATGGAGAATGTGTAGAACATGATAGTGCTTTTTATATACTCAAGATCAATCAATACAATTCCCAAGAGTTGCTCAAAGTAGTGGGTTAGTGAATGAGATATGACATGAATGTAAGAGGAGGTGGTAAGAATTGAAGTGTAAGAGGATAAATAATGATTGACACTTGACTTGAAGAGGTTAAGATTGTAGGAATCAGGGAAGCATCCATCCGGGAGTCTTTTTCACAAACTAGCAGTACTTGAAAAAAAGCTGTCTTATTAAAATTTTCTTAAAGCAGTTGCAAATTGGAAAAGACTACATGAGTGTTTTTGAACTCTATCAAGGCTGGAAAAGGAAGATTGGGTAGCTCCAGCACAGATATGGCAGCAATAGTCCATTTTTGTTGTACACTGTAACCCGGATATAAGAGAGTTGTCGGGTCCGGAGAAGAAGTCTCTTATATCCGGGTTTCTCCTATATCAGGGTTTGGTCTATTTTGTTTAGGTAAGTATGGATCTAATTTGGGACCAGAGAAAATCTCTCTTATATCCGGGTTACACTGTATATGTTTTTCAAGTGGAGTGGACCAACCTGTCTTGAAGATATTTACTATAATTTACTTCAGAAAAAATCTAAACTACAGGAAATGGGAATAGAAAGGCTTTATTGTGCCAGCCTTTCAACTAGGGAAGACCTGCTTGGTTGGTGATATTTACTAACATTAGTTTAGTGTAGTACGAAGCCAAATGAATGATAAATGAGAGTAGGAAGATTATGTTGTGTCAGTCTTCCAACTGGGGAGAGTCTGTATGACTTGAAGATATTTGGAAAGTTTCCTTTAGTGCAATAGGAGGCTAAATGATTAAAAACATGTGTAGAAAGATTGTTTTGCATCAATCTCTCAAGAGGGGAGATCCTGTCTACCTTAAAAATATGTATTAAGTTTGCTTAGGGCTACACAAGGACAACTGGTCGGAAATGAGCATAGGAAGATTGTGTTGCGTCAGTCTTTCAAGTGGGGAGAGTCTGTATACTTTGAAGACATTTACTAAGTTTTGTTCAATGTAGCATGAAGCCAAATGATGAGAAATTAATGTGAGAAGATTGTGTTGTGTCAGTCTTTCAGATTGGGACATCCTGACTGCATATAATATATTTATTAAGCTTAGTTTTGTGCAGTACATGGTCAAATAGGGAGAAACAAAAGTAGGAAGATTGCATTGTGCAATCTTAAAAGAGAGGAGCGCCTGTCTGCATTCATCCTGGTGCTGGAAGATTGTGTTGTGCCAAATTTTTAAGTGGGAAGAACCTGCCTGTCTTAAAGATATTTATTTGGTGCTCAACATTTGGCCTGATGCTGGAAGAGTATATTGTGCCAAATTTTCAAGTGGGAAGGACTTACTTGCCTTAGAGATATTTACTAAATCTAGTTTAGTGCAGCACAATGCCAAATGGTGAGAAATGGATTTGCTTATTTTGGCAAAAAGCCAAGTGGAATAATCGGATTGCATTGCCCAAGATTCCTTCTAAAAGAGTTGTGCCGGCAAACAGTGAACTCTGCATTTCAAATGATCACTTTTGCTTTGATTCGAATGACAGTCATTGATGCAAGAGAGGAACACAACTATCTCAGCCAATTAAATTGTTATTGACAATGATGTTCACCCTGTAAAAGGCCCGAGAGCCACTTAATGTATGGGGTTACAGAATAAGAGACAAAGTTTATGGGGATATGTGGGGGAAAATAATAGTTGACCCCAGACTTAGTTAGGATTGTAGTGATCAAGGAAGTATCTTCTTGGAAGTTTGTTTCATAGGAAGAAGCCACAAGAGTGGAACTTACAGCACACCAATGAAATATGAAGAGAATGAGGGTGGTTTGCTATAATATGTCTGGCATAGCAGGTCTTAGCTGTGAAGGTTAGAACTGGTCGAACAAAAGAATGTATGGAAATAATGATTGAGCAGTGACAGGCTAGCAACATTTAATAAATTATTAAAATAAGTGAACCAACTATAAGGAAATTTTTATTATTTACCATTTTATAAAGTTCAAATCAATTGGCAATTAGCCAATGTTTTGCCAACCATTCCAATAAACAATCTATTAAATAAATAGTGCTTACATAACATGGAAAGTGTTGATAAGCTACAGTAAACGAATAAATCAAATCAATAAATTCCCCTGTGCCTTTTCTATAAATATTCTCATGGTAATTGTTCTGATGAACTTTCCTCTATAAACTTTCCAATGTTGTTATTTTTATCACATCCCCTTCCAAACAAATTGTACATATGGAAACTAGTTAGGACTACATAGAGACTATGAGGTATTATGGTGACTGTAGTAAGAATGGTAAGAATCTGTTGTTTTGGTGTAAGGAATACTGGGTATGACCATCTTGGGTATGACCATAAACAACATCCACATCCTGGGTAAGACAATAAACAACATCCGCGTCCTGGGTAAGACGATAAACTACATCCAACAGCAAGGCCTCTGATCAGGAGGTTTTGAGGAGCGTGGAATCACCTCTTAATTGCTGATGTTCCCAGGTCCACCCTGACCCGAGGTGGTAGCATCTGTAAGGGTCCCAGCTATGGGTAAATAGTTAACCCCCAAACTCTGGCCAAAACACTATGAAAGTGTAAAAATAGGTTTTAATACCAGAAATACTTTGTAAAAAAAATTATTACCAACAATACATTTTTGAAAAACAAATATTACCAGTAAAGAAAAATTGTTACCAGAAATAGATTTTTGAAGGAATAAATAATACCAGAAATAGATTTTTGAAAAAAAAAATTTCCGACAATGAAAATTTTGTCCTCATTAAATAACCCATTGAGGTAGATATGTCGTAAAACAAAACAAACCAAAAACCAAAATACTGTGGTATATTTGGGTCAGTAAACATGGCTAAGTTTTATGATAAGACAGATTGAAAACCATAATATTATATGATGAGAACTTACTACCAATGTAGGACTGCACTCAAATTCATAAAGTCTAGGTACCATAGAGAAAAGTAGTATTTATTTTAATGAATACAAAAATGAGGCACAAGGCCAAAAGTGGGGCTAGGAGATAACTTAAAAAAGGTGAAATGTTGTAAGATCTTGGATGCAAATTTACCATGGATGATTTCAAAATCAGTGCACCTTCTATACATTTTCACCTTAGTAAATTACTTTCTGTTTTAATTAAAGCAGCAGGTTTTAAATTGAAATTATAGTCAGATTCATTACAATGAATAAGTAATGCACTGAGTGTGTTGTTTGTAAAAGACCTCGTTGGACATCAGAAATTTAAAATCTAAAATTTAGCACCCTTACAACTTCAGAGTTTCTCCTTGGTGCATAATTATAACCAAAGTTTAACTTCATACTTCCCCTTCCAACTAAATGTATTTTATCAATAAGAACATTATTTTGGTTTGATGAAGTCTTTTTAGAGGACGAAATTTGTCCGAATATTTTCCATTTTGTCATTCAATTATAATCTAATGTAACTACAATTGAAGAACTCTCTTTCTGAAAACATACACTGAGATTAGTGAACAACAAGCTATTGTATGAAGAACAACACAGTTATTTCCCTTTGTTTGTAGGATATTTAAAAATAAAGTGACTTGGGAGGTTGACAAGATCCATTCTTTTAACCTACTGCCTTACATTTAACTTGTTTATTAGTTTCATCCAGCTGAACTTTTGTTCATATAACATTGCTATTGATTATGTACAATAAATTTAAGTCAACTCAGGATGTTTTTTATTCATTAAAGTTCAGACTTCAGCTTGAGTTAAGAATTAATACAAATCAAGAACAAACATTCTGTTCTGCTGAGACAGTGTAGGCTTCAAATAGACATAACTGTTGGGTTTACTGAGGCTGGGTTCACAGAGCCAGGGTGTGCAAGTCTCTACTGACCCAGACCTACAGGCACACATACTAATACATACACTGATATATTAATAATGTCGTTTTTTGACGTAATTTTTAACGTCAAAAACAACATTATTACGTCATTATTTTTGCACCAACCTAATACAATCTATGAAATAACACATACTAATACATACACTGATATACAATCTATTAAATAACACATACTAATACAATCTATTAAATAACACATACTAATACATACACTGATATATAAATGTATGCACATGTACATACACAAAATTTGATAACATGCCTTTGACATTTTACATCCTCTATCAAGGGCTTGTATAACTTCAGTTACTACTGTAAGTTTCCAATTTCTTATGAAAATGTTTTACTACCTAGCATAATTACTTTAGGCTTTCGAAAGAATATTTTTAGCCAGCCTCAACACCCATCTTCCTTTTCATATCACAAAATATTGTAAATAAACAATTTCTTTTTCAGTTTTGCACTAAGTCTTTTTTCTTTGTTCTGTATTATTGTTGTAACCTAGGGAAGGTTACTGAATAGAATAATCACACGATGGTTGGTAATGAACGATAATGCTTAGGACAAGAACAACACACATAAGATCTGCCAGCAGCATGAAGAAAAAGTAGTCAACTGCTAGAAGTGAGTAATGTGCATTCCACAATAAATCTCCAACTGCAGACCAGCATACAGTATTTACTGCTGTATTTATGAGAATGGGAACATATCCATTATTATCCATAGGTATGCTACAACAGTTATAAACATGTGTATGATAGGATAGAAGTACACACAAAACAACAGTACCAGCCATGAGGCAAAAGGAAAAGAAGACAAGAATTATAAATATAAAATTCTATTGTATTGCTGATATAGCGGATGCAAGCGGAATGTCTCTATGTGCACAAGGTATGGTGAAGCAAAGGAGGGTGAAGTTGGTAAGGCCTGGAGTTGATGTGTTTGTCAGATCGGTTGACAATGGTGACATCAAGAGTGCGAATTACTGAAGCTTGATACTCACCATGAATCTAACTTTGCTGATACAGAAGATCTGAGTGGAATGTCTCTTTGGGCATGATGTGGGTGTCTGGAGGATGGAGGATCTTGTGTAAATATGTGTACCGAAGTCATGGTGGTGAAGCCTGTTTGGTTGAGACAGTTAGCCTGTTGGCTGCATTCTGTGTCAGTCTTTGTGGGAGGCTTTCTTAAAAGCAAATCTGGTGATTCTATGCTCATTTTTTTCTTTGGCAGCAATATTCATGATTGGTGATGTAGTATTTTAGATTTTTGCAGTGTTTTGTTTCGTGGGTGAGATGTAATACTTGGGGCTCCTATGCAGAGGACACCATTTTTTTATTTTGGGTTTTGCTTTCCTAGTGCTCACATCCAGTGGACATGTAGAGTGAATCAGAAAGAGATCTAATTTGCAGCAGAGTACAACATGTACATAATCTTGCAGCTGTGGTTTCGGTAGCAAAAAAGGTTTTACAGTACCACTTCTATGCCAACAGAAGAAGAAAAGGGGGAAGAAATAATGTTACCACAAATTCAAATATGTGGAGCTCCTACCCCAAATACAGACATGCTTCCAGATTTGATAAACTGAGATTTGGTTGGTGGCTTCACATTTGTGTACATCAAATTTGTTAGAAATGAAAATCTGTCTGAACCCATCAATAAATTTTCTTCTCATTTTAGGTCAAAGTTGATGATAAAACATTAATAGTATTCTTAAATCACCAGAGAGTATTTCTTCTTTCACCTTGCAACAATAATCAAGTTTAACAGAGTTGTTTATTGTACAAGAAGCTAACAAATATGTAAGTTTATGAGTGTCAGTAACCAGCTAGAGTGGCATTTTTAAGCTATTGATATCAACCAAAATACTAAAAACATCTTGGAAACCCAGTGAACAAAATACCAGTGGACCAAATCACAGTGGTCAAGAATCCCAGCCTCTTATCTCAAAAATTGAAAACATCCCAGTCTTGTAAATGAAAGCCTTATATAAAAAGAAACAAACTTAACATTTAAAATTCAAGGAATTTTTAATTCAAATTTTAATGAAAAATCAAAATGTTAATAATGTTATCCAGCATATACAAACATATAAAAACTTTACTTATACCCTTAATTTGACATAATCTACTTCATATATAATCTATGTTATTCATTTATGTTCTGTCACAAACCCGAGAAAAGCCTTTGTTTATGGATTTCTTTAAATAAAGTTGGGTCTTCTTATTGGATACTAGGTCTCCCTAATTATGAAATTGAATATGTGATTGTAGCATTGTTATTTTTAGAGGTTGGATCAATTTTAATGAATCTCTAGAGCAAACAGAGTGGACCCATAAACTTGTGACGTATGTGACTGAAATCAATTTTTCTTGTACATAATTGTATTGGATATTATTATTATGATCTGAATTTCGCATTAAATAAAATCTCCTTGAATTTTCAATATTAAATTTGTTTCTTTTTTATATGAGATTTTGTTTATTAGGAGAATGGGATTAACCAAATAAAAATAATTTCTTCTTCACACACGTTATTTTATAAAATTAAACAACATTAGGCAAACACTTATCCACAAAATTAATTAAGAGTTTAGAGTCATTTTTCTTCTGCTGTGACATGGCTTCAATCTGTCTTTTTTATAAATATTTTCATGGCATTTGTTCTAATGAGCTTTCCTCCTTGGTATCTTGACCACATGAATTTAATAAGTGGACTACTAGATTGGTTAATAGGTCTCATTGTTTTACTGTTGAAATAGCTAGATGTAAACACAAGTTCTATTCTAATAGTTTCTTTTTCTGCCTGTCTCACCTCTGGAACTGCATTTTGGTTTCTTGCGACATTATAAGAATTTGAAAGGGATAGTAAAGGATATTAACTCTTTACCATTCAAAGATCAACCATAAACTTGAAACGCTTACTAATCCAGGACTCTGATTGGCTAACTGCTGTCTTGGGGCCACACGGTAAACTTGATTCTGAAATCTTCTTTTAAAACTGATACACACTTTTATTGGAGCCATACTTTCTGATATTAATAGAAACTGCAAAGCCCACTTATTCCTTAGAAACTCTTCTAACAGTTAAGTCTTCAAATATAAATTATATTTGCAAGCCTTGTTTTTGCTTATTGGGCATACACTCTTTCTGTACATTAAACCCATTGAATACAGTCGCTGTGTTTCTTGTCTTCTTCAAGTGTGTCCATCTTTGTTTTTGATTTTGTGGAACTTAACTGTCACTGAAAAATCTTTATATTCTACGATCTTTAAACATTTAAATGCAATGTCACTTGCCATCTTCTGATTTTCTGAATTCAGTTCTTTTATTGACCTTTCTCCTCAATAATATCTTCTCGTCTTCTTTCGCTCTCAGTAACACCTGATGTCATAGTGACATTATCATTTTGCTTGTGGTGAAATGATTAAAAAATTTGCTGATAAAATTCAATTCTTGTCGGAAATAGTCAAAAGTACATAAAGAAACTTAAAATTTGAACAATTTAGCCACAATTTTGATTTGGATGTACTACAATGTATTTGAAAAACAGAAAGAAATACAATAAAAAATCAAACATACTGACCTTATCAGTTTTATTTAAGGAAACTTGTTTAAATGAATTATTGAATACTTCCTGCCTAAATATACTTTATGCATCTATATCAACACATTCATAGAGATGTGTGAGTAGACATTCCTGAATCTACTAAATTAAATATAGATAACATAGTAAGAGGAGAAAGAATGTCAGATTATAAATAAAATCCATTAATTGCTTAGAAATTACATTCATGCATACAGATGCACACACACATGTATGCACATCCATACATATATATGAATATGCTCACAAATACATACATATGCACACATAAGCACCAAACAAAGAGCTGGAATTGTTTTATGCTTCTTTTCTTCTTTCTCTACCTTTTTAATTTGCATTTCTTTTTGTAGAGCGCGTTTGCGTCAATGCATGTTTTAGACAATTCCATCCAATGACCTTGAAGGTCACATTAAATGTTAAAAAGAGGTGTATACTTAAGTCAAAGTGTAATCTAATTTTGTTTGCATACAAATCAAGTTTTTTTTAAATCTATCTATCTATCTATCTATCTATCTCAGTTGGCTCACATCTATCTATTCATCTCAGTCAGCTCACATTTATCTATCTATCTATCTATTTCAGTCAACTCACATCTATCTATCTATCAATCTACAGGGTGTGATGGGTAAATTTTCACCATTTTATATTTTTAACTTTGATTTTGTCAACTGCACAGTATAGTAGGGTCAGTTAGGCACTAACTGTGAGAAAAAGAGCATCCTGATGCAATTCACTCAGCCAGAAATTTGGAAATGGTATGCTGTACTTCTTGGCATTCACACCAGAAACTCCAATACAAACATTTCAGAGTGTTTGGGTGTCAATCTGAAGACAGTGCAGAGGATTCAGAAAGAGTTGGATGAGTCTAATTGTGATTACATAGGTGTTTGGAGTGATCACTAGTGATGGCGATGTTATATCTCCATTCATCTTCCCACAAGGCCTCAGACTCAACACATCAGGAGGTAGTGTTGCCATGGGTCAAGTGGGTAACTGCTGGAAGACTATGTCTTGCAACAGGACTCTACACCATGCCATCAAGCAGGAAATCCCATTCATGGCTGTTAAACAATTTCCGTGACCTCATCACTCCTTACATCTGGCCACATTACTCCTCAGACTGAAACCTTGTTGATTATTATATGTGGTGCACAGTTGAACAAGGGATCAAGAATACTCCTTGTAACACCAAAAATGAACTGAAGGCAAGGATTATGGCAGAATTCACCAACTTATACAAGGAGACTGTTCAGAAGAATTGCAGGAGATTCTGAAGTTGTCTGGAGGCCCTGGATTAAACCAATGGTGATTTTATTGAATAAATTTATTCTTTAGTATTTCAACATATTTTTTTATAATTTTGGTAAATATATCTGTTAAAATGAGATGTCAGAGTTATTTTCATTATTGTGTGATTTAGATGACAATTTATCAATTACATTCTCTAGCTATCTATTTTGGCTCATACCTATCTATCTAAGTCAGCTCACATCGACTTATTTATCTATCTATCTATCTCAGTCAGCTCACATCTATATCTCAGTTGGCTAAAATCTATCTATCTATCTATCTATCTTATTTTACTCAGGTGATAGCTAAAAGCTATTTCACAAACAAGTTACATGAACCCCTGGTCATTTTACGCCCCCACCACTCCACTGGATTCCTCTAGACTTCAATCATTTGTCCATGAAAAAGATCAATGATGTTCAAAAATAAAAGGTACAACTGAACAGTTCACAAGCTGATCAAAGTACCCTCGTGGAATGTGACTAAATGAGGCTTATTTTTCAGCATCCCCCCTCACATACAGGCCACACACTTCATCTATTGGTGTTGGAGTATTTGAATCCCATTGATGAAGAAGCTTTCATCCTGTTGGTCAAAAAAGTCATCAACAAAAGATATGACATCATTACTGTGATACTAGTTCCCAGTCAAGTGTTTTTTCATGTTGGGGAACAGATGATAGTTAGATCAGGAGAATAGGGAAGATGATCAACTAGTTCAAAGCAAAAGTCATGCACAGCAGTTACTGAAACCAAGCACTTGTGTGCTGGAGCATTCATCTGATGAAAAAAGACCCCTTTTATCAGTTTTTCTGGGTGTTTAGTCATGATAGCCTTTTATAACTACTTCAGCAACTTTGTATAGAACTCTCCATTGATGATGTGGCCCTTTTGAAGATATTCAATAAACACAATGCCTTTTTCAAAACAACTGAGTGTGTATGGACAGCATTCCATATTTTATACAAGTTTTATTTATGTTGATTGATCAAGTACTGTGATTAACCTTCTAATTCAATTTTTCTTGAATTCATACAAGTATTTTCTTGTATGAATATAAAGCATCTAAAAACTGTCTAAATGTATTTAAGGTATGTGCCATCACTGTTTTCATTCCAATTTCAGATCACAGTTCTGAAATGTTTCTCTTGAGTTCTAATTCTTGGAACACTTGGTAGAAGATGAGGATAAATCTGACTTTTATTAGAGAGAATGTGAGTTGACTATTCAAATTCAGGTTACTTTAAAATCATAAACAAAACTAAATAAAGATCAATGATCTGTTTGATGTTGCATATTCAAGTTACAGGTTTTTAAACTTACAATCTCATTTTGTGCCTCTAATGCACACTTGCTGGTAATATAATGCATATTGGTGATTGAAGTGTAATCATACCCCCTCTTTGGTCATTTTTCATCCAAATGCTCCTCGGATGGCATGAATCCGTTCCCCTCCACAGCTATAGCAGGGTAAGCCAAGACTCTCAGGCTTTGGGTAGCAACCAGTTTAAGATAAAAAAGCATTTGAATTCTGAAGCATGGAGAAGGCAATGAGAAACTGTCTTTCCCAAGAAAGCATGGCAGTTAAGATATAATAAAGCAAAGAAATCTGGGAAGACTTAGGACCACCTACATCATGAAGGAATGTGGCATTAAAAGTAAACTTTAAGTCAAGGACCTGTTTTGGGATACAGGCATAGTGTTAAGCCAAAAAATGCTTTGATGCTGCATCAGACTGGGTTCGAGTTCGTAATCACAAACCCTCTAGTCTGTTTAGGGTGGGTCTTTATGTGTCTTTAAGTATCTTTATGTGTCTTCAAGTTTAAAGACATCATCATTATATTATCCTCTCAATTTCTTTTATCTTGAACCCTCACCAATTGATCCATTAAATATGCTAAAGGTTGATACAAACTAAAATCCCAAATTTTGTTTTTTTAATTTATGGTATCTTTTCCTCATATTGTTATTTATGAAATAAACAATAGAATTAAAAATTAAATAAATATATAATTTGAGGCAATTTTATATACTATTTTTGCTATTTTTTATTTTTCACTCACTAATTTTATTTAAATAGGCTCTGGCGAAACTGTCAATAGGCACAGTGGATAGCAGCTCAAATTGAGGAATCGGAGAGCTGAGTTTGTATTCCAGTTGAATCCATTACATTCATACATTACAGTGCTAATACCCTTAGGAAAGGTATGAATCCTGTTCTTCTACCCCCATCTATGGGTGAATAGCAGGACAGACCAGTTTCTATAGTCTTGGATGGCAACTGTTCTACTGCGGAAAGAAATAGCAGCCTACTGTAGGAAAAAATTTGCTTCATCAGTCATATATTGAAAGATACATGATTGCTTAAGCATGTATCACACATGGCACATAACTGACTGATACTCATTTATTTCCTTTTGATAAAAGTTTTTAACATGACTGGAAAGAAAATATAAGTTGAATGGATTGCAGTAGTTTGTTTAGAAATACATTTGTAAGATGACCGCAGCCACATTATCAGTGATGTTGCCCTGGGATCCTAGGAGTTTCAGGTTTATCCAATACCAGCCCCCTTCACTTAGATTACCCTGCTGGTGTTGATAAATATCAACATGTGACTGTACAAAAAGCTGTGTGAAAATATCAATCGCAGAATGTAAAGGACTTTAAAAGAGATCTTGGCACCTTATAAAACCGCAAATCAGCTTTCCTCCAATCAAATTCATCCACAAGCACTCCACCCCCATCAGAATGGGAGAATCCAAAATTCAAGTTTCCCCAATCCAAAAATGGAGCAGATGAGCCCGTAGGCAAATTTTGGCACACAAAATGATTAGCAACAGGTAAGTGTCTTCATTCTAAAAAAAAAAGAATGCTGTACTCATCTGTACACACACATCCACACACCAACCCACATGCACAAACACAAGACAATTTGAAACAGAATTGGGCAAGCTGCTAGGCTTGTGAGGAATCCACTTAAAATAAAAATTGGCATGGATGTAGGAGAGAAGATCAGCTGATATGAAAAATATTTTTTAATCAATCAAAGTTGACTTAAAGTTGCTTAAAGTTCATATTTTCTTGATTTCAGATGAAAACTTGGAAATATTCCAACATATTTCCGTGAAATTATTGCTTTCCAAAATTAGAGTTTATAATTATAGTTTAGATATATTGGAATTATTAAACTGAACAAAAAAAAGCAACTAATTTTTTATCCCCCTAAGGGTTATAAAAATAAAAATTATTTCATCTATAAATCAGTCACTGCAGTGGTCCATATGCAGTAAAGTGAGAAATACCAGTCTGAAAAGGGCAAGTCACCAAGAATGCCAGTTTATCTATGGGGCATGAGTACTTCTCTTACTGCTTTGAGGCAAGCTAGCATATACACATCAAACAACTCATTCATGCCAGCAGCAGCAGCAGCAGTGGCAAAAACTAAGTTCCTCACAGCACATGGCATTCTGATGATGAAACATCAAATGTCTATAAAAGTAGTCAAGACTAAATTGTGAGTGGGAATATTCATACTATTGTGTGAACTTTTATCAACCTTTCCAACAAATCCTCATTTCCACAAACTCTAATATATATATCCTCATACAGTTTTAGTTACGGCGGACTGGTCATGTCTTGAGAGATCCTAATGTACAGCCAGTTAGATCAGGGCTACAAGAATGTAGGATGCCCATGGCTAGGATACAAGGACAAGCTGAAGAGCAACTTGTCAGCGGTTAATATATCTCATAACACCTTCGAGCGCTTAGCCTTGGAGTGGGTAGAATGGAGATCAAAGTGTTTTAGTGGACTCAGCAGTTTTCAATCTGCTAGTCTGAAGCGTCTTCAAGAAGTGACAGCAAGATCTAAAAGGTTAGCCAATCTAACAGTGATTTCATCCCACAATCCTCACTTTTGCTCCATATGCATCCTCCTTTGTAAATCACTAGCAGGTTTTAAGTGCCACTTAAGATTATCACACAAAATTTCATAACTGAGTCAATTGGTTAAGTTATCAGATCCTCATACATTGAAACCGATGGGAGAATCCATTATTATATATATATATATATATATATATATATATATATATATATATATAAAAGGCAGGATGTGTGTGTGTGTGTGTGTGTAACGAATGCACGGCCGCAATTTTCGACAGATTTGCACCAAAATTTACATGCACATGCTCCAAGTTAGTGGAAAGGCCAAGACTGACATTGCATTTTGCATTTCCCAACTCCCATCGAGAGTGGAAATAATCAATTTTTTCATGCTTCTATGGCAGTTTTCATGTAGTTTGCAACCATTTTCTACTGGCCAGAGTGAGAGCCTATAGCTGGCTGCCACGAATAGGCAGGAAGATTCTGTTGGCCAGCGTGAGAGCCAACAGCTGACTGACACGAATGTTAACTAGCATGCTAGCATGCAAAAAAAATCAATAGCTGCATTCATCACAAGGGGAAAAATTTAAATCTGCATGGCACTTAACTCCAATTGGCTCATTCGCTTGCTTAAACTCAACGTTGATTCTGATTCCGCAGAACTGGGTTGGGTGTGAAAAAGTATTTGTTGTTAACTTTCTTTTCTCATTCGGTTCTTCCAGTTATGAGTCCTTTTTTAAAGCTGATCGTTTTGTGTTCATTTTGTTTAGTTCTTTTTTCATAACAGATTTAATGTTTAGTATAGAGCTTAGAAAAAATTCTCAGTGTGAGATAGGCAAGAAGTAAGGCATGTAGCAACATCAGCATGGCAAAGGACACTCGTTTAAAGGCAAGGAAGGGCAAAAATATTTTAAATCAAGTGATAGTGATTTCTGTATGAGTCATACAAGTTTTTAATCAAACATGGGCAATGCCAGGCCATGCTGCTAGTATATACATATATAATCAATAGTTTCGATTAGGAAGTCAATTCATTGTATGGTAAGCAAGCTTTTCTTACAGTAAAAGACCTCCTAAATGACGTCCCAACACACCTTTTCCTTCTGTCTAATAAATCCCATGAAGTTGTAAGTGGGTATCATCAGTCAAAAATTTAGAAAAATGTATGTGATTTGCTGGGAGGAGTCACACAGTCAAATTAATGGAAAGGAACCAGTGAATACATCTCCTTGTTCCATGAAATTAAAAATAAATGTCAGCAAGTATTTATACAGTAGGATATTAAGGAAATGAACCCCTCAATATCAGAAAAATGTCTACTAGAAGAACTGAGTTATGCTAAAGAATTTATTGATATTCCATGTGATGATATTGAAGTAGTGTTGCATTGCCGTAAATCTCTTTTGAACAAGGATGAAGAAACATGGACAAAAAATCCAGTGCAGATGTTTTTAATGTCCCACAAGGATCTTTCAATGGTGCCTAGGTTTTGGAGCTAATGGGCTGTTCATAATGAGTAAAATTAATAAAATTGTTCACATTGACAATCACAGCCTCTACTGAAATGATGATCTGATTGTTATACCCAATAATAGAAAAGCAAATGACAAAATTAATGAATTGCTTTTCAACTTCTTCCATGACATTAATTTTGACATTACAGTCAAGATGAATGAAAAATAGAACAATATTTAGATGTTGAATTTAACCTCCCACCAGTACCATCTCTCCATATACAAAGCCTAATATGATGCTGAAATATATTAACTCTAAATCCAACCACCCTAAATGTATTATTGAACACATCCTAAAAAAGAAATTGAATGTAGATTATCAAGAAATTCCTCATCCAAGGCGATTTTTGAATTGAATAAAAAATAATATGAAGCCGCATTGAACGAGGAGGAGGGACACAAAATGAAATTGAATTTCAACCCTTATTTGAATCATCCATTGAAGAATAAATGCAAAAATAGAAAAAAGAAGATTATCTGGTTCAACCCACCATTTAATTCAAATGTAAGAACAAATATTGAAAAAATTATTTTTTTAAATTACACACTAAACATTTCCCAAAAGCTTCAGAGCTACATAAAATATTTAACAAAACAGTGAAATTGAGTTATTGCCACATTTAGACAAAATTATTATATGTTGAATTTGAGGAATTCCAAAACAAATTATCATAGTAATAACACTAACATCAACTTCTGTAACTACAGGGATAGAAGCAGGTGTCCATTGGATGGCACATTTAATTTCACAGGTGGAGGATTTCTGTGGAAAGAATAAGATCTACATGGAATGTATGGAAGATGAATATAAGAAAAGTTGGTACAATCAAAAATCTTTGTCCAGGCTGGAGAAACATAGACATTTTACCAAGCTATCAAACCAAAGATAAGTGGAACAGGTACCTGAACATTAAATGGAGTACCTTGAGAAGAGTTAAGCCCTGTGGCTTCAACAGTGGCATTTGTAGGCTCTGCCAAGAGGAGAAGCTTGCTATTGTAACATACTTGAACAAAGATGAGCTTTTGAAAGAAAAACCTGAGATTATATTTAAGTGTAGACACACTAACAAAAACACTAAATTTGTATGAACCTGGATAAGAATCTACCCAACAGTAATTTTTTTTTATTACATTACCTGCACCCTACTACCTATTTATATGTGTAATTTTTAGCACAAATTTTATTATTCACCATTCCACCTGATGAGAGTTTAAGTTTGAAACCTGGATTGTACTGGTGAATGTTATCATTTTTTATTAATATATATATATATATATATATATATATATATATATATATATATATATATATATATATATATATCACTTTAAACATTGTATTTGAGTAGGCACTCTATTTATTAAACTATTTATTTTCACCTACTATTCAAAATCTTATTAAAGGAAAATTTGCACCCTTTGGCAGGAATCAACCTGAGCTCAAGAGCAGAGGATCCCACTGTTTGACCCACCACACCTTATCATTTGACCATGAAGGAACAGACAGGTGAAGCCAATTCCATGCTTTCAAGAAAAATTTCTCTCAAAGTTTTTTCATAGTTTCATATCCAAACATAAACAAAAAGAATTTTTTAATAGGTAAATTTGAATCACTTTAAACATTATCTTTCGATCAGTTTCTGTTAAGTGTGACATAATTGTGTCTTGTCGCTGCTAAGAAGGACTAAATAATTAAATAGTCGACTTGTTAAACAAGTCATGATTTATTAACCTGGTATGTCGAGAGGAAGGTTGTTCACTGAGTTGAACTCAAAGCTCCATGTGAGGACAACACTGATGCAGTTCAAATACAGAAAGATGAGAGATATGAAAAACTGGTGGAAGAAGATGCATGATGGCAGGATAAACATTTCCATGTTGTGGTTGGCTACATAAAAGATTAAGTTGTTAAATAGCTCAAATAAAATCACATAGTCAGCTATATTCATGTTCCTGTCTGTGGAACTTATCAAAATCCATATATGCAATATAGGACTAATCCATTTTGTCCTTTCAAATAGTTTGTCTAGTTTTCCCAATAAATGATCAACACCATTATCATTTTTCAAATCTTCCATGGCTACATCCTTAGGTTTTCTGCAAAGTGAGAATGCTAATACCCATGCCCTCTTCTTTTTGTGCTAGGTCAGTCACTAACTGCCTGTTGTAATGGAATGTTCCACTCACCCTATTGCCTATTGTGGACTGACTATATCAGTAAATATATATATAGTGTACATAGGATATACCTGAGACTTGCTTTGGGAGTTACTAGCCTGCTAATCAATTCCCTGTCTTTCAGTAGTGTATTGTCTTTTACAATAAACCTCTCTTTCTTTCATCTATGCCTGTGTTGCTGTTCCTTTCACTCAAGTACCACCTTTGTCTGTTTGTAACCTTTTTAAGGATACAACACTGCCACATCTTGACTTCTGTTTTCAAATAGTCATAGGATTTCTAATTGTCAAGATTTAGTGGATTTTTATAATTTGCTGAAGACATTTTTTGTTTGCTCCTGAACTATGCTTCTGCTACCAGTATTGATCTAATCTGATATAAAAATCTATTTGTCTGGTGAAGTTATATCAGATTAGATCAACAGAAAATACATAGGAACATGCATGCAGGGGTAGCTAGTTTTTCAATGGACTCAAGCAGAGAAAAGTAAGTGCATCTCTAAAGTATATCCAAACAGCAACTGGGAATGTAAGTCATTGGATCTAGTTCAACAAAACTGATGTAAATTGGCTGGAGAAATGATCCCTAGGAAAACGAGAAGCAGTTTATGGGCAGTACACTAATCAAAACAGGTGGTGGGCCTTCACATTACTGAGGGAGGTCAGTGTACAATAGAATTCATTGAGAGGTAAGCCTCTAAATGAAACAGATTCTTTTCTGATGACCCTGAGAAATTATTGTTATCAGGTACAGAGAACATACAATTGGCAGCACATGGCAACTGTTCTCAACTTACAAGTAGTTACTTAAATTTCTCATGATTGACATTTAGTTCAACTGTATGTTATTCTAACTCACAAGATGGCAATACAGCAATAACAAAATGGCTTTCAAAGAAGTTTAAGTAAAAGGAAAAAGTCATTCATAAAGTTTAATCTTAAGTATTGTTTAACATATCATACACAGATGTTATCACTCTGATAACTTTGCTTCTATGGTATAAAGTAGACTTTATGAATTCATGTGCAGTAATAGATTAGTGATATGGTTAGATACAATAATGGCATCCCAAATTTCAAGGAGCCAGTTCTATAAGGGCAGGTAATCTTTAGTAACCTATTTTGCTTATTTTCTTTTCAATCTGAGAATGCAAACAAATCACTTTATTGTATCAAAAAGAATTAAATCATTTTGATAATCTAACAGAAAACATTTATTTATTAAGATATTTCCAGATTGAAATTCTGTACTTATATTTCTGTTCAGAAGTATGATGTTTTTTGACTCTAGTGTTATCAGCTGTGTTATGGTTTCTTAGCCACACTCAAACTGTATCACTACAGACCCAAAGATTCAGTGGAAGACCTATCAAATTTATGACTAGAAGATTTGCCCAAATTTTAACTTCAAGACAATTTCTTTTGTCAGGATAAATTATGTTCATCACAGAAAACCCCCTTTCAGTTTCCACACAACTTACAGCAATGGTATTAATTATATTTTTAGTCATTATATATCAGCTATTAATATATAAGATTATTTTCGGATAATCCAAAAACTTGTTTACTAAGCTTTTATAATTTTAAGAATTGGTTCACATGAATAGGTGTGAACTGGTAGGATGCCACCACTGGCAAGATGTAACCATAAGCTCTATGCTAACTGCTTCTTTTCATGCACTTCTTGCTCATGTAATACCCTTCCTGCTTCTTACTTTCTAGAAAACTTTCTCAAAAAATTTAAATACAATGCTAGCTGTCTTCTTAATTCCTGTTTTTTTATTGTTCTCTCTCCTTAATAATGTTTCTCCCTTTTTTCTTTTTTTTTACATTCTTTAATCCCCTGTAGGTTTATTGCCTTAAAAAATAAGGCTTAAACTCTACTAATGTGACCATTACTTAAGCAAAAATTTCTGCTTCTCAGCCTGAGTATCTTTTGTAGGTCTTCCCCAGATTCTATTCATGTGAAGGAATGGGCAGCTACCCTAGCATGCTGGTTCAATGCATGTTGGTTGGGGTGGATATGACATACTTGAGTGATCATATCTCTTTTTGGTTAATGATTGCCCAAGGATATTTGCACATATGTGAGTATAATGAATTCAAGCTCAGCTCTCCAATTTCTTATTCCAAACTAGTATCCATTACACCACCTGCACATCCAAGCACCTGATAATCTCAAGCAAGCACCTATTTTGGCACTAATCAGGCTTAACTTCAGTAACTGGACTAGAATCAGTGTTTCAGTGTGATATGGCTATGAGTGAAGAGAAACTTTACTGATATTATTTGCAGTCAGACTAGACTAACATCCTTATCTTTGTCGTTATTATCACAATGTTTTGATGCTGTTTTGAGAATTTTGAACTGAACCATTTATTTAATCCATAGGGGTTGAGGGTTCTTGTTCCACTGTTGGAGAAAAGCATTTTTAATGATGCTTCAAAAATGATCAACTTTATTAAAATGAAAGCCGTTATAAGTGGGATTTGCATAGCCTGGTGATTCAAGTTGTCTTATTCCACTGGACTTTGACTGTGATAAACAACTTTCAGGCTCAATACAACTGAAAATGCACTTCACAACAAATATGTCATATGAAAAATAAAAGCCAATTATTTTTCGAAAATCACTTAGAAGCTAAAAATCAAGAGTATTGCTTAGGTTAATACAGTCAGCATCAGTGAAAAGGCACAAGAAAATTTTCTGCTTGCAGAAATTATTGCACTGAAAAGGAAAAGTTGCACAATTGTTGAAAGCCTAATAATGTCCAAAGCTGATAACAGCCTAATAAAGTCACATAGTTGCTGAGAAACTAATAAAGTCATACAGTTGTTGATTGACAAATAATGTCCACAGTTGCTAAGAGACTATTAATATACAGTTATTATAATAATAATAATTAACTAATAATGTCCAGTTTCTGAAAATCTAATAGTCACACAGACTAATAAATAATAACAAACTAATAAAGTCTCACAGTTACTAAAAGTCTTATAATATCCATAGTTTCTGAAAGCCTAATAAAGTTACACAGTTGCTAAGAGTCTAATATGTTCACAGTTTCTGAAAAGGAAAATTCACACATTTTCGTAAAAACAAATCTGGTGGTTCCTGAGCTCTTTTTTTCATTGGTGGCAATGTTCGTAGCATTTTTTATGTTGTACTTTAGATTTTTTAAGTGATTTGTTTCATAGATCAGATATGATGCTCTCAGCCCTTGCACAGAAGACTATTTTAGGTTTTGCTTTCTTACCAGTCATATCTGATCAACATCTAGAGTGAATCAAAAAGACATATAATTTGCAATGTTTCTGAAGTTAAGCATAAGTGACCTTTTTGTTTCTATTTTCCTTAAGCCTCCTTGTTACTCACATGTTCAGTCCATGGTATTCTCAACATCCTTCGGTAGAACCACATTTCTGTTGCCTCAAGTCTTTTCTTCATCTGTTATGAGATTGTCCAGCATATTATATAACAGTTCAGTACTCTTTTCTCTACACCCTATAAATAAATGATACATCTCCTGTTCTTTCTACTGTTTAACTGTAATTTTTAATTGCACTAAGATAGATATATGTTTATTGGAAGAAACAAGATGGAAACATTGGTTTGTATCTACTAATGGAACCACATCAATAGTTAGCACTATAAGAAGTTTTGTTTCTCGTGTGAAACAAGAAAATACTGATATCATCTCAACACATGGCTTTCATTACAAATAGTTGCTGAATTCAGTATCTCTTGAAGATAAATAAACAGTTTCAGTCATGTTTTAACATATAGAATTTTAATATTTAGTAAATGTGTTCAGTTAAAAAAAAATGTGAATTTCCTCCTTTGGCCTGTATGGAAAAATTTACTTATTAGGAGTTAGACTAATATTTTCATCTTTGTTGTTGTTATCACAATGTTTTGACTATTGTGGTCTTCTGGTCTTTGAGTAACATTCAGGGAATTTTAAACCAAACCATTTATTTAATCTCTTTTATCAGTTCTGCTGTTAGAGGAAAAAAGCATTTTGACGATG
Source organism: Acanthosepion lycidas (assembly GCA_963932145.1). Lineage (NCBI taxonomy): Eukaryota > Metazoa > Mollusca > Cephalopoda > Sepiida > Sepiidae > Acanthosepion > Acanthosepion lycidas. The sequence continues at coordinate 58,902,250 of OZ010590.1, forward strand.
CTGCAAAAATGGTCAACTTTATTTAACAATCACCATTTTACTTCAGAATATTTAAAAATGCTGTGAGAAAGAAAAAAAGTGGAAAAAAAGATGTGTACATCTCCTGAGTAGAGGAAGAATTAAATATTGTTTGAATAGAAAGACGTATTGCAGAATATTTTCAAACCAACAATAAGACAGAGTTTAGCCAAGTGCATTAAAAATGAAATACGGTAGCAGAGGTTAGTTTGCTTAGCAGACAGATTTCATCACATCAATCAGCAGAACAAGTCTCTGCAAAGCCCTGGAGAAAATGTATTGACTTCAAGTGACATGATTCTTGGATTTAAAAGGAAACTGAATCTTCGGAAAAATCACGTTGCAAAACAAAATTCTTGAAATGTTTCAACTACATTGATGTTTAAGGCGATATTCTAAGCATGGCTTAGATGTGGAGCAAGGCTGAACGTATTAGGCACCCAGTGAGGATCACACTCACTATTCAGTTGTAATGGATCTGGTGAGACAAGCTTGCTAACCATTAAACCATACAAAATACCCATCCTGCTGAGGTTTTAGAATGAAAAAGGACAAATTTCAAGTCTTATTGAAACCCACTTAAAAGAATTGTTGATGAAAATCAAACTATATTCTATCTTTTTCAAAAGAAATGTATGATTAGAATTGTACTGAATAATACTGTGAATCTTTTGCTTAGCTTGAAAACTTGACTTTCTTTTGGATATAGCGATCATGGCTCTCCACAATTTCCTGTCTTTTGTATCTCTTAATAAATATTCTCTTTTTGTTATCTCTTCTAAAGCCTGTTTCATCATCCATTTACTCAAGCTCACTAGGCAGGTTATACATTGTTGTTTCCTCTATCTCTCTTGCCTGCAATCTGTCCTGTGAGTATCAAATTTACCAAGCTCTTTTTCCTTCTTATGTGACCTAGAAATTTCAATTATCTCTTTCTGATGTTAAGTATAAGTGTCCTTTTTGTTTCCGTTTTCTCTAAAATGTTGTCATTGCTCACATGTTTGGTCCATGGTATTCTGAGCATTCTTCTGTAGAATCACATTTCTGTTGCTTCAAGTCTCTTCTTCATCTTTGAGGAGATTGTCTTAGTATTCACTGCCATGTAGGAGGACTGATGATTGTACACTCATACTGGTTTATCTCTGGACAAATTCTTGATTCCTGTGAAAGATGAAAATTCTGCTATTCATAGGAAGACAAGAAAAATATATAACTACAGTTTCTAATGTTTTATATATGTGAACAAGCTTTTTCTTATTTGTCAAGTATTAAGAGCAAAGGGTGGAATTGTGGGAAAATAGTAACTGAGAGGTTCAGATCGCAAAATCATAAGTACTGGATCATAATTCTAAAGGTTATAACTCAGACTCACAAGTCCAATATCAGAAAATACTGGGGACGTAAATCAAAAGGGGTCAAAAATCCATATGCATAACTTGTAATACACAACTACCGTCTTCCCCCAGGAAGAATTAAGAGTCTCTCATCTGTCATCCAAAGTAGCATCATGTTACTGGAGTTTTCTTACTCTTAGTTTTCTTAGTTGTGATTGTTCAAGTCTGGTAAGGAAGTGCAAATAATTACCTTATTTTGTGACAACACATTCCACATGTCCATCACTACATAACTGTGATGACATCCAAGGTCGGTTGTATACATATATACACCTGGCTAGCTATGTTCACAGGTCTGTCTCCTTGGCCATGATCAAATTCAATGAAGAATAATGATAAATATTTTTCAAGACACTCTGATTGGGAGATAGCAACCAATACAATTTCTCATTTAACATATTTTCTTCCTTTGGTTTTCAGAAGGTGAACTGCTATCTTACTAACTTCCAGCTACAGAAAGAGGACCCTTATATTCACTAAACGTCTAGGCAACTGCTGATTTCTCACTGCTTGCTAATCCCTTCTTCACTCTTTTCCTACCCATCACTGCCTGCTACTGACTGACTGCTCATTATATGGATACTGGCTGAGGTCCTACTACACCTATCCATCCACTTGTGTTACAGAAAAGGAAACCAATCAGAAATTGATGGGTGGTTAGTTTTTCAAATGACTCTTATGATTATCTAAAATCACTAACAAAATTTTATGTTTGCCAGTTGTATGGTGGGCTGGAGAATCCTGAAAACTCTGGTAATTAAATTGACTTAAAAGGAAAAAGAATCTATCTCCTATGGATGCATGAGAAATCATAGTTTTATGATTTTAAGGCCTACTAAAATAAACCCAATCATGATTTTGATTTTTGCAAACTTGGACCTTCATGCCCACAAAAAACAGTGACAAAAGGACAGTTTTTTCATTGACACCGCAATTATTTTAACAAAATTCACTCCTTGGCAATGTTTATGGTTTTAAAATGCAGTGATTAGAATTTTGATAAAACCTAAACATGAGAAAATGACTTCATACATTTTCTTTGTTCTTGAGAATTGATAACAAAAATAATAAACACTATTATATATTATTATTATTAAAATCTCTCAGATATTACACACAGGAATGTAAGACTCAGAATCACAATTACAACTATATTGAGTTGACCTTTACACTTTCTGTGAAAGTGCACATCAATTGACATAATCAAAGTTTTTGTGACAAGGCCAGTATACCAAAAGTCACAATGACTTGTTGCTTCATACTAGCACAACCATCGATGACCTCCAAACATCTTTCATTGACCTAATTTCATTCACAAAGTTTGGATTAACCCATGATCTTGTATACAGGCACTTTGTAAAATATCGCATCCTGAGATGACCTCCCCAGGCTGATAACATAAAAAGTTACCGTTTTTACAAATTAACTAAGATTTGAACCTGGGCCTCATGGCTGGAAACGAAATGTAAATATATACTTTCCACAAATATTAAAAATATGGAAATGTAAACTGTTAAAAAAAAATTGGAAAAAAAATGGAATGTCTGAATTTGGCAATTCCCAATAAATTCTACCAAAGCTAATATGCCCTCCACCAACACCATTCTGCCTCAGTTAATATACCCATCCACCTTTTGCCAATGTTGGCATCACTGAACCTTTTTTGATCCAATATTCATTCAAACACCCAACAGTTGACTTTTACCAGTCATCGGTATCATTGAACACTTTTATTTTGTAATTTTCTTGCATTTAATTTGTTCTTTGTTGTTGTTTATTTGTTTTTTGTTTTTAACTCTTTTCTATGACATCCTATTCCTGAATTTTATTTTATTTTTTCTCCCCCTGCCTTCATTGTTTTAATTTTTAATATAATTTTAATACTTGCTTAAGCTTATATATATATGTGTGTGTGTGTGTGTGTAGACACCCCTGCATGAGGTGCTAGCACATTTTTTAGTGTTAATTCTTGATACTATATTTTAATGGGAGTCCATCCTGAGTGGGTAACTGGGTGAGGAAATTTAGTTTGACAGTTTTCTCCACAAAGTAGATACTTGGACTTATACTAAGTTAAAACTTATAACTTAAAAAACTCAAACTAGGTCTTTAATTCACTTCAATCAATTGTGTGTCCATATATATATATCAATTCAAATACCACTTGTTTGTGATTGACTACTTGTTCTTGTTATCTGGAAAGAACTTGAATTCCTTTGATAGAAGCCAAAAGAAAAGTAGGTTTATTGAGTAAAGCAGTTCTTCACCCCACCACCTTGACCAACACCTCCTGTTCTAAGTCTCGTATGCTCTCAGCCATGAAAATCAGAAAAATTCACTTCAAAGTCACCATAATTGTATCAAAGCACCATTGAAACAATGACATTCTACTCTGTTCATATAGTGTCAAGCTGACTGGTTCTAGATATCTTGAAGTTGTTTGACAGAGTTTGGCACACTGGTCTTCTATGTAAGCTCCAGGGCTACAGTGTTACTGGACATGTGTTTGATTTAATCCAACCATTCCTAGCAAATCATGAAATTTAGTTTGTTTTGAATGGGCTCACTTCCAGACCCTTTCACACAAATGCAGGTGTTCCCCAAGGTTCTACTTGGGATCTACATTGTTTCTAATCTTCATCAATGATCTTCTGGATGTCATCAGTTACCAAATAGGCATTTATGCTGATGACACTACCATTTACTCCTGTTCTTGACAAAATCCAAAGAAGGTTAAGCAATGTAATCAATCCTGACTTGGCATCTCAACTTCAGTCACTTTCTCATTGACATGACATGGCTTCCCTATGTCTTTTGTACAAATATTTTCATGGCTACTGCTCTGATGAGCTTTTTTTCCAGGTGCTCAGGCTACATGTTTTTAAATGTGCTACTAGATTGGCATCTAGGTAACACCCTTTTACTGTTGAATTAGGTAAATGTAACCACCACATCTACTCCAACAGTTTCTTTCCTCCCAATTCCCACATGTGGAACTCCCTTCCATTTCCTTGCTACCCTAATAACTACAATCTTCAAAAATGTAAATGCAACATCAACTGCCATCTTCTATCTTCTTCAACCCCATTCAGCTTTTATCCTTTCCTTGGGCCCCCCATACCAGTCT
>OZ010590.1:58911788-59109288 GCA_963932145.1 Acanthosepion lycidas
CAGCTAGACTTCTTCAAGTCTTATTTCTTTAATTGATTTAAATCTCCAATTCCTTTTGAAGGGGGTCATTCTCTCTTTAATATACTGTGGGTAATTTGCAGGTCTTTTTAAGAACAGACCTGACAAAAATCTTCAATAAGTTCTCTTCATTTTTCTCCATCTTTAGTTTTTACATTGTCTATCAATATCTTTTTTCATTATTATTATTATTATTATTATTATTATTATTATTATTATTATTATTCTGTTTTGATTATCCCTTTGGTGCTAGCATAAACTTTTCTCCACTTTGAAAAGAAAAAATAATCAATAAACCCAGTCTGCTGCTGACATTTCCACTGTCTACCCTTCGTCAATCAATTGATTTTTTTTAATCCTCTTTCTTTCTTCTTTCTACTGCTTTATCTTTTCTTTCTTGTTTTCTTGTTTCTAACTCTGATCATTTACACACTGGTCCAGATATCTGGGCTTGTTTTACTGATCAACATTCCAAAAGATGATTTCTTTCATTCTTTTTTTCATTGCAAAATCAAATACTCTCTCTCCTTCTCTCTGGTTATTCCTCAGCAAATCCTTCCTACTTTAAGACTGACAAGATTACAAGCAAGCAATTCTCTTGAAAACAAATAACTTCACAGCATTTCCGTCTTCATTCATGTACACATCTCAAGTGTGTCTTTTTATTAGATTTCAACCCAAAACTAAAGTTCATAATTTTAAACTGGGGAAGGTTGAGGGGATGAAAATTTTAGCCTTGTAAAAATATTCAACTTGTTCACAATGAAAAAGAAAAGCAAAAGAAGAAAGAAGGTAATGCATAAATCCAAAATTTTTAATATTCCAGAAAAAGTTCCAGTGATTTCCAGAAAATGTTTCTTGTTTTTTGTTTTACTTCAGTTTCTTCTGAAAACAGTTTTCTTACAACATACACTAAACTAGACACAGGAAAATTTCTTACTGACTTCAACTTGGACTTTACATCTGGCTTTTGTTCTGACAATCACACAGACTCTGACTTGGACTGACTCCTCAATATATTTTCCTTTATTTATATCTCATGTGCAGATGTCATAGTAGATGTAAATTGAGCACAACTATTTAACAGAAAAATGTTGAAAGTGTGAAGAGTATAAAATTTCTAATAACTTAATACAGATACATGCTTAAATGTTGAAACTTTACAGATTAATAATTTGATAGGTGTTTTATTTTATACATCATTTTTATCTTTCTCCTTAAATTATGTTAATTGCATTTTATTTTAATTCGGTATCCATTTATGTTTTTATTTTATCTGAAACTGACTAATTAATATTTATCACTCTGTATGTGACTTCATTAGCTATATAAAAATTTTATCCTGCCACTGAAGGTGACTCTGAACTCTGAACAATAGAGAGTTTGAATTTCATAGTTGTGTTGTCATTATCTGCTATGGCAACAGATTACAACTTTGTGTGAAATTAACAATAAGTTTACTGCAATTGAAAGGCCTTGAAAAAGAATGCAGTAGCAAAGGAAGTAATATTAATTATGCAGAGGGCTAAAGATTAATAGACTATCTTACAATAATATATGCTATAATTTGAATCTATTTAATTTGATTATTTTAAAAAATCTTAATTTATATGGATTTAAAAAATTTTTTCACAAACACTGCAACTGAGATTCAAAAGAATAAAAATCTAAAAACAAAAAATATTCTCTTCTTTTTCTCAGAATGACCCCCAATACACTGGATCATTTTATATTAGTCCCCACCATGAAAAGAAAAAGTCCAGCTCTGTGGAATGAGGGAATAAATTTATACTGAAATAAAAATATCAAAATAAATTCATAAAAAAAAAAGCCCTCAAATACTATATTCTATATTGTTAATTTTTTCTTATTTCAAACTTTTAACAGCATTAGCCTCTTGGGCAAAGCTGCAACTTGATTGATCAGGAACTCAACTAAAACAATGTAAGGGACTGACCGTTTGGGAGAAATATTGAAATTATTAATTCCCCAAATTTAAACTGCAGTTAAAATTTGAATTTCTTGGCTGAAATTCAGTTACTTTTTCTTTTTCATTTTTTTCTCCCTTAGACTTCAGTACTTTAAAATTCTGGACATTGGTGGAGACTATTTACATTAATTATGCTTGGACTATTATCCTTATCTTTAATGTTATCATTACAATGCTTTGATTGTTGGGCTCCCTGGACTTTATCAGGTGCTTGTCAATTCAGGTACACTTTCACAGAATTTTGAATAGAAACTTTTACTTAATAATCAATGGAGGTAGATTGTTTTTATTCCACTGACTAAGGATATCTTGTTCTTATTTTAGTATTGCTCAGTTATTGCTTACCCTGTTTCCACTAAGTTTAAGTTTACCCTACATAACCCAAACGGAAATTGATGAAGTATTTTTTTTTAAAAAGTAAGGTTTACTCTGTACAAGGCTCGGGGGCCACTCAATGTAGAGGGTTACATTAAGGGGTAGTTTATATGGATAGGAGGAGAAGATAATGGTTAACCGTAGATTTGAACTGGTTAAGATTGGAAGTCTGTCCCACAGTGTTGTGGCTTGCAGAAAGCTGTTTGGGTGGAACTTACTTCTTGGCAATAGAATAGAGAGGGAATGTGGGTGGTTTGCTGCTATATAAATGGCATGCTGGGTCCTAGCCATGAAGGTTAAAATGATTCTTCTTCAATATGAACTCAGAGATGTTTTTGAACTCTATCAAGACTGGAAAGTGAGGACTGTTAAATGGCTGGATCATATCTGGATGAACCTCATTAATCACTAGTTAATATTAAAATAGGGTATCACTAGCTATATTTTAATATTATTAAAATATTAACTAGTGATACCCATGAAAATTTTATGTGTTTCCTATTTGAATTTTTTGATGAATAATAATCGTATAAGCTCCTTATTAAGTTCTAAAACTATAAAATAACCGCAGAAATTCCACTATTGCACCATTAAATATTTGAGCTTAACAACTTTTAACAAATTATCACAATAACAATCATAAGTATGAATAAAGATCATTATTTAACGAAGGGAGAAGGTACAAATGAAAATATTTAAAATTGACAAGGCTTTCCATTTCCATGAAGAAAACATTAAAAACATAAGAGTGTGATCACTTCCTTTATTTTCCCTTTCTTTCTTTCTTTCTTTCTTTCTTTCTTTTGTCTTTTCATTTTACACCACTTCCTTTTCTTTTTCTTTTCATTGTCTTCTTTTTTTATTTACTTCTATTTTATATCCTTTTCTTCATTTTTTCATTTTCTTTCTTTCTTCTTTCTTTATTTCTTTCTTTCTTTCTTTCTTTTCATTTTACACTACTTCCTTTTCTTTTTCTTTTCATTATGTCTTCTTTTTTATTTATTTCTATTTTCTATCCTTTTCTTCATTTTTTCATTTTCTATCTCTTTCTTTCTTTCTTTCTTTCTTTCTTTCTTTCTTTCTTTCTTTCTTTCTTTCTTTCTTTCCTTTCCTTTCCTTTCCTAAAACCCAAAATGCCTTTCTTTCTTCCATTTTGTAGGCAAAGGACAGGTAAGCTATTATAGATCTATAAAATAGGAATAGTCCATTGTTTTTCTGAGGTAATGGTATGGTATAACTTACATGCTAACTAACAAAGGTAGTCCTGGATATGATGATAAACTACATCCGGCAGCAAGGCCTTTTGGAGGTTTTTGAGGAACATTAAACCATTTCTTAATTACTGTTGTTTGCAGGTCCACCCTGATGCAAGCTGGTAGCACCTGTTAGGGTTTCAGGTATAGGCAAATAGTGAACCCCCAAACAAAAACAAAACACTATGAAAGTATAAAAATACATTTTTATAGTAAAATTACCAGCAATACATATTTAAAGCAAGATGATCAACAATATATTTTATAGCAAAATGACCAAAAATACATTTTATCTGTAATTGAATGAATGCAACTGCCTTCATAATATATTTAACTGAATGCATAAAACAGTACTCAAAATATTTAGATTTTGGCATTTGATATGCCACTAAACAAAATCTACCAAACAACCAACATGAAAGAATTCTTTCATGGCATTAATTCATATAATATCCTACAATTTCTTAAAGAAATCAAACTGTATTCCAAAATATAATTTCAACAAAACTACAACATAAAACACATATATCATTGCCTTTAATAATTATGTCCACACAAACAAGTATAGGCACAAAAGCTGAGTATCATCTACCATGTATACAATTGTGAAAGCAGAATAACATATATAATATTTTATTATTTCAAAAGTCCCAAGAAAATTAAGTTTTGGCATTAAATGACCAATAAAATGTTAATATGCCATTAAACAAACAAAAGAAAAAACTAAGGAATGAAGGAAAAAGAAAAATGTGATGATACATTAGCTTACACAGTACAATGGTTTCTTAGTCCTTTTCAAAGTATGCTTCTTTGGAACTCAGACATATATAATAGCATCCGTTACCTTTTCAAAATAGTTTGTGAAGTCTTCTTTAGGGACTGCCATCAGTTAACATCAGATACACAGTCTTAAAACTCTGTTTTAACAGCAATTTTTGCTTTGGAAAAAATCAGAATTCACAGAAAGCCAAATCTGGTCATGGAAGGAGAGGATTACAGATCTGAATGATGCAATACTTTACTGAAAAACCCAACACAAGATGTGAATAATAGGCAGTGTGAATATTCCAAATTGCTGGATACTTTCTGGATAGACCATGGAATCTCCAAATCATTTAATTCTTCACTGACAATCCCTGATTTCTTTTCATTGCAGACTGCACATGTTCAACATTTTTTAATGTTCTGCATGTTGAAGGCCTCCCAAAATGTGAATAACCCTCAACAGATTCTTGGTGTATTTTTAACCATTGGTACCAAATTTACATCTGGATTTCACACATAGAATCATTCCCCAAATCATTGTTAATCATGCCAATTGGTTCCACAGAAAAATGCCCAAGTTTCATGCAAAAGTTGATGCATACTGTCTTGTGAGTGATTCAGTAGTGTTTCATTGCTGGCTGAGTAACCCTATGAAAGAGTATCTGTTCATACATGTGCCGCAAAGTCCCTTCTGATTGGCTACTAAGTTGCATCACAGTTGGCTCTTAAGATATTTAATATGGCTGGATACTTTCTAGACAAACCATGTCAATCTAATTTTAACTTTATTTCCAGTTCTGTTATATTTATGCTTCTGTCAGCCACTAAAACATGATAAATTATCCAATAAATAAAAACTAGAAACAGCTACAAAATGCTCAAATACCTTTCTGTTGACAGATAAAATATAAATATTTTGTTGCCATGGTTTTTAATCAGATAGTCTGCTTGATTTGAGTAAATCAACAAAACACAATATTATGCTAATAACATATTGAATAAAGACTAGAACTAGCAACAATTCATCTTATAATTATGCATTCAAGATAAGATAAAAATCTTCTAATTTCATAGACAATACTTTTTTTTTATAGTAAAAGAATAAGAAACATCAAACTATAAGTTTTTTCTTAGATTTTTGTTTTTAATCATTTCACCCCAAGTAAGGCAATAAAGCTGCTAATACACAAGAGCTAACTGAGCATGAAAGAATAAGAAAAAGAAAAATATTATTAAGGGGTGAGAACAATAAAAGAACAGGAATCAAAAAGACAGAAGGTAATGAGTGACAGTGCATTTAAACTTTTGAATATCAAAGTTGGCTGGATAGCAGGAAGCCAAAAGAGAGTGTGAGAAAAGAAACTGTTAGCAAAGAGCTCGAGGTTACATCTAGTCAATTCAACAGTACATAGATGATACATTGCTGACAATCTAGTATTGTGCTTAAATTCATAGTGTGTAGGTATCATACAGGAAAGTTCATCAGAATAATTACTATGAAAATATTTAAAGAAAAGGCACAGGGAAGGTGTGTTACAGGGCTGGGAAAGTGACTGAAGCTGAGATACCAGGGTAGGTCCAATAACATTGCAGGTTCTTCTTTGGATTTTATCAAGAATCTCTAAATATATAGCAGGACCACCAGACCAGATGTGGCAGCAATATTCAAAGCAAGATATCCCTCAGTCACAGGAGAGTGGTTATCTAATCCCAGTTGCAGGCAGAAAAATGTTGGAAAAATGGTCACCTCATTCTAATGCACCAGAAAGTACCTAACTCCTTCTGCAATACTTTATATTTAAAAGAGTCAGATTAGACCAAAAATAGAGTATTACTACCATATCTTTACTGGAACTGGTAAATCCTCAATTTCCAAACTTTACAAAGTTCAAAATCATTTGCCGCCCCAATCCCACAGATGCAACATTACAAGCCTGTTCCTGTTCTATTACTATTCCTGTTGCAAATGTTCAGATGAGGTCCTCTCTTTAGATTTGCCAGTTCAAACCTTTACAGCTAGGATTTGCCATAGTACATTCACAGAGTCTCATCACCCACATTTCCTCCATATTCCAGTTGTAAGGAGGAAGTTCCACTCAGGTATTTTCTTCCATGAACTGCTACTTTGTGGAATAGACTCTTGCATGGATGTTTACCTGAATACAACAATCTTAACCTCTTCAAGTTAAGAGACAATTGTTATTTGTCCTTCTTTTCCTCATAATCTTCACTTCCTTCTACCTCCTCATATTCATATCACACATCTCATTCACTCTCTTTCTAGAGTGGCTCTTAAGCCTTATATTTGTTAAAATTTAATTAAAAAAAGATGCCTGTTCAAGCATATCTATGTTTCTTCAACACTCACTGAGCCAGCCTGTGGTTTATACTGCAACTATATGGAGCAGACCTTGGTTACAGTTTCTGGGAGAAAGCACATATACTGACATGATTAGTAGCTGAACAAAGTCAGTACACTCAAACCATTGGTTATGATGATTTGTCATTTTATGATAACACAACTATGATGTCATTCAAATGGTTTTGTCTGCCCAATTTTTACTTACAAAGTCAACCAAAGCATGCTTTTCCAGCACTTTCAAATAGTGCTCCTTGATGGAATTCTTTTCTCAGGCTTATATTATCAAAAAGTGACCTCCTTGACAAACCAATGATTGTAAGATTCAAACCGAAGCCTCATGGCAGGAATGCTAAAATTCTAATCATTCAGCCATGTGCCCATATGTATTTCTAATATAATTTAGAGACATAGCATTGATATTTTTAAGAAAGAAAACTCAATCTATCTTCCCACTGAACATTAATAAATCACACTTGTATGCATCCATTAAGTTTAAAAAATCCAAAATTATGGTAGAGACTTAATTTTTGTTCTCTATTGAGAACTGACCTTTCTATTCTTTGAGCACTGACATGACTCTTCACTGACCTTAGGAAAAAAAAATATTTTCTTCTATTATTCTAGTTCTATTTTCCTGAGGTCAGGAGAGCAACATATTTATTCTCTTGTTTTATTTGTCATTTATATACACCTTGGAATTATTTTCAAGAAAGCGATCAATAATTTTCTGAATTAAATTACAATTTTAATGAAAACCTTGCAGCAAGTAGAATGACAAACTGAAACATCAATGAAAAAGATACAAAAGGATTTCCAAATGAAATGCAGACACACTTTAATATATTAAAAACATTCTCAAAATTAACAAAAACATGGATGGTTTCAATATCACAAGAAAAACAAACTTCCTGAAAACCTTAATTGGTATTTAAATGGTTTCAATTCCAATTTGGCATCTTGCTTTGTGTTTTGCTTCTGATTATCGTTTACCAAGTCCACAGTGCCAGAGGAAAATAACAACTCAAATAAAACACTATTTTTACATAAATTTCAGTTTTTGCAATTGAAACCAGCTTTGTGAGAAATTTGTTTTAATTCCCTGCAACTTGAACAGGAAGACTCATTTAAGTTTTAAATGCTTTATTCGTAGTTTCAAATGCTTCCAACAGGAATTAAAACCAATGTACTTTGTTTGAATATTTGCTGTTACTGCAAATAATTGTTTAAGTGAGTTAATGTTTTAAGATATTTGCTTTTTTATAAAAAAAATAATTTGTAATGCTTTACTATTTACAGTGTCACTTATGATAATAAGTACATGACAGTAATGGGATTCTCTGAAAGGAAGAAGAAATCTCTAGAGAAATGTTTAGTCAAGGAAAAGAATGAATTCAATAGTCTGAACAATTTTTAACATGCTATTGAGTTTAATCTCCATTGGGTGCACCGCTCTTGTAACCTTATGCCAATCTTGATAAATATCTACTCTAAAAGATGGTATATAAGCTCCGACTGTCATTTCATCAGTTAATATTAAGGAAAACATTATAAGGAATTTACAGATAAGCATTTAATGTTATTAACAGATCACGATATCTATCAGAGAAAAGAAATTTAAATTTTCATTATTGCATTATTCCAAAATTTTAATACATCAGCAGATAGTTATTAATGTCAACAACTGAGCATAGTTATTAATTTAAAAAATTATTAATTAATGTATAATATTAAATTTATTAATTAACAGAAAATAAAAGTAATTCATATTATTAAAATCATTGAAACAAATTAAAAATCAGAAGCATCAGAATCGCTAGTAGTAGGAGAGATCTGAATCAGATATTTTTGTTTTTTATGTCCTTATAATATAAATGAACCATTTTATAGCTTTTTTGTATACAATGGTTTATTGTTTCACGAGATATATTTTCACGTAGACCACAACTCCCCCCCCACACACACAGGTAATTTCACTTATTTTTCCACAATATAGCTATTTGTGCTATGTTATAATGCCTATTACCTAAACAATACTAATGCTGAATAATATTTTTTTAAACATTAAAGTATATTTAATCACATCTTCCTAATAGCTGTTGCGATCTGTAAACCATTTCACTACATTATAGCAGAATTAATACTTAGATAAGAAATGCCACTAGGATATCAGGAAAAAATATCTTTAATAATAGTGACAAAAACAAAAGTGATTTAAACGATAAAAATTTAGTGATTTAAAAGACAAAAAAAAGTGAAAAGCATTTGTTCTAAACAAACTACCAATTGAGATGAAAATGCCAATAGATTAGAAAATAGACAAAAAGAATGTCAGAACATTTAGCTTTTAATTTTACACTAGTTCTTTTTTGGCAATCTTTAACCTTCATGCCTGTAAAATAAACAGTGTGTTAAAAGGATGACTTTTTCCATTGACACTGCTATTATTTTAACTACCTTCATCCCTTTGCAATGTTTACTGTTTTAAAAAGCAATGATTAGAATAGTAATAAAACGAAACATGTGATGAAAGTGAATTTATACATTTTTTCCTTGTTCTTGAGAATTTACAACAATAATATTAAGCACTATTTAATTTTTAGATTGTTTATTTACAAGAATAATTTTATATTTACAACATTCTAAAAATTGATGCAACTGTATTAAAACTAATGCAATGCAATATTTATCATTTAACAATTTATAAATAAAGAAATATAAAAACAATTTTTTATTCATGTATTTATAAACATTTACTAAATTATTAAAACATGTCAGCCAACTATAAGGAAATTCTTATTATTTACCATTTTATAAAGTTTGAATTGATTTGCAATAAACCGATTTTTTGCCAATCATTCCAATAAAGAAATTAATAAATAATTTTTTGTGAGCATGAAGTTTAAAGATTGCTCCTATCTTTTTAATAAAATTACCTGTAATAACAAAAATAGTAACTAGCAGTACTATTGAAAATTTAATGGTTTTCCTGTTTCATAATTCTTAATGAAATGACTGAAACACTCTTTGTGATTTCCACAATTATAAAATACTTGTGGAAATTTCCCTTATTTCTTTGTTAAATATTTGACTTTAATAACTAAGAAAATATTGCAATAACAATCATGCAGATTATTATTTAAAGAAGTTAAGAAGGTACAAATGAAAAGATTTGAAATTGACAAGGTTTTTTTTTTATTTACTGAAACATACTTTAAACACATGATAGTATTATCACCTTCTCAATCTTCCCTTTCTTTCTTTATTTCTTTCTTTCTTTCTTTCTTATTTTTGTGTGTGATCTATTTTTCTCACTAAACCAAAATATCATCTTTTATATATCTTTTTCTTCCATCTTTTATCACAGTCAAAATGAAATGGGGCATTAATTATCTGAGGTAATAGCAGAGCATAATTTACTAATGGAGGCATAAGCAGAATAATAATATGGCTTTCAACTGTTATTTCTTTCATCTTATTTCTCCCACTTTGTCAAAAGTTTAAATTCATATATCTATCTGTATTATTGTATATATATTATTGTATATATGTATATATATATATATATATATATATATATATATATATATATATATATATATATATATATATATATACTTCTATTAAAGCAATACGCCACAAGTAATGCCAGTCAAGCTACCCTCTGTTGACCTGACAACATCTATTCCAGAGAGTACTCTACTTCATAACAATATGGTGTCGCTGATAGAATTCTTAATTGCATTGGATTGACCAGAGCACATAGAAAGATGGATTACATGTTTAGCAGCATTGGCTAGGGTAAGGAAACTGAAAGACAAGAAAGCCACCGGAGGAAAAATGAAATTACTGATTTAATTTGGCCTCAGCAGAATGTGAAGCCATAAAGAAAATATCTATTATGTTGTACCCAAAATACTGGAAGACTTAACATTTGAGGAAATTTAAAAAAGAGCTTGAAATTTTTTGTTAGAATGAGTATTTTTGTTAAAGTCTGATCACAAACCTTTAGAGTTTATATTTAACCCCAGAAAGAAATTACCAAATGTCACATCTTCTAGAATTTTAAGATAGGCTATAAAACTCATAGCTTTTTATTTCAACATCATATATGTAAAGGGGAACACTATTCCACATGTGGATGCGATATCCAAACTGAATTTCGACAATAAAAAATTAGAAACGTCTGAAAATTCAGAAGATGAAATACTGCACTGGGTTAAAACAGACATCTTACCCCTAAATTGTCTCAGAATGGAAGCCATACAAGATACAATGTTAAGCAGAATTTCAGACAGGATAAAAAGAAACACATGGAGTAATTGTTCAATGGTAGAAAAACCTTCAAAGAGTCAAGACATAAGTTAACTGTAGAGAAAGCCATAATTTGCAATGGAGACATAATAATACCCCCACAAAGTTTAAGAAAAGAAGTACTAAAAGGTGTACATGATGATGAACATTGTAGTATAACAACAACACAAATAAGATTAAAATTACAAGCATAGTTGCCAGGATATTCTCAAGATGTAGAAAACTATGTAAAAATGCACCCAAAATGTGCTGAAATAAAAAACTTTTGCAAAACAAAATTCACTCGTAGCCTATAGAATAAGAACCATGCTCTTGGGTACACATACATCAATGCCATATTAAAGACATGGGCTATTTCTAATTTTAATGGACTCATTTTTAGAATGGTCCAAAGTAATTAAGGTTGCTGTCAGAAAAGCAACCACTGTAAAACAAATATTAAGAATAATATTTTCAAGAAATGGGGTGCCTAAAACTTTGGTCACAGGTAATGACCAGAATTTTGCAAGGAAAGTGTGTCCTCATAGCTAAAACATATTGGATGCATCCTGTATAAAACACCACCTTACCAACCACAACCATATAGAATTGCAGAAAGAATGGTGTAGACTGTGAAAATGGGACTAAAAGCATTTTCCCTATCTAATGAAAATATACCAAGATTACTGTTGCTATTGGACAATTGCACATGCCGGCAGACTACAAAGTCTCCCTGCGTTAATGGGTAGACAGATTAGAGCTCCCATAACAATGTCATTTTCAACAAGTGAAAGTGTATGGTATAAAAAAGATAATGAATCTAATAAAGAGAATGCAAACTTTGTAGTGCAGAAAGGACACAACATAACAATAATAACAAAAAAATGGACAACATGTACTGGCCCATGCTGATCAATTCTGAAGAATAATGGAACCTGAGGATATAGAAATGGATGCAAAATCTGAAGGTGAAGAACATGAAGAGGAGGAGGGGATTAATGAATCCAGTAAGGAAACAGAACACATTATGGGTGTTAATGATAAGAAATCTGACGAGAAGTCAGAAGAGGAAAATGCTCAAATTTAGATTCCCTATAAGAAGAAATCAAGATACACACCAAGAAAGACAGTTTAGATTCTCAACAATAATTAAAAGTCAAAGATCAATGAAAGGGACAAGGCCATTTCAGTTCAGGGAGGTGTAGTATTGCATGTAAATAAGGTACAGCCATAAAAATAGTATACCACATGACAGTCAAGCTACTATTTTTTGATCTGACAATGTCTATTCCAGAGAGTAATCTACTTCATAACACTATCACCACTTAGAGAAAAAATATGATGAAATGAAAACTAGTCAAAAATTAATAATGAAAATGCTTTACTGAAAAAGTTCAGAGAATTTATAGCAACAAGTTTAATGTGTAGACAATCAAATTTCTATCTGGCATAAAAGTAATTCCATCTGGCAAACCGACTGTTTTAATTGCCCCTTGATATTTAAGTTGTTGATTCAATCTGATTGTCATCTGGTTGCATATTTTCCTTTGGCTTTTACATTCTGATCTCCATTTCGTCTCAAGTTTCTTCCTCATATTGGCAACTCATATGCAAATGTTTCACAATTAAATATAAAATTTCTGCAAGCTATCCTTATTTTGATCTTTGAATCTTTTTCTCTGTACCCCCCCCACTGATGTTAAAAACTATCAATTAGTGTTTTTGAAACTGTTTAAAAAATTCACTTGAGAACCTAAAGGGATTCTAACAGTTGTTTGACTGAATGAAGTTATTTTTGTATTGGCCTTGTTGTTCCCAGATCATTTCAACCAATTCATTTTACAGCCTTCTTCAAATGAACACTCCATGGGCAAAGAGGGAAATGAACAAAACTTATCAGAAAGAACAAAGGCTTTTAGTAGTATCTTTCAAAGCAATAAATATCCATTTTATGCCATTTCTAGAATGGGAAATAGCAACAAAAACAGCAGCGATATCAACAATGTATGGAATAATAAGTATACCATGTGTAAGAGGAGTTGCTGGATTAATCCAAAGGATTTGAGGACATCACAACATCAGGATAAGAGGATTTTCATCCCATGCAATACAGTAAAGCTACAAGGGCTTACTGAGTGTGAAAGAATAAGAAAAAAGAAAAACATTATTGAAGAGTGAGAACAATAGAAGTGTCATCAAGAGGACAGTAGATAACAATTGACACTGTATTTGAATTTTTGTGCATGGAGCAAGAAGAGAGTTCCACAAGTAAGAGGTGCAAGAAAATAAACTGCTAGCATAGAACTTATGGTTGCACCTAGCCAATTCAACTATGAATTAATGAGACCTAACCACCAATCTAGTACTGTGCTTAAATTCATGAAGTTTAGGTGCCATAGTGAAGAGTTAATCTGAACAATTATCATATAATATTTATATAAAAGCTACAGGGATGTTACATTATGGTGGTGGGAAGTGACTGAAGCCAATGCACCAGGTCAGCACCAATAATATTGCTGATTCTTCTTTGGATTTTATCAAGGATCTCTAGATATACAGCAGGAGCACCGGACCATATTTGGCAGCAATATTCAAGGCCTGGAGACATGGTAGACTTATAAGTATGTAAGATAGATTCAAGAGAGAAAAATTCATTTAGCATGACACAGCGAACCAAATTTCTTAGCAGTACAACTAGCAATGGATTTAATATAAGCTTTCTACTTCATGTCAGCTGAGAATGTAAGCCTGAGAATGTAAACCCAAGAATGTGCAATGAGTCACTCTTATGGAGGTTAGCATCAGCCATGCTAATGGGAGGCAGGACGGTATCTTTCAAGTGATCCATATAAAGTCCTGGAAACACAAGACATAAGACATAATAATAAAGATAAGTATAAAAAAATAAAGATAAGTATAAAAAATAGAACTGGCAATTAAATTTTAAATTTTGGCTGATGCTGCTTGTGTTACTTCATTACTTATACTCTTTGGAAAGGCATGAATCCAATTTTTCCTCTATTTCCATTTTCACTACAAGATATTGTGAAAAAAGGTCTCATCACTGATATGCCATGATAGCTGATGGAGTAAAAAATAGTGAAAATTTAGGTTAACCACATTCCCATAATTACCTTACCACTCAAACAGTAGTAAAAAGCTGTTACTTTCATAGTCAACCATGACTGCATTACAACTGCTGTGAATGTGATCTATACAGGGTGTGCAACTTTGTCTCAGTATAAGTCTGTTAGTGTAACTTAACAATATATACATATTCATGTTCAGAAGGAGACACAAGATTACAGGTGGCAACAATAAATTTAAACTCATTACTGCTTTCTTCAAATGAACACTCCATAATTAAAGAGAGGAATTAGTTCATTATCTTCAACATTGAGCAGAACTTATCAGGAAGAATAAAGGATTTTTTGTAGTATCCTCCAAGACAACATCTAAGAATCTCTGTTAAGATTTATTATTGGCAATCCTCATTGTCGAGAAAAGATTTTGGATATTATCCTCGTTAGCATCTAAGTACAACCTTTGACAAGTATGTTCTTTCACCAACAATGCATGTAAATTGCCCCTTGATATTTGAATTGTTGATTCATTCTGATTGTCATCTGGTTGCATGTTTTCCTTTGGCTTTTACATTCTGATCTCCATTTTGTCTCAAGTTTCTTCCTCATATTGGCAACTCATATGCAAATGATTCACAATTAAATCTAAAATTTCTGCAAGGTATACTTATTTTGACTTTGTATCTTTTTCTTTGCCCCCAGTCCACTGTTCTTGTTCCTTTCTCTGAATTCAGAAGACAAGGTTTGTATTTTTTGTCTTCTCCAATCCTTAGGAATTCATATAAGAGTTCTCTTTATATTTGCAAGTGGATATTCAGTTAAGAATAGTAAATATGCAATTGCCATTTCGATACTAGAAAAAAATCTCAGATGTTAAAATAAAGCAGTTTATAAGTTATCACCAGGCCTCAAATGGCAAGATGTAAAAAGAATCGGTTTGAAGTAAGTCTTTGTAAGGGACAATCAATAAACATTGTAAATGTTCTTTTTTTTCTGAAGTAAATTTCAAATCAATGAGTAAGTGCTATAATGTAACAGCCTGCTCATTCCAGGAGTTGTTCAGACTATTGAACTTATTCTTTTTGTTTTGGTGGATCCATTCTACAACCTTAGTCAGATATGGAAATGTGGTGGTCTCTCTCTTTCTTTGTCTTTTTTTTATACATGTCATCTACACGTATGTATATGTTTTTACTCTAACAATAGATAAACAGCTTGAGACAGATTTCAATAGATATAAACATTCAGAAGACAGGTTGGAGTTTCTACTTATAGTCTTATATGCACTGTTCCTCAGGTATACAGGCTTACAGACATATCACTTTGAAACACCTTTTCTTTTTCAATTCAAGTTAAGCAACAGTGAGCCTGGTAAGTACCTAAATGGGTGACTGTGTGCGAATACCAGGTGCTGTAATCTTAGATGTGCATGTGGTGTAATTGATAATGACTCAAAATGTAAAATTGAAGAGCCGAGTTTGAATTCCAGTTGGGTTCATTACATTCACTTATGCTCAGATACCTTTAAATGTATGAATCCACACCTTCTCCCACTCTTAGCTATGGGTTAAATAGTAGGACATATCAGAAAATCATTATTATCTTAAAAATATTAATACAATATTAACTCACTACAAAAAAACAATTCTTAAAATCTAAAAATATAATTAATCATTAAATAAAATACAAAAGCTTGACAAACTGTTAAAAAACAAAAACAATCCTCGGGTATACAAACATTTGTTTTTAAATTGTGGTAAATATGAACAGCCTAAGATAGATAGATAGATAATCAAGAGACTGCGATAGATAGATAGATAATGAACAGGCAAATATTAACTGAATAAGATAAATAGATAGTGTTGTGGAGTAAATAAGACTCTCCCAGTAACACAAATGAACTAGGCAAGATGCCTTAAATAAAGAACTCAAAGTGACTCAAGGCAAGTCTGTTAGAGTTGAGGAGAATTTCTAATGATATTATGCCAAGTAGCCTAAGTGAAACATAATATTATAACCACTAAGAGTGAGTTATAACAGATAGATAGAAACAAACTGATATTAACTGACTAATATCGATAGACAGGTAGATAGATGGATGCATAGGTAGGTAGATAGTGATATAGACAGATATAAACAGATAGATATTAACTGATTAAGATAAATAGATAGATATGAACAGAGAGATAATAACTAAGATAAATAGATTGCACTGGTTAAATATGAAAAATGATACAGATATATTTGCAAACTGATATAGAGCGATAAGATATGTGCGTAGCATAGTGGTGATCAGTGCAAAAAGTGGAATTGACATGCTGAGTTCAAGTTCCAATCAAGGTTACTTTTGTTCAGTTACACTTGGAAAGGTATGAATCCATCTCTCACCATCCTAGTCAAGTGTTAATAACAGGACAGACTGAGACTATGTTTGGGTGTCAACCAGTTTAGGAGAAATAGAACTTTGAATTCAAAATTGGTTGGGTGTAGTGCAAACAGCTCCACCCTGTAAAGAAATCCTACCTGTTATGGAAACCACATCAGCGTTACTTAACATGGTTAGGCCCAAGTCCAATGCAGCACAAGGGAGTCTACATGACATACAAATTGATTGAATCAATGGAGAGATATTAACAGTTAAATAGATAACGAAGAGTGAGATAGATAGATAGACAGATAGATAGATAGATAGATAGATAGATAGATAGATAATGAAGAGATTGAGATAGATACATATATCGATAAAAAGACTGAGATAGATAATGAAGAGACTAAGATGGATAGATAGTTAGATAGATAGAGAGATAGATAGCCTAATAACGAAGAAACTGAGATAGATAATGACAACACTGATATAGATAGTTAATTAAGAAACTGAGATAGATATATAGATAATAGATAGATATATAGATACTGAAGGGACTGACATTGATAGATAATGAAGAGACTGAGATAAATAGTTAGACAATGAAAAGACTGCAAGAGATAGATAGATAGATAGATAGATAGATAGATATGGACAGACTGGAGATAAATTGGTAGATACATATTTGGGTTAGATAAACACAGACAACATACACACACAAATATATATATATATTTGTGTGTGTATGTTGTCTGTGTTTATCTAACCCAAATATGTATCTACCAATTTAAACACAGACAACATACACACACAAATATATATATATATATATATATATATATATATACTCTGCAGATATATATATATATATATATATATATATATATATATATATATATATATACTCTGCAGATATATATATATATATGTATATATATATATATATATATATATATATATATATATATATATATATATATATATACTCTGCAGAATAATCATTGATTTATACATGTACGCACTATCATACACAAACACACACACACACACTAAGATGAAAAATTTCTTACTCAAACTATCACTTAGTTTTCTAAAGCTTACAAATACCAGTCGAGATTTATTTTCTATATGTCTATTTATTGAGGTATATACTGACCAGTATTTAATTTCAAGTGTTGTTTGTATGATTGATCTCATTCTTTTTCATGCTTTTGTTGGAGCCACAATCTATTTTACAGCATTATTCAAGTGTACAATCAATATAGAAAAAGTCAGGGTTGCTTTTTTTGAGGTAGTGTTAACCAAAACTGTAAAACAAAAAAAATTGGTTGTTATTTAGTTGCTTCACTAAAATGGGAATATTTGATATAAGAGCATTTTCCAAATGCCAACCCACACATTTGTATTAGGTTATTGCCACATCTGTCAAAGTATACTCTTGACCCTATACCAGTAGAAAAGTAGTTTAGGAGATGAACCTCAGGCTTTCCATTATATATACTGGTAAAACAGAAAATTGTGACAAGTATAAGGAAAAGGCCAATCCATAATACCAACACTCGCAATACAAAATATTCTCTATGAAGGGTGTTTTTCAAAACCTTTCTCTATTAAAGAAATCCACATTGACTTGACTTCAACTGCTATCTGGGAAATATGGATGCTTCCCAGAACAATCTTAACATCTTCAAGCCAAAGTTTAATTGTTATCTATCCTCTTTTACTCACTACCACCTCCTCTTTTACTCATAACAAACCTTACTCATTATAAGCATTTTAACAGTAACCCTCTACCTTGAGTAACTCTTGAGGTTTATATTGGGTGAAGTTTGATATAAAAAATAATTTATATATAAAGATAATGGATACAACTTCTTTTAGTTTTCTTACTTTCCAGTAATGCTTTCTAAATATTAGTCAGCTGAAATGTAATAACTATAACAAAAGAATATTACCAATTGTCCCAATAATACTTGAAATGATAATATCTTGACTCAAAATTAGAGAAGATATTTATCAAATATTCTGTTTAAAACAACCAGCTATTAAGAAAAAATTAATGAGAAAAATATTAATGAAAGTAATATATTTTACAAATATATAATTTGAATTTATTGCATATAATTTTAGTGAAACAAAGTACTAATATTAAACGTGATGAAATTAATATAATGAATATTATCACTGATAACAGTTTTAATCTGTATAATAGCCTTTTAAATAATGGCAGCAGGTATATGAAAGTTACTCTAATGATGTTGACAGGTAGCTAATTTCAGCCCACTATTGCGAATTTTAAACCTACATATGGCATATAAGACGCGGGGAATTTTAAAGGATATTTTTAGTAAAAAAAAGTGCACTTTATATGACGTCAAATACAGTATCTAGAATGTGTTTTAACAGTGAACGGAAACTGTGACACTGAAATCCAAATGTGCATTGGGATAGGGAAAGATGCCTTCCAAAAGCTAAGTAATGTATTAAGAAACAGGAAAATCTAATTAGAAACAAAAGTAAAATAGTACTTAAATGTTATATAATATCAGTGCTCCTATATGGCAGTGAATGCTGTTAATCTCATCCCAGATGAAGAAAAGATTTGAAACAACAAAAAGGTGGTTCTACAGAATGATACTGAGAATACCATGGACTGAACATGTGAACAATGAGTAAGTTTTAGAGAAAATGGAAATGAAATGGAGGCATATATTTAACATCCGAATGAGAGTTGTAAGGATGGATCAGTAAGTCTTTAGCTTGATTCAGTTATTCGATAAAATTAGATTAGAAATTTTCCATTGCATTGACAAGGGCTTGGCTTCTTTGGCTTGTTTTGTTTTATGGCATGTATCAACCTCAATGGGTCATTTAATGCTGACAACTTATTTTTTCTGGTAATATTTTTGTTTTGTCAAAAATCTATTTCTGTTAATATTTTATTCCTCAAAAATGTATAGCTGGTAATATTATTTTTTCAAAAATGTATTGCTGGTATTATTTTTTCTTCAAAAATTTATTTCTGGTAATAATTTTTTACAAAATATTTCTGGTATTAAAACCTATTTTTACACTTTTATAATGCTTTTTACCTCAGTTTCTGAGTTAACTATTTGCCCATAGCTGGGACTCTAACAGGTGCTACCACCCTGAGTCAGGGTGGACCTGGGAACATCAGCAATTAAGAGGAGGTTCCACGCTCCTCAAAGCCTACCGATCAGAGGCCTTGCTGTTGGACATAGTTTATCGTCTTACCCTGGACACGGATGTAGTTTATTGTCATACCCAGGACGAGCATTGACAAAGGGCACTTCTTATTTTGTCTGTTCAACCATAAGTGTCTATAAAATATTCAGGTTTACAATCTATATATATATTTGATCAGATTTTGGAAAGTGGGTTGAATCAAGAAGTTTTCAGCAACTGTTATACAAGGTTGTGGTCTGTTCTTTTATTTCTTTTATTAGATTTCTTGTTTCATAAATTTCTGTCTTTCTTATTTTTGCGTAGAAAGACAACCAGTCTTCTCTACACTAATTGTTGAATATAGACTCATCTATTCACTATGAGTTGGATATCTGCTCATAAGAACAGGGCTCACAATGTGGGTTGCAATGTCTAACATTAAGTCTTACACATTGCCTTACTGAACTAAAGTATTCACTATTATTGTATATAATCCATGTTCCTCATGTTTCCAGTGTTTTTCTTACAATATTATTAACCAGAAACTATGAGCTTATATATTATTAGCATTATAGAACTAATTAACTTGGCTTTTAAAACTACAGAATAATAATGTATTTTAGATAAGAAATTAATCTGTTATTTTTGGGAAAATATATTTGCCTAAGAGGCGTGTCAGCATTTTCTATTCAGACCAAAACTTTTATTGAAGAAATAGATCAAATTTTAAAAGCAATTTCATGAAAATAGTACTTTTTTAATTAATTATTTCTTTTACCAACATTCTGATATTAATATGTGAATGATTTTGAATTGTGTACTTGGTATATATGAAAAACATCTGTCCATTTTGAATATTTCAAGTAGTTGATGAAAACCAATTAGAATGGGACATTATTCCATGTGTTGTTCAAAATAGTGAATCTCATCTATTGTGTTTTTATCCTAATGATTTTCTGATTCATTTCAGGCAGTGTACAGGAACTGAGAAAATTGAATGACACTGTATACATTACCCTTGCCTACAAAATTATAATTCAGGTCGCTGCTCTATTCAACAAGGTATAGATTAATACAATTAGATTTGGTCTCTTACAAGCAATTAGTTCTTGTAGCTCAAACTGTTAGAGCAGCTATTATAGTAAAATAAGAAACTCAAGATAAAATTTTCTAATGATATTTCCTCTATGGTACCTCGACTTTATGAATTTAAGCACAATACTGGATTTGCAGAAAGATTTCTTCCTTTTACAGTTGAAATAGTTAGATGTAACTATGACTTCTATACTAACAGTTTCTTCTATCGTACTTCTTTCTTGTAGAACTCTCTTCCAGCTTCTTGCCTTCCAGTCAACTTTGATCTTTAAAAATTCAAGTGTAGTCCCAATCATTATCTTCTTCCTTCTTAATTCTTGTTTTTTTATTATTCTCCCTTCTTAATAGTATTTTTCTTTTCTTTTTTTTTTTTTTTTCATACTCTCTAACACTCTCGCATCTTAATGGCTTTATTGCCTTGCTTGGAGTGAAATGATTAAAAAAAATGTAATTGCTAACAGCTTTTTTAAAAATTTCTAATCCATACTGTTTACTAACAGTTGCAGAAAATGCTATGTCACTTCAGAATGTAGATGACTATAACAATCCACAGATTCCTATTTTTTTATTATCTTTGAATTACGATGACATCTTTGGAAAAATAGTGGAATGGTTTCCTGTTGTCCTTTCCATATTTGTGAATTTATATTTGTTGTTCTAAACTCTTTGACATCCAAAGCTGGAGAGTTGAGTCAGCCCTGCTAATTAACCTATAACTGGAGAAAGAAGAAGATTTGTATCTTTCCCATCACATTAGTACAAAAGTAACAAGGCTGGAATTAATCTTGATTTCAATTTCTGTACTGATATCTGCTTTGTTGTCAGAACATACTGTGTTTGAGAGGTTGCAATAAAAAGCTAGAGAAATTAAGATGAAAGAATTAAAAATCAAACATTAATTTATTTATTTTACAAGAAAAAGATTGGTGAACAATCTTCTGTATAAATTATAGAGTTGCAGGTGTTGCAAATATTGAGGTCAGACTTGGTTTGTTCATATTGTACAAGTCTATCAATAAGTCAATGGTCAGTTCATATCTGTCTCTATATATGTAGGTACAAGTGCATCACTAAATCTATGGTCAGTTTATATCTGTCTCAATATATATATAGGTATAAGTGCATCAATAATCTATGGTCAATTAATATCTGTCTCTACATATGTTGGTACAAGTTCATCATTAAGTCTATGTTTGGTTCATATCTGTCTCTATATTTAAGTACAAGTGCATTAGTAAGTCCATGGTCCATTCATATATGTTTCTATATATGTAGGTACAAATGCATCAATAAGTCTATGTTCACTTCATATCTGTCTCTACACATTCACCAATATGTTTATGGTACACTCTTATCTGTCTCTATACATATAGGTATAAGTGCATCAATAAGTCTATGGTTGGTTCATATTTTGGTCTATATATGTAGGTACAAGTGGAGTGGCACAGGGTGACAATCATTTTACCTGCATCTTTAGCAATGGATCATATATATAAGAGTTCCACCTGAGGTTGGGTGTGAGTTTGAGGCCCACAATTCTCTCAAGGCATGGTGCCTTCTCAAGGGGGACATACATAAGCAATTCTTTGCCCAAGGAAGAGATTGAAAGCTTCAGATTAGTTTTACAGAGAGCTAGGATATCTGGAGAATATACCAAGAGAAATGATACTACAGTGTAAAAAATGCCCTAAGTGTTGGAGAAAGAAAGGTAGGTTGAGGGTCTTATGTTTTATTTTTTATTGCAAGCTGGTTTAATCTTATTTTGTTTATTTGCTACAGTCATGATATGTTTTTAAAAGTGGGAAAGGCCAATAATAATAGTAGCTGTCAGTTTTTCTTCCAGCTATACCAGAGCAACAGGTCCAATTGTAACAGACGTCTCTATGTCACCACTCATAATGAATGTAAACGTGTCCTCATAAAGGCCAATTCACTATTTGCCAATAGAGAAATTAGCTGTTTTCTTTAAATTGAGTATAAAATATGATTTATTTGTTCATGAAATATTTTGGTCTGAACAGAAAGTGCTGACACTTCACTTAGTTAAAGATATTTTTTCCAAGAATAACAGATCAAATTCTGATTTAAAATACAGTATTATTCTGTAGTTTTCAAAACTATACTCATAAGGAAGGTAGAAATTAACCAAGCAAGAAACAAAAGAGAAATAAAAGTACAGCTCACAGCCTTGTAAGCAGGATGTAGCAATGATACATGATACATATACTTATAAAAACAACATGTCCACTGCATAAATGTCAAGTTTAAGATTTAGTACACAGATTAACATTTTCAACAAGTTGGGCTTCTTTTACTGCACATAATCTTGATCAGTTTCAGACTCTAAAGTAGTATCCATGTAGTCACTGACCCAAAGTTTAACTTTATTTACAAGACTTAATTTATTTGGTTATTATTTTTTTAACAAGTTACACTTTTGCTAAGACTATTAGAATTTTGACTCATGCAATAAATTCCACACTTAAAGCAATATCTGTCAGAGGTAGCTAACCTTCCAAATTCTCCGCATCAATTTTTCTTTACATGATTTCAAGTATACCATACAAGTCTTGAAATCTCATCAATTCTTCTGAAAATATTTATATAAATATCTTTATCATTTTTATAGAATTTATTGATTTCTTATCAAAATAAATTACCGTATTTGATGGCATATAAGATACATGGGTGTATAAAATGCACCCCCATTTCAGCAGGGTAAATAAAAAAAAATTAGTAATTAGTAAATTTATTAGTAAATTTATTAGTAAATGGTACAGCCTAAGCTATATTTATGAGGTATTATTTGGTTAAACAAGCCATGATTACAATTAAATGAAAAATGATAGGAAAAAAAAACAAGACTATAAAAACTTTATTATATCTAAAGGTAAAAAAACAAAATAAAAATCGAGCAATTATTACAAGTGAGCAAAATAGTACAGTTACCATTAAAATTTAGTCAAAATTTTTCCTTTATATGATCTGTACAACCTGCGTCTTGTAAACAACTTAGTGGAATAATTAGGATATAAAAATTCTTATTGTATTTCTGATTAGGATATAAAAATTCTGATTGTATTTATACCAACATCTGGAAGTTATCACAAGAAAAATATTAATGAAAGAAATATATTTTACAAATATATAATTTGAATTTATTGCATATAATTTTAGTGAAACAAAGTACTAATATTAAATGTGATGAAATTAATATAATGAATATTATCATTGATAACACTTTTAATCTGCATAACAGTCTTTTAAATAATGACACCAGGTATGTAAAAGTTATTCTAAAGTCTAAGCTAATAGGAGTTGCCAGGAAGCTAATTTCAGCTGACTATCACAAATTTTAAACCTACATATGGCATATAAGACACAGGGGAATTTTTAAAAGATATTTTAGTAAAAAGAAGTACATCTTATATGCCATCAAATACGGTATTTTCCTTGCTTAGTAGCTAAGAGAAATGTATAGATGATGATCTTGAGATAAAGCCAGAACTTAAAATGCTGATCTTCAAGGCATTCAAACACATTCCTTCTTGTAAGACTCATACAATGCAATCACCTTTCCATTTATATTTTCTCTTGTTCATTTGACCTAATGGGAAACTAATTTATTCTTTATAAATAGCCATAAGAGCAACAGTCATAATGTGTTAGGGCACCTAAATAGTTATGTGGACTGTAAATAATATTATCTGTGCTTTGAGTGACCAGCATTTAATGATTACCCACTATATCACCAGTAAAATCAAGATCTGAGAGTTTCAAAGTAACCACCTGCTGTCCAAAGGTAAGGAAAAGTTAATGTATAAATGAATAAAAACTTTCAGAATCAAGTGACACTCAGCTGGAAAGTAATGAATTCCTGTCATGGACTTATATAGTCAGACTGCATTCAAGATAAGGGCAGTTACAGTTTGAATAAGAAGAGACAAGAACTTTCCATCAAAGGGCCGGTCATGAATAAAAGAGATGTAGAATTAGATGGAGTTCTCTCCAGCTGAAAATAAGATCTTGTCTGTTTTTTTGTCATGAGAGAAGACAGTTGTAGCAGCAAAGATGTCCGAAGCAATATTTACCTACCTCCAGATAGGCCAGGTTAATCCATGAATAAAGACCTTGTTTATTAGAACCAAAGTGACATCCTAAGACAAAAATACTATAAACATTTATCTTCATACAATATTTCACATTCATTTTCTTTGTTCCCAGTTTTTTCCCAAACCAACCAAAACTGGAATGGAACCTCAGTGTAAAGTAGAAGCTGACTAGTCAGTGTGAAAAATGTCTGAGGGACTTGGGTGTATGTTCACAATGAAGTAAAGCTTCATCCTTATGGTACTGTGACACTATTTAGGGTTGCGTGAGAAAAAAAAAAAGGCGTGAATCAATTTAGGTGATAAGAAGCTATCATGAAAAGACACTGAGCGATGTTATTTTTTCTAACAAAGAAAAGTGGTAAAGATTTTATTTTCATTTGCGAAAAGAAAAAGTATCCTTTTTCTCACGCAGAAGATAGGATATTCGTAAGATACCGGATCTGTCAAATTAACTTATGTTACGGCACGACAAAGGAAGATAGCAATCTGTCCATGGCAATAATGAAAATTTCAAATTGGTCAAGTGGCCTACAAAACAGAAGCTGGGAGATAATGATAATTAGGTCACATGCTGACCGAGAAAACCAATTGTGAGGCCACCAAGAGAGAATAGGAAAAGAATGAACCATTAACTATCCGTCGGAGATAACATTGGTTTGAAAAAAAAAGCACCTGTTTTATTGTCCAAACCTGGGCATGATAAAAGTTTGAATCGGAAGAGATAATTAGCCACAGAATGCAAACACATCCAGTTAAACCACCCACTTGACGCTGGCGAAAATCTCAATTGACGAACTCCAGATGAAAGTCAGTTAAGATAGAGATTAGGTCGTGGGAGGTCTGCTCATGGAGGAGAAGGAAAGGAAAAAGGAAAAAAAAAAGAAAAAGGAAAGAAGCTAATTTTTTTTCTTTGAGCGATAATTGCAAACACCCGCGCTGCTGAGCGTTCATTGTCTGAATGGTGGCGTGAGCGGTAGGCAAAGGTAAACTATGAAGAAGGAGGGGAGGCCTGTTGATGCCCCCTGAAGGGATAGGTGTGAGATGCCAGTGTGAGAGAGAGGGTAACCTGTTGACGTCCTCTGAAGGGATTGGGTGAGATACCAATATGAGAAAGGAAGAATTTGGAGGATTCCCTTTAAGTAGAAAGTAGGGACTTCCAAAAATTGAAAGTAGTGAATTTTCCTGTTCGGGAACAAAGAAAATTCTTATTGTGGATTTAGAATTATCAAGGAAACTCAAACCCCGGTTTCGGTCAGCGTCCATATAAGCAGAGTCACAGCGAGTGGACGACAGTTATTTTGGCAGACACAGAACGGAAAGTGAGTAACACAGACGCAGTTGGCAGACGCAGTTGGCAGACGCAGACAGAGTTGAGCTGTGAGCTGTGAGACCCACCTCGCAGAAAGCTGACTGAAAGATCCATGCATCACAACCTCAACTTCTAACCAAGAATAATTTATTTTTGAAGAACGACTTAGACTCACACCACCAAAACAAGTTTTACAAATATCGCCTGAAGATACACCGAAAACCAGTTTCTTAAAAAAAAACAACTTAAGATGTTAAGACTCGCCTAACAAACACAAAGTGTCACGAATCCATATTAGCAGTTTGGGAAAAAGACGCAGTCCTATATTCAGCAACCAGATATAAAATATTGTTATTCTTTTTTAACACATTTGAACTTTTCGAGTTGTTACTTTATTTTCTTTTACATATACTTGTGCGGTATTACCCTTGTTCAGACTCAACTTGCATTGCGGCCCGGCGACTGATTGATTTTGTCTACCTAAGATCAAATCACAACGTGGGTAAGTTAGACTAGAAATCAAAGCAGTTACTTCAGTAACCAGACGTTGGAGGTGAGCTGGGAACGACAAGGCCAATACTGAATCTAACCCGATTCCCATCCGAATCATCAAAGGGTTAGAACGTCACATCTGGTGCCGCGACCAATACCAAGTCACATTGGTTGTCACAGGATAGCACGGTGGTGTGCTCGGAGAGAGGCCCGGGGTGACGTCACAGTACTTTCATGTTTTGCCTTGCCAACTCTGTAAAATGATATCAAATTATTTCTTGTCTTCTTCTTTGTGTCATGTCCTTCCAGGACATAGCCAATCATGGCTCTCTGCAATTTCCTGTCCCAATAAATTTTGTCTTTTTGTTATCTCTCCTAAACTCTGTTCTGACATCCATTTACTAGAAAATTGCTAGGTAGGTTATGTTTTGTTTTCCTCTTTCCCTCTTGTCTTAATTATGTTCTATGAGTATCAAATTTGCCAAGCTTTTTTTCCTCATTATGTTCTCTAAAAAGTTCAGCTCTCTGATGTTAAGTGTGTTCTTTGTGTTTCCATTTTCTCTAAAACTTTGTTATTGCTCATGTTTTGTTCATGGTATTCTCAGCATACTTCTGTAGAACCACATTTCTGTTCTTTCAAGTTTCTTCTTCATCTGTGAGAAGATTGTCTAGCATTCAATACCATAGAGGAGGATTGGTATTATATAACAGTTCAGTATTCCTTTCTTTGTTTCTAACAAAAGAATTTTTGTTTCTTAATACTTTGCTTAGCTTTTGGGAGGTGTCTTTCACTACCCCACTGAACCTTCTGTTTCCAATATTTCCCTGTGTGTCCTCTGTTAAAACACTCCCCAGATATCTAAATTGTTGTTCTTGTTTGCTTTTGGTAACTCCAACTTATAATTTACATGTTGGAATGTCTCTTTTGCTGACATTCATGAATTTTGTCTTCTTGCAATTGAAATTAGTCCTTTATTCATGCTTACCTTCACTAATTTTTTTTTTTTTTTTTTTTTAAGCATTTCACCCCAAGCAAGGCGGGAGCCACTAGGATGCAAGGGGTTACAGAAGATTTAGGGAAAGATCAGATAGGAGTGATAGAAGAAAGGATGAGGGTAGTGGATAGATCAAGGCAACTGGAGATGTCGATTGACATTACACTTGAATAACTGGAGATTATAGCTCACAGGGAAACAGGAATAGGGAAGGGAGTTCCAGAGGCAAGAAGTACGAGACATGAAGCTATTGGAGTAGAAGAGACGGTTACATATAGGAGTTTCGACAGTGAAGGGGTGAGAGCAGGATGCCAGCCTCGTATGGCGCTTGAACTCATGACATCTGGGAACCAGCGAATGCAGCTCCTTGGAGCAATTTCCATGGAAGTATTTGTAGAACAGACAGAGGGAGGCGACGGTGTGTCTGTGAGAAAATGAATTCTGTGTGGTATCTTTATTTTCCTTTCTATGTCTACTATCAACACTGCGTCATCGGCATA
Organism: Acanthosepion lycidas; assembly: GCA_963932145.1. Classification (NCBI taxonomy): domain Eukaryota; kingdom Metazoa; phylum Mollusca; class Cephalopoda; order Sepiida; family Sepiidae; genus Acanthosepion; species Acanthosepion lycidas. Next base: position 58,939,979 of record OZ010590.1, read on the forward strand.
TCTTATGTTGTTAAGGTTGTCACCACCAATAATGTTTTCCTGGTAGGATTTCTCAGAATTGCCTCACTGTATAGGTTGAGTAAGTCCAGTGAGAAGACACATCTTTGTCTTAGACCCCTTTCTATATTTATATATTTACTGAATTCATTTTCTCTCTGTATACAGATGGATTGCTGCCAGTATAGGTTATGGTTTATTTTAATATCCTTCCCAAATATGCCAATGTTTCCTAGTATTTCCAACAGTTCTTTGTGACATACTTTATCAAATGCTTTTGCATAATCTATAAAACATAGGCACACATCCTTTTGTGACAAAATCTGTTTTGATTTTATTAAAGTTAATATTTGCAATTAAATTACTGAGAGTAGTAGCGAATTCTTTAAGTTTTGATTCATTATAATTGAATTCTGATTTTGTTTTTAATTAGTTCCAAAGCTGGAAATGCTGTGATTCCAAAATGGCAGATATAATTCTGAGCAAAGTTTCTTAATTTTGAAAAATGTTTATTTGGTAAAGATTATTAGAAATTACTCATGTTAAAAGCATTTTTTGATTGAGGGAAGCTTATCACATTTCTTTTCCAATAATAAATTTGTTACATGCTACAAAGCATCATCATGCTTTTTTTTTATTGTGAAGTGAAGTGAAAATGGGTATAGAAGAATATATATGCACTCTTCTAATTTTGCTATTATTCACTGAAATTAAATTTGCTATACACAAACACTGGCAAAAATTATGAACTATAGCACATTTAGAGAACACTTAAATTATTTTACTTAGCAATAAATAAACTGATCACAGATAAGATTAAAAACATTTTTTGTTTAACAATTGAACATTCTAGCATCATAAAATATACTTTAAACAAACTAGATTAAATTATTTGAATTAATAGTATATTTTTTTTCAAATGAAGCAGAAGAAAATATTGTGGAATAACCCATTATTGAGGAAAATATGAAACTTTCTATAAAAAATTGCAATTAATATTTTAGTCGCCTCTTCTTCTGAAAGCCTTAATTCTTTCAAGCATGGATTTCAGTAATTTAAGACAATATTCTTTATCAAACTATAGATGACAGATATGTTTATTTTTACACACACACACACACACACACACACACATATATATATATATATATATATATATATATATATATATATATATTGTGTATTTAGGCAACAATCCTTCATTTCATTTATGCATGTCTCATTAAAAACAACAGACAAGTTACTATGATTAGTCTTTTATTTACTTTTTCTTGTGTTTGAACACGTGTTTTCATCTTTGGACACCGGGTGTGTAGAAACTGTCTAAATGTCCTGTAATTCTAAGCACTTTTGGCAATACTTTTAGCTATTATCAAGGATGATTTTATTTTTTCAATTTTAATTTGGTGTGTGCATTGTGTGTATGTTTTTAGTGTTATAGAGATATTTTATTTTCCAAACACTGTTAGCACATTGTGGCCATATTCATAGTTAATATTATTAAGTGTTGGCTTTTTTTTATTATGAAGGCTTCTATTATTTTTAATCTTTTTTTTACATGTCAATGAGTTTATTATGTTTGTATTTTTTACTAGAATGTTTCGGATGGAATCTGGTAAGTTTGTGTGTGTTTGTTTAAATGGGTTCTAATAGAGCCATGTTCAGTTAAATACAAAAGCTTAATTGTAGTACCTTGTCTGTCATTTTTAATGAAACATGCATATATATATGTGTGTGTGTGGGTTAGGTACATGGAAACCAATTTCACTTTTTGAGTGATAGAATATGTCTGTAACACTATGGAGGACAGATAGGCTTGTGTTTCTGCCTCTGGATAAGCAATGTCCTGCACAAGAAAATTTTTGACTCAAGCTGTGTCTAAAAGATCTGGGGAAGTCTCAAACTCATGGTTGAAACAATGCTAACCTAAGTCAGCTACATGACACAAATTATGGAATATAGCTCATTTCAAGAATGTTCAATTAAGTTTATTTATTAAATGTGATTAAATAAACTAATCACAGATAAGATACAAAACATTTTTTATTTAAGAGCTGAACATTCTGGCTTAATAAAATGTATCTTGAACAAACTAGATTAAATTATTTGAATTAATGGTATATCTTTTGTCCAAAGCAAGCAGAAGAAAATATTATAGAAAAACCTCATATTGAAAAAAAAAATGATAAAAGGACCTTGTTTACATTTCTTAAGCATTTGTCAGCAGATATGCGAATCTGTCTACAGTTTTTTGTGTGTATTTTTTGCTTTTTTTTTAAGCATTTCACCCCAAGCAAGGTGGAAGGTGGAAGTGCCACTGGTTTGCAGAGGGTTACATAGAATGATGGTAAGAGAAAAACTGTGTAATGGGGAAATGAGGAAAGGATAAAAGATGAATGGGGTTCAAAACCTCAGAAGATGGCGATTGACATTGCATTTTAATTTTTGAAGAATGCAGTTATCAGAGAAGCAAGTAAATGGAAGGCAATTCCACAGGCAGGAAGTGGGAGAAAAGAAGCTGTTGGAGTAGAAGTGGCATTTACATTTAACTATTTCAATGGTAAAAGGGTGAGACCTAGATGTCAGTCTAGTAGCACACTTAAATTTATGTAGTTGGGACAACAGGAAAAAGCTCGACAGAACAGTAGCCATGGAAATATTTGTACAAAAGAGTGAGAGAAGCCATATCATGTCTGTGAGAAAGGGACTGGAGTCGAGATGCCAAGTCAGGATTGATTACATTGCAGATCCTTCTTTGGATTTTGTAGAGAAACTTGAGATTAACAGCAGGGGCACCAGTCCAGATATGACAACAGTACTCAATGCACAGACAAATGGTAGATATGTAGGATGAATTCTGATGAGAAAAACCTTCTGCCACAACACAGTAAGGCAACTTTCCTTGCAACTGATGCAGCTATTAATTCAATATAGATGTTCCACTTCAAGTCATTTGAAAGCGTAAGACCAAGAAGGTGCAGAAAGACATTCTCCTGAAGTTTAGCACCAGCCATGCTAATGGCAGACAGGGAATTATCTCTGTGGTGACTAAATGAGAGCAGTTTTGTTTTGGAGGCATTAAAATTTACAAGCTATTTCTTAACCCAGTCAAACGCTAAGTAAAGGTCCTGTTCAAAAGCAGTGGCAAGGTTGACTTTGTCAACACTAGCAGGTTTACCATTGAGACAGGAGTTAATGGTAGTGTCATCTGCATAGATGCCAACTTGGGAGCTGATGACATCAGGAAGATCACTGAGGAACAGTGAAGGACACAGGATAGAGCATTGGGGGACACCCACATACATAAGGGATAATCTGGAAGCATGCCCATTCAGAACAACCTTCATTTCATGATTTGAAAGGAATGATTGGATTAAATCAAGAAAGTTATTGGCTGGACATAATTGAAAAGAGACAGAGCTCAAATAAAAGAACTGTCAATTAAAACAATGGAAAGGATTGTAAAACTCATTCAAGATAACAATCTACAGTGGGGTGTGTCAAAAGTCATTGCTTGGTCCTAGTCAGCTGTGTCAAAAATTTAATGCAAATATAATAGAAATGGGATGGTTAAAAAAGGAAAACATACTTGTCACACTCCGCTGCAAATTAGATCTCTTTCCGATTCACTCTATATGTCATCTGAATAGGAGTACTAAGAAAGCAAAACCCCAAATAAAAAAAGATGTCTTCTACATAGTGGCTCCAAGTATCACAAAACATGTTTAGTTATTGAGACTTAAAACTTACTAGATTTTGTTTGGAATGAAATATTTATCTTTCTTTCTAGCAATCCAACCATCGATCAGAGGCAGTAAATGAATCAATGTACTTTGGTTAAATATAGAGCTTTAGTTTTTAAGATTGGTACAGATGCTGGTACATTGCAGGCCCTAACATTTACCACTCATGTGTAGTAGGACTTGTCAATTTGCTCATATGGAGATAGTTGCACTTTTTGTCATTTCTGTGAGGTTGTATTGCCTTCCACTGAACCATATATTTTGACCCAATTTTCCATTCAATTCAACAAGATCTGTTTAGGTATACCTTTTTTCTTTACTGTGGCAGCAACTGTCTCAGACAGCCATCTATTTCTTTTGGCACTTTGTTTTTTTCATAAGTTATTTTATTGTTCAATTATGCTTTATAAATTATAACTAAAACTGCCATGTTGGTTCACAGTGCTAGAAAATGATAGTGATAGAAAAAAAGAACATTTTATATATTCAAAATTAAAAATCAAATCCAGGAAATTTTTTTTGAAGTACATCAACAACAGAGAAATTTTGTGACTGATTCAAAAAATTGTCCTATTTAAGTGGAGAAATTAAAAGAGGTTTGATGCAGCAAAATCTGGTGGAATATTAAATTGTCCCACTTAAAAAAAGTCCCACTTAGGCAAGCTGTCCAATTATGGGAAGTCTACTGTATATATATTTCAAATTTAAATATACCATATATACTTGTGTATAGGCCAACTTTATGCATAGTGCTACCTCTGAATATCTTGTGGAAAAACCAGAATTTTTTATATAGCTCCTATAAAATGTGACTCCAAATTCTGAATAATACTAGCAGGTCTACTGTGGTCAAGTACTGTCATCATCTTAGATATATTTTATAGCAAATAAATGGTCATCATAATTTTTTTTTAAATGTAATATAAAGTGCAGGTTAAAGCGACTTATCTGTAGTGTTAAGGTTATCCAAAGGTTCTTTGAGAATGTAGGCCTACTAGTTAAGATACAGTCACCGAAAATGCATGAATTTTAACCCCTTCAGAAAAATTTACCCGTATACTGTGCAACCATAAACAGGCAAATTTTATTGGTTTAATTTCCTAAAACTGTAAATTAATTATTTCTGTCTGTGCCACATATAGTACAGTGCTTCTGCTATCTATCTAGAACTTCTTGATTCTTCTTCCAAAGAAGAAACATAAATATTATTGGCTTAGCTTCAGTCACTTTCTCACTGCTGTAAGGTTGACTCACTTTGTCTTTTCTATAAATACTTTCGTGATAATTGTTCAGTTGATCTCTTCACTTTGATGTCTAGACTCTTTGAATTTAAGCACAGTATAGACTGGTGATGAGGTCTCATCAATTTAAAGTTGAGCTGATTAGATGTAGCCATAAATTATATGCTAAAAGTTTCTTATCTCGCACTTCTCACATTTGGAACACCCTTCCAGTTGCTGAATTTGTTGGTGAGGGCCTCAAACTCAACACGGAGGACTACATCAAGTGCCTTGAGGAGGTACTGCTGCCCTGGGTCAAGAAAGTGTCTACCCTCTGACAACAGGACTCTGCACCATGTCACACAAGCAGGAGAACCCAGTCATGGCTGTCAGAGAATTTCTGAAACCACATCACCTCTTACATCTGGCCACCTAACTCCCCAGACTGCAGCCCCCTTGATTATTATGTGTGGGTCACAGTTGAGTGAGAGACTAACAAAACTCCTTGTAACACTCAAGATGAACTGAAGGCAATGATTATGGATTCACCAACATAATCAAGGAGACTGCCCAGAAGAGATGCAGGAGATTCCAAAGTTGTCTGGAGGCCATGGTTGAAGCCAATGGTGATTTTATCGAATAAATTTACTCTTTAGTATATGAAGATAGTTTTGTGTAATTTTGGTAAATTTATCTGCTAAAATGAGATGTCAGTGTTATTTTCATTTCTGCATAATTTAGACAACGCTATATATATATATATATGAAATATCTCCTGCATTCTTATAATAAATTGAGGAGTTATTGATGATTAAATCTTTATTAGTGTAATATTTGTATACATATGTGATAAATAAATACATAATAGAAATATATATATATTCACATACCAATAAGGATAAATAAATAAATCATGAATAGCAAAATTGCTTATCATGTAATCCTCAACTAAGATACTGTAGATGTTAACAAGGTTGTGAGATCTGCGTGTATTTTTATGTGAAGGTTCATGTTCAATTATACAATCAAAGAAGAGAGAAGAAGCATACAAAAAACTTTATTCCTTTATTATACCTTTATTCCTTTTGTGTTGACTATATTGAAATAAAGTTAAAAGGTCTCTTGAGTATGTCTGTTTTCTTTTTGGTTTTGAAATATTTTATGGGAAGTAAGGACATGAGTGGGTAAAGATGTTTGAGCTCAAGTCAGCCTCACACTGAGTTGAAAAGGTTAAGTATATTCATTTTTCTTTTTGGTTTTGAAATATTTCATGGGAAGTAAGAATATGAACGGGTAAAGTTGTTTGAACTCAAGTCAGCCTTGCACTGAGTAGGAAGACCAAACCTCTACTTCATGAGTAGGGTTGCTAAAACATATCTGACTATGACATTGGTAAGTGGGAAAAGTTCAGTCATCACTGAATAGGGAAAGCTAACATTCCTCAGTGGGAACACTCTTAATACATGGTTCATATCTTGAAGAGGAGAAAGAGGGAGATTAAGTCTTTTCCAGAAGTGAAGTCATAAAATGACCAGAAGTCTTTTCCTGTATCTTTATAAATTGTATCATGGGAAAATTAATTAATTTTTTTATTCATTATTATTATTATTATTTTATTTATTGGTTTTATTTCATTTTCCCCACAATATACCTTAATATATAAGTATTTATATATATAAATTCTGACCACTCTTAGTGTAACATCTTTGGTTAGCTGAGGGGGTATAAATGCCTATCTTAAGAGAGATTATCATCAGCTTTCTGACAATTATGTATCTTACACATAGGAAACTTACAGTCATGGCCGACCATCATATAACATCATATTATGTACTTCTGGGAGCTTTACTGATTGACTCCTTCAAATGTATTATTATTCTAGTATGAGAAACTAGTAGTACTGTTGGGCACTTTTTTGCACTTTCATGTAACTGCACCTTTATTGAGGTTTTTACCTGTATTATTGAACACTTTATTGAACAACACCTAATTTCAGTGTTTTGATGAAGTGATATATTTTTGTTTTTCCTGCATTACTTAAGTTTGGCAGCTACACATTTGGTAGCCTGGAATATTGGCAGTACGAGCTTTAGCCATATAAGTACTTTTCCCCCTTGGCAATTTTGGTTGGTGTGTGCACTAACCACACTTAATGTAATATATTGGTTTAGCTAAAAGGGAATAAATAACCATTGTACCACAGAGCATCATCAACCACCTGATAATTATGCATCTAACACATGTGAGGCTTATAGTCATGGCCAACTGTTACATAACATTATATTATTGAAAATAAAATGATTGATCATTTCTGCTCATGAAACATATCTTAATGTAAATGATTATAACATAATATAAAATGGATTAAGTCCAACAATTATTTCATTTGTTTATACATTATTTTTAAATAGAAAATATACAAAGAAGTTGTCAGACTTAATCCATTTCATAATATATTGTCATTGTTTACATTAAGATATGTTTCATGAGCAGATATGATCAATTGAGAAAAAGCATCAAAGTTGAGTGTTTATAAACAGTGATTTAGACTTTCTTTGCTAACTAAGATGCTTCTCTGTGGCTGAATGGTAATGGCATGTCATGCTATATGACAGTTCCCATAAAGGTTACAGGTTCAATTCCTGTCAGAAAATCACATATTTTGTATGAAATTTCTTGAACAGAGCAGTAAATATAATTAATACTGCTTAATTAAAAACAGAGCATTTACTTAAATAAATTATATCTATAAACGTACAAACAGAAGATATATATATATATATATATATATATATATATATATATATATATATATATATATATATATATAATTGTCAGACTTAATCCATTTCATAATATATATGTATATATATATATATATATATAAGAATAAAGAGAAAAGGAAAATTTATCGTATCTGACACATTTCGTCATCTGCTGAACTTTATGAAGGCAAAAATATATGGATATTATGTTGCAACAAGTATTTTTACCCAGAATAACTAACAACATTTTTACTTCTGTGTAAAAATATTGTTGCAAAATAAAATCCTTACATTTCTTACAGATAAATTCCATCAGAGGATGAAACATGTCAGCTAAGTTCTCCTTTTCTCTTTATTCATATTGACTTTTTACAGACATGTTCTAGTTATATCGGAATTTTTATACATACATATATTTATGTACATATATAAAGTGTGTTTCATTAAGACGGATCAAAGTCAGCAGTAAATAAATCAGTGTTATTGGTGAAAATTTATTTATTACTCTATTGGATCATGTTATTTAAGTCATGGCAATTATGTGTGAAAAACAATATCACCCAAATGTCCACAAATCTGAAAGAAAAAGAAAAAAATCATTAGACGCTTGAAATTAATTCACATTAAAATCAGACCAAGTTATTGGAATACCTCTTATATATATTTATATACATATATATATATATATATATATATATATATATATATATATATATACATTTCTACTCAATAACCTCTATAATAATTTGAAACATGACTATTACCACTAACCTAACTACTATTAGGATAATACAATAGACCATCAACCCATAATGCACCATTGACCAGCATATATAAATAATTGAACCAAAACACAAAACACATGGCCTAAAGATTGCATTTAATCATGAAACTGACCATCATCACTGGGTGTTGACCTCTATGTCCACTACTATATTTACATATGCTCTATAAATATAGCATACATTAAAACTATATTTTATTATATATATATATATATATATATATATATATATATATATATATATATATATATATAAAAGTGAACATAGAAGTCAACACTTAAAGGCGACAGTCTCTTTCATGCTATATGCAATCGTCAGGCCACGAGTGCTTTTATTTTTATCGGCTATTTATTTACATACGGATCAGTGGTGCATTGTGGGTAGTCTATTTAGGCGGTTATTTTACCGGAAGTCGTTTATTTGTTTATTTATTTATTTGGGTTAAATTATTTTGCTTGTTTTTATTTATTTTTTATTTTATTTTATTTTTTTTTATTTCTTATCTTATATATAAGATTTATTTATTTTTTAATCAGTGTTTTTATTAACGTAGTAAAAATTTGTTTATAGCACTTATTTAATAGTTTTGTTTTAGTTTGAGAACATTCCAAAAAAAACTAAAAGAAGATATAACTAAAATAAACAATTCAGCAAATGTATTTATCGCTGCTGACAAAACAAGAAATTTATACAAACTAAGCCCTCCTACGCACAATAAACTACTCAAGAACAACATAACCAAAACATACAAAAAGGCACCCAAAACAATAGAACACAATATCAATAAGGAAGCTAAAACAATCGCCCAAAAATTAGACCTAGATGACCGAATAAGTTGTATTAGCAAGGGGCAAGCCTTTATCACACTAAAAGATCATAAAGAAAATTTCAAAACCAACCCTGCATATAGACTCATAAACCCAGCCAAAAGCAAACTAGGTAAAATAAGTAAAACGATACTAGAAAGAATTAATTCTGAAATTAGGAAGAAGTTAGGATTAAACCAGTAGAAAAACACAAAAGCAACTATTGAATGGTTCCACAACATAAATAACAAACAAAATTGCCAATTCCTACAATTAGACATAAAAGAATTTTACCCCTCCGTAACAGAACGCATGTTTGATAAGGCCATCAACTTAGCTCAGGAACAAATAATAATAAAGCCAAGCAAAATCAACATCATTAAGAACTCCCGTAAATCATTATTATTCCACAATGAAGAAGCATGGATAAAGAAAGATGGGATATTTGACACTACAATGGGAAGCTTTGACGGTGCTTCGACATGCGAAATCATAGGTATTTACTTACTACACAAACTAAGCAAAATAATAGATAGAAATGACACAGGACTCTACAGGGACGACGGTCTCATAATCTTAAGAAACTGTAACAAACAAAACACAGACAAAACTAGAAAAGCAATAATAAAGATTTTTAAAAATAACAGATTCGACATAGATATAAAAACTAACCTAAACGAAGTAGATTTTCTAGATGTTACCTTCAATCTAAGAAAAGGCACATATAAACCATATAGAAAACCCAATGATAAACCACTCTATATACACACATCTTCCAACCGCTGCCTTCTATAATCAAACAAATACCAAAATCGATTAACCGCAGGCTTTCTGACAATTCCTCCAATGAATCCATACTTAACAAAGCTAAGAAAGACTATGAAACAGCCCTAAAAGATAGAGGATTTCCAGCAACACTCACATACTCACCACAGAACACAAAAAAGACCAACAGGAGAAGAAATATCATATGGTTCAACTCACCGTACAGCAAAAACGTAAAAACAAATGTAGAAAAAATATTCTTCAAACTCTTACACAAACACTTCCCGGAATCAAGCACCCTACACAAAATATTCAACAAAAATACAGTAAAAAATCAGCTACAGGTGCATTGAGAACATGGCACAAATAATAAAAAAAGCACAACAGGAAAATTATCAACAAACCACATGAACAAATTAAACCCATGTGCAACTGCAGAATATAGAATGTCCTTTAAACGGAAATTGTTTACAAAACAACGTAATATACCAAGCCACGATAAAATCACCAGATAATGAAGAAAAAGTATACATAGGAGTAACTGAAGGACCCTGGAAACAAAGAAATTATACACACAAAACATCTTTCACAAATAGTAAATATGCGAACATAACAATGCTTTCTAAGTATATCTGGGAAATTGAAAACAAAACGCACATCACACCAAAAATATCTTGGAAAATATGGAAAAGATCATCAGCCTACAACAACCAATCAAAAACTTGCAAACTTTGCTTGGAGGAAAAAAACAGCTATCATCACTTTCCCAGATCAAAATAAATTATTAAATAAAAGAGCCGAGCTCATCTTAAAATGCAGACATGAAAACAAATTTTTACTACGTTACTTAAAAATCGAAAATGGAAAAAATGAAATAAAATAAAAATAAATAAATAAACAAATAAACAAAATAACAATAAAATAAGCAAAATTAATTAACCCAAACAAATTATCAAATCACACCTGTTAGAATAGACGAAATAAAATAACAATAAAAAAAAACAACAAACCCAAATAAATAAAGTAAATAATAAACATATTAGCAAACCATCATGACCAAAATATTAGTTAGACTATAAAAATCAAACCAAAAAATCGGATGAAAAAATATCTATAACTGTTATATAACGATAAAAAAAATACTACGTTACTTAAAAATCGAAAACCGAAAAGAGAAAATATACAAATAAATAATAACAAGTAAAATAAATTGACCTAAATTCATCCAAATAAATAAATAAATAAACCAATCCCAATAAACTTACCGTTAGAAAAAACAAATAAAGATAATCAATCCAAACACAAACAAATTAAAAACTGTTCCCACCAAAATGATAGAATAAACTACAACAATCAACCCCAAAATCGAACAAATAGCTTTAAGTTCTCAAACCAAAACAAAACTATTAAATAAGTGATATAAACAAATTTTTATGTTAATAAAAACACTGATTAAAAAATAAATAAATAAATATATAAGATAAGAAATAAAAAAAATAAGAATAAATAAAAACAAGCAAAATAATTTAACCCAAATAAATAAATAAACAAATAAACAACTTCCGGTAAAATAACCGCCTAAATAGACTACCCACAATGCACCACTGACCCGTATATATATAAATAGCCGATAAAAATAAAAGCACTCGTGGCCTGACGATTGCATGTAGCATGAAACAAACTGTCGCCTCTAAATGTTGACTTCTATGTTCATTTTTATATTGAGCACTTTATCTCATAAATATTGCACATCTTAAGACTATATTTCTTCATAAATATATATATATATATATATATATATATATATATATATATATATATATATATATATATAAGTGAACATTGAAGTCAACACTTAAAGACAGCAGACTGTTTCATGGTAAAAGCAATCATCAGGCCACATGCATTGTTTTTTTTCTCGATAAAAAGTTGAGAAAAAACACAATGGTTGTGTATGATGACTGTGTTTAGCATGAAACAGTCTGTCACCTTTCAGTGTTGACTTCAATGTTCACTTTTATATTTACATACGCTCTATCTCTGATATTGATCACTTTATCACATAAATATAGCATACCTTAAAACTATATTTCTTCATATACATACATACATATATATATATATATATATATATATATATATATATATTTATATATTATTTTCAGCATTTTTTCCTACACTAAATGGATCCATCTGTTCTATTGCAGATAAAATTGTCATTTGCTGACTATGAGTTTGATGATACTCTGAGTATCTGCATGCTCTTTTTAACATAGTATTTGCAATTTTATTATATTGTTGAAGTAGAAAATCGGTATATGTCACTTGCTTGCTTGCCAGGTCATATGTCCTTGGCCCGCTTAAATCAGGGAAGGATACACTTGTTAATTTTATATATTAGTGACAGAAAGTACAAACAGTGATTTAGAATGACAGAAATTACAGACAGTGATGTCAATGACCTGCTTAAATCAGGGAAGGTTCCATTTGTTAATTTTTGTATATTAGAGAGACAGAAAGTACAAACAAAGCTTTAGAATGACAGAAATTACAGACAGTGATATCACTGGCCTGCTTAAATCAGAGAAGCTCCCACATTTTTATTTTATATATGAGAGTGACAGAAATACAGACAATGTACAGCACTACCTGTACATTTTGTTAGTATCATATGATAGCAATAACAGTGATGTCACTGACTGATTGCATCAAGGAAGGTTCGAATTGTTAATTCTATATATTAGAATGATAGAATTTACAGGACATGTGTTTAAAATAAAAATGCTTACTTATGTCTCTAGACATATATACCATATATGTATATATGTCTAGAGTGTGTGTGTGCGGGGGGGTTGTATAAGCAATTCTTGGAAAATATAAAGAATTATTGAATGCAATAATGATAACAGAGAAAAATGGGTTAAAACATTTGTTGGACAGTGATAAGGGCAACATTTTTTGAGGTAAATGATAAGAAGCAACAGTCCAGGTCAAGAGATAATAAATATAGTCCCTTTACTCATGATAATGGCAGCACAGCACAATCAAAGCCTAAAATAAAAGAAAGAAAACAATGAAGAGATAAAGGTAGGAAAAGAACTTATCATAATTATAATCAGTTAAATTGATTTTTTTATCTTACACATCAAAGACACGAAATGTATATATAGATAGATAGATATAAACAATATTGGCATAGAAAGCAATATTATAACTGTCAGACATGATGCAGTACTGATTATATCTACATATGTTTGATCCTTAATACTGAGCATTCTTCCCTCATAAATGTTACAAATTTTAAACAATATACAGTGTAACCCGGATATAAGAGAAACCCGGATATAAGAGATTTTATCTGCTCCCAAATTAGAGCCATACTTACCTAAACAAAATAGACCAAACCCGGATATAAGAGAAACCCCGGATATAAGAGACTTCGTATCCGGTCTCGACAACTCTCTTATATCTGGGTTACACTGTATCTGTATATATATATATATATATATATATATATATATATATATATATATATATAAAATTGATAAGCACTATTTTGCTTTTAGAGTTATTCTCTTTTACTAAGGTCCTATTGTTTCTCATGCGATTAAACAATTTCTAAATATGCTTTTGAGTTTTTTTGGAGGGGAGGTGTTTTATTTCATAATGATTCTTTGGTATTTCTGTTTTTGTATATTACATATAAAAAATATATCGTTCTACTCACTAACTCTATCACAACTACAACTGAAAAGAATTTATCCAAACGCAACATAAAATTTGTCACAACTACATCTAAAACAATAAAATACGAAACAAAACAATGACCCAAAACTTGAAGTAGGAAATTACTCTAATACTGCCATGATTGCCAAAAAGAGTATATTGGAGAAACCTCAAGAAGTTTGAATAAAATATTATATGAACACAAAAAAAACATTTTAAAAAACAACACATTAAATTCATTAGTCGCACACTGTAACAAGACTGAACACAATTTTGATATAAAAAAAATGCTACGCTAATTAAAAGAGAAAACAATTCACTTGTTGAGAAAATGCTTTAATTGCTAGTTCAGCCAGATTAAATTTGTGTCCAGATTCTTACAACGTTTCACCAGATCTTCTGTTATCACAATGTAGGATATTTAATAACAAAGTTGGAAAGAAAAAGAATCTAAATGTAATTGATTAGAAAAACACATATACAAAAAATTTAAAAAAAAAAATTATTTTTTCTAAATTTAAAACTTCAAGCATCACTCATTTATGCATATTATATGTGTAGTCACATCAACATAAACAAACCAAGTCGGATGACGACCTAAGGGATGAAATGCATCACGTGAATACTTTTTCCACTTCGTGATACATCTCTCATCCAAAATTGTTCTTGATACATAAAAAATTATATATCGTTATCCCATATATATATATATATATATATATATATAATAAAAATATAGTTTTAAGGTATGCTATATTTATGGGTTAATGTTAATGTGCTCAATATAAGTAGTGTGAGTGAACGTAAAGATCTAAATCAATAAGTAAACAAACAAATTACGTAAATGACAAACAAATTAACAAACTACGAATACACACATAAACACAAATAAATGCAATAATAATAATCAACAACAAATAATAAAATAATAAATAATGAAATGATATATGATAGTTACAAAGAAATCAGATCCACAATTAATTCTACTCACTAACCTCTAAAATAATTTCAAACATAACTATTATATATATAATATTTAAAATAATAAACACTAACATTTTCTGCTACCACAGTTTCCATCAATAAGAAGAAACCATTTATTGGTGGAAACTGTGGTTGCAGAAAGGGTTAGTGTTTATTATTTTAAATATTAAATAGGTTTGTAGTTTTGATGTTTTAAATTGTGCATTGAGCACTCTTTTTAATATAACCATTTCCCAGACAACATATACTTTATTCTTTCTAATAACAGTTTTATTATATATATATATATATATATATATATATATATATATATATATATATATATATATATATATGAAGAAAATATACGGAAAAAACAAACAAAAATCCTTATATGCAATTATGCTGTTTTAATGTTAATATAATGTCAACGTCGGACGTTTCGGTCTAATAAACGATCTTCAGGACATATTCATAAAATATAATTAACATTATCTAAAAATCTTAGGAGGATTTACGAAGCAGGTATATCCATCTCACGCACGGTGAATACTAGACCTGGCTTCTTTAGTATTTCCCCTTTTCTAGCGAGATTAATGCTCGACAAGCGTACATACAAATTTTAGATCAAAATAGAATTCTTTTCATTTTTCATTCAAAATACTCAAATTTTAGGAATACGTTTTCACAGCGTCGCCCACGTGACGGCAACGTGACCATGTTTAAACGGAACGCTGATCATATAAAATTTTCAGTTATCTGTTTGGATAAGTCTTGTTCTTATGTCCATCGTCTTTGTCATGTTGAATTGATAATGTTAATTATATTTTATGAATATGTCCTGAAGATGGTTTATTAGACCGAAACGTCCGACGTTGACATTATATTAACATTTAAAACAGCATAATTGCATATAAGGATTTTTGTTTGTTTTTTTCCGTATATTTTTCTTCATACTGTCGGATCTATATCCATATATTTGCTTATATATATATATATATATATATATATATATATATATATATATATATATATATATATATATATATATATATATATATATAGTTTATATGTATATATACATTTATATATATACGCTGCATGCCAAATTATTATCGAGATAACTTTTTTCTAATATTTCAAAACCCATCCAATCAATTCACACCAAAATCTTCACCTAATGTTGGCAACACTGATCTGCGCAATCGCTGAAATTTTTGTACTGATTTGCGCAATGTAAACAAACTGGCGCCATATTTGTTATCAGCACGGTGATTTGAGAGTGCCCAATTAGAAAAGTCTAAGAATTTAGTGAAATGATGGGCCGTAAAAGCAGTTTAAGTGATGCTGAAAAGAAAATTATCACCACAGAACTCTCAAAAGGTAAATCTACCCTAAAAAAATTTAAAATGATAGGGAGGTGTCATCAAACAGTGAAAAAGTTCATTGCCGACCCTACACAGGTACGCAATAGATACAGGCAAGCTGAGTGTTATTTCACGTCGTCTCATGTCACGACTTAAACGAGAGGCCATGAATAACCCTGGATTTACCAATCAAGAGCTTTTCAGTCGCATTGGGGATCCTAATGTGTAAATGTACTCGGTGTCGGTATCTGAGGGAAATAGCAACAACAGTCACAAACCTGTATCGAAGCCTCTGTTGACGAGAAATCACATTCAAAATCGATTGAAATGGGCCGAGGACAATATGAAAATTGACTTCTCTAAAGTTTTGTTCACAGATGAAACTCGAGCAACACTTGATGGGCCAGATAGATGGTGCAAAGGATGGGTAATGAACGGACAGAATCGCCATCAGCGTTTGAGACGCCAACAAGGCGGTGAAGGCATAATGATCTGGGGTGGTATTATTGGAAACATATTAGTGGGCCCATGGAGAGTACCAGATGGCATCAAAATGACTGGTGATGCATACATAGCGTTTATGAAGGAACATCTTGAGCTGTGGATGAGGCAAAGAGTAGACTTCAGAAGGGCCATTGTTTTTATGCAAGATAATGCTCCCTCACATGCTGCTCACAAGATTACTGAATATTTGAAACAGTTAGGCTTCGATGGACCTCAAAAAATGAAGTGGCCAGCAAATTGTTCGGATTTGAACCCAATCGAAAACCTTTGGAGCATTATGAAGTGAGGACTGTATGCCAACGGATGACAATTCAGGAGCAACGATGAGTCGTGGGAAGCAATTCTTGACATATCTTGCAGCATTACAGCAGATGACATCCTACAATTAACAAATTCTATGGATCGTCGACTTCTTCAAGTAATTTCAAAACAGGGAAAGCACATTCCCTATTAATTTGTTTAAAACTGTGCCTTTGTTTGTATCTGTTATTATTTGTTTGATTATCTTATTTATTAGCTTTTTTTTATCATAAACATTCACGTGCAACATTAATAAGCAACATTAAGCAACGTTTTGTTTGCTCAATTCTGGGAACTTTACTAAACCTTTCTAATAATTTGGCACGCTCAAATCACCATGCGGATAACAAATATGGCGCCAGTTTGTTTACATTGTGCAGATCAGTACGAATGGACTCTCCCATCGGTTTCAACGTATGAGGATCTGCCAGCTTATTGATTCAGTTATGAAAGATTATGCGATAAGCTTAAGTGGCATTTAAGACCTGCTAGTGATTTACAAAGGAGGCCACATATGGAGCAGGTGTGAGAATTGTGAGATGAGATCACTGTTAGATTGGCTGACCTTTTAGATCTTGCTCTCGCTTCTTGAAGATGATTCAGACAAGCAGATTGAAAATTACTGAGTCCACTAAAACTTGCTGATCTCCATTCCACCTGCCCCAAAACTAAGTGCTCAAGGGTGTTATGTGGTATATTAACTGCTGACAAGTTACTTTTCAGCTTGTCTTTGTATCTTAGCCATGGGCGTCCTACATTTCTGTCATCCTGATCTAACTGGCTGTACATTAGGATCTTGGGTATCCTGTCATCAGACATTCTCAAGACATGACCAGTCCAGCGTAACTGAGACTGTATGATAAAAGTCTTGATTCCTCCAATATTACAGGTCTACGTTAGATATCCTATCTTGAAGCTTAACTCCACAGACAGCTTTTATGGAAAACATCTATCTGGTGTATATGGTATGTGTATGGAGTCCATGACTCTGAGCCATACAAAAGGATGGCAAGTACAACAGCTCTGTAAACCCGAATTTTCGTATCCAGTCAAATACCCCGCTCATTCCACAAGCGATGGCGAAGTTTGCCGAAAGCACTGGTAGCCTTATCAAACCGATGCATGATTTCATCATCTAAAGTTCCACTGTAATTGATTTTGCTACCAAGATAAGTGAAAAACTTTACATAGTTCAGGGGTTTGTCTTCTACTCTCAATGGTCTCTCTGGAAATTTGTAGACTGATGGTTTTTGTTTCTCACCACGCAATTGCTTCAGAGTAGGACAAGGTTGGTGCACAACTTCAGTTTTCTTTATGCTTAAGTGTAAGACCAAATGCTTTATATGCAGCAGAGAAACGATTTATTAGATATTGGGCCTCCTCAAAGGATGTCGCTGCAAGAGCCGCATCATCAGCAAACAACAAATCACGAATAATATGCGTATGAAGGTGGGTCTCTGCTTTGAAGTGCTGATGATTAAAGAGACCACCAGTTGTTCAAAACTGAAAATTGATGCCACTCTCTGTGTCTGCAAATGCATATTTCAGCATCACTTAGAAGAATATATATATATATATATATATATATATATATATATATATATATATATATATATATATATGGTACAATGGGTAAATTTTCACCATTTTATATTTTTAATTTTGCACATGCATGTTGTATAGTAGACTCAGTTGGGCACCATCTGTGAGAAAGAGAGCATCATGATTCAATTCATTCCAGGAAATATTTGGAAATGGCATGCTCTACTGCTTCACATTCATGCTGGGAGCTCTAATATGAACATTTCAGAGTATTTGGGTGTCAAAATGAGGGACAGTGCAGAGGATTCAAAAAGGGTTGAATGAGTCTAATGATGATTATGAAGGTATGGCAGCTCGGAAAACTCATTCTGATAAGAAAAGAACTCCAGAATTTGTTGGTGAGGGACTCAGACTCAAAACAGAGGCCTATGTCAAATACCTTGTGGAGGTAGTGATTCCCTGGGTGAAGAGGTTGGCTTCTGGGAGACCCTATGTCTAGCAACGAGATTCTGCACCATGTACAGAAACAGAGGAACCCAGTTATGGCTGTCAGACATTTTCTGTGACCAAATCACCCCTTACATCTTGCCACCTAACTGTTGAGTAAGAGACCAACAAAACTCTTTATAACAACAAACATGAACTGAAGGCAAAGATTATAGCAGCATTTACCATCCTAGACAAGGCGACCATCCAGAAGAGTTTCAGAAGATGCTGAAGTGATCTGGAAGCCATGGTTGAAGTCAATGGCAATTTTTTTGTGTAATTTTGGGAAATATATCTGTTTAAGTAAAATGTTTATATATGTTAATAGATGATAATTTATTCCTGTCTATATAAGTATGGTAATGTAATGAGTAGTGTCTCAGATTGCAGAATCAGTGGAGCTGAATTTGAATTCCAGTCAAATTCATTGCATTCACTTATGTGCTAATACCCTTAGGAAAGGTATGAATCTATCTCTTCTCACCCCAGCTATGGCTAAATAGCAGGACAGACTGGGTCCTATAGCCTTGTGTGGCAACCAGTCCAGAAGAGCTCATCATTGGTCAGACACGTGTAACATGCATTAAAACCGTAGATAATTCTAGGTGCATGTAAGTTTGTGAAGATTCTTGTATGTCTAAATGCGCAATGGATGATAATGTGTATTTGTAATTGTGTGCACATGTCTGTCTAGTTGGGGTTTTATCTTCACTTTTGTGCAGTCACCCCACACAGCAGGGAGTCACAGAGTTCTAATTTATTGCTTGCCTCTTTTATAATGTATTCTTTGTATTAGATAGATATAAGTTAGATTCTTTAAGAATGGATTAAAAAAAAGATGGCGATGTAATGTTTTTGGCGTCTGATTATAGTTGGTAATAATGTTATTATTAAGTTTTCAATATATTTTCTCCTCAAAGTATTATGTTCTATTCTAATTAGGGTAGCATTAGTGAAATCAAAGTTATGTCCAGCATCATTTTAATGCAAAAACGAGTTAGATTGATTGTCCAAACACAAGTCTCTCTTGTGCTTGTAGCTGCAGGCTTTTAGGTCACATGTTTCTCCCACGCATAAAAATTTTTACATTGTAAACAATTTATTTGATAAATCCTGGCACTTGAATCGGTGTGAGGTTTATTTTTCTTCCTAATTATATCTCTTATTGTCTTCGAGGTGGTAGTATAAGAGGTGACTAATTTGTTTGCGTGTTTAGTAGAAAGAGTGTTGTGGGGGCAGAATTTTATGTAATTTTTGCTAGAAATGTTATAAGTAGTATTTGTTTTTTAGTTTTGTGTATTTTGTAAGCTTATTTTTTTGTGTTGAGGTTAAAATGATTTGGGTAGTGGAGAAGTTGGAAAATTATCTCAATATATTTCTATTCTTCATTCATGTATTCTGGGCTACATATTCTAAGTGGGTGTGGTAGAATCCTGTGACTAGCTCCGATTTTATTTTTTGGTTGTGGTGGGAATAAAAGTTGATTAGATCATTTTTGTTTGTGGGTTTACAATATACCTTAAAATCTAATTTCTCATTGTTGCATATTAATAACATATCAAGGATGGGTAAAGAATTGTTTATTTCAAATTCGTATATGAATTCAATGGTAGGTTCAACCTTTTTGCATTTCATAATTATGTCTAATTGGTTTGTATCCTGGCCCTTGGGGATATAATAAGAAGATGTCATCTATATATCTTAGGTAAGTAGAGCTGATGGGTATGTGTCTAAATGGACTGGATTCTAAGAAGGCAAGCGAGAACACCGCTGATAGGCAATCCCAAAGGTTAGCCAAATTTTTGCTTGTAGAGAATATTGTTGAAAGAGAAGAAGTAGTGGTTAGTGATTAGTTTGCATATTTTTATAATTTTGTGAACAGGTAGAGGAAGCTTTTCTTTGGACCTTTTGAGGTAGTTTTTCAATCTGTTGAGGCATTTCGTGTTGGAGTATAATGATTTGATGTCTAGACTCTCCATAACCATGTTTTCCATATTTACATTTCATATTCTCTGGATTACATCACCAGAATTTTTAATATGGGTTGTGTTGACAATGGGCTTGATTGGTATTGTAGTATTGTATGCAAATTAGACAGACAAGTATGAATAGAGAACAACTGGCAAATACGGGATGGCTATGCCTAGCAAACCAGGTTGCTATTCAGAACACAGAGAACTATACTATGACTACTACTATGCAGAGAGGTATACAAAACTTAACAGGTATATTGGGTTTACTGTTTGTGTGTTTTGGGAAAGTCTTATAGTGTGGGTGTGGTGGGGTGGTATTCTATTCATCTGGTCCAGGATTTGCTTTTATTTTTAATATTTTATTGAATCTTTTTTTGTTGAATCTTTGTGTATCTGTGTTTACTGTTTGCTCATTGGTTTTTGTGTAGGTGTTGTTGTTATCCTTTGCTTTCCAAAATATGTTGCAAATGTTGTTGCAACAATACCTAAAGAAATATGCCAAAAGGTTTTGTGGAACAGCTGGAGAAGATTCCAAGAATGTCTTGGATGGTGAACAGGTGAAGACTGTTTTAAGATATAATAGAGGTTCTGTTTCTCTAAACTAAGTCAGCTTCTAAGATTGGTGTTATTAACCAAACAATGCTAGTAAATCTTTTAGTAAAATAATTTTATGAGATGGGAAAACAATATATAAAGTTTTATATATCAACAACAATTTTAGGGAAAAAACTATGACAAAGTGGAAAAAGTTTTCTTGTAACATGTTTCATCCTTTAGAATTTTATCAAACTAAAGTGATGTTTCCATTAATGTGACTACATATGATCATGAAGGCAAGTGGATGCCGAGAATTTTAAATTAAAATATTTTTAAGTATATGATTTTAGTATAGAGTCTATAAATCTGGGCTATATACCCAAAACATATTTAAAAAAAAATTAATTTAAATTTAAAAATCTCAGCATCTTGTATCCTTCATGCACATGTGTAGTTGCAACAACATAAATATACAATGAAGTCTTAAAGAACGAAACATGTAACATGAAATCTTTTTCAACTTTGACATAGTTTTTTTCTACAAAAACTCAGCTTATAAAATCTATTTTTATCAGAAATATTTAAAACAATATTTACTAGACTGAAATTTTATAACACATCTTGAGGTGTGATATTTTTAATTTTATATATATATATATAGAGAGAGAGGGTGCAATGGATAAATGGTCATCTAAATTACGCAAAAATGAAACTAACATTAACATCTCATTCTAACAGATATATATAGCAAAATTATACAAAAATATCTTTAAATACTAAAGACTTAAGAGTAAATTTATTCAATAAAACTGTCATTGGCTTCAACCGTAGCCTCTAGACAACTTTGGAATCTCCTGCAACTCTTCTGAACTTGTTTAAGTTCGTCAATGCTGCTATAATCCTTGTCTTCAGTTTAGGTATCTCCACTAATTAGCCAAAAAAACAGCATTCTGTGATGAAAAATTGTTCCAAATTTAATGAAAACAATTTTTTGTCATCAAAATGTTTATGGTATTATTAAGTGGAAAGACCAAAGTACTTTTTTATTATTTAGCATCTTTTGGAGTTAAAAACACCTTGTTTTAGAAATTCTTGCAAAATTGTCAGATTTTCATGAAACTTTCAAAATTTATTCACAAATGAATGAAATTATTTTAACATGTTTTCTTAGAAAGTCATGATAAAATTATTTTTTTTACATCTGTTACTCCCTACCCTTACTTAATTTTAGGAAAACTTAAGAAATTCAACAGCCATACTTTTATTGATTATTTTAGTTAAGCACAGAAGATTTTGAAGAATATAAATCATTGACTTTTTTGTAAAATTGAATACCCCGTTACCAAAAATTAGCTCTGAATTGTAACATACAAAACCTGATAAAACTAAGACATTATTGAATTAGAAAAGCTTTTAATGGCTTTTATGAATAATATATATTAGGGAAAATATTTTCTGAAGCCAATATATTTTTTCAATAAAAAATGAATTTTTACAAGAATTTTTTCTTTTTTTTTTTCAATTCTAAATACAAAATGTGATAAAGTTGTTAAAGCTTTTAAAATTAAGTTTCAATCCATAGAGTTTAGGGAATGCTGTTAAGTAGATCTATCTTTATGGAATATAAATTTAAAAGCTTATTACAATCTGTGAACTTCCCGTATTTTTAAAAAAAATTTTACATTCTTTTTGAATATGCATAAAAACTTTTTTTTTTAAAAACTGATGGCAATCAGCTGCAGTCATAAAATTTTTGTTTTCCTACTGTGAACACATGTTGAATTTTCTGACTGACTTTGACCACCACCAACAAGTTTTTTTTTATGTACCATTTCATTAAATATTTTTTATTTATTTTTTTTTAAATATAATTGATTTATTGTTTTTCAGTGAGAGACACTGCAATTATTAATTATTTTCTTTTTATTTCCAATTCTAGGGACA
The DNA here is from genome assembly GCA_963932145.1 of Acanthosepion lycidas. Classification (NCBI taxonomy): domain Eukaryota; kingdom Metazoa; phylum Mollusca; class Cephalopoda; order Sepiida; family Sepiidae; genus Acanthosepion; species Acanthosepion lycidas. The sequence goes on from OZ010590.1 coordinate 58,963,402, forward strand.
GAAACAAAACAATATTAAAAATAAGGAGAATTAAAAATTAACACAAAAAAATTTCATAAAAATGAGAGTGGTACCTATCTTATTTATGAAATTTTATGGTATTATTTTTAATTATTAATTTTTATATTATCTCACTGAAATATAAAAATTACCATATTTGATGACATATAAGACACATGGGTGTATAAGACACACCCCAATTTCATCAGGGCAAATCAAGAAAAAATTAGTAATTAGTAAAATTAGTAAACCTACATATGGCATATAAGACACAGGGGAATTTCAAAAGATATTTTTAGTAAAAAAAAAGAACGCCTTATATACCGTCAAATACGATAATAATAAATAAAAATAATACCATAAAATTTCATAAGAGATGTAAATAAAAATTACAGGGTACCTCTCTTATGAAATCATCTTCAGACATAAGGCTATAAAAGTAAAGTACCCCAAAAAAAGAAAAATATTAGATTGCTGAAAGTATTTATTAATTTTTTAAATTGCTTCGTAGTTGAATAAGTTACTTCAATTAAAATTCTAAAAAATTCTGTCCAATTACTTCCCCTCACCTAAGCTGTAAATAGATCACTGTAACTGTCAGTTAACACCTCAAAACAAGTCACTGTGTTTAAGACATGCTTTTTAATGGTATTCTTCTGATGCAAGAAAAATAAGATTTCTAATCAAAATTTCAAATATTCTACAAAGGATGAAAGAATTTGATAATTATCAAAAAATATTTCGGCCTTTCCTCTTAGAGTTAATAATAACAAATATTTAGATAATAAATTTTTTTTTTATTAAGTTTGAGGTATTTTCATCATGGTATACTCTTTTTCCGTGAATTAGTGGAGATACCTACTTCACTATTTACATTGTTCGGACTATCATCCTCATCTTTGTTACCATATTTATCATGTTTCAGCCTTTGTATGCTCCGGCCTTCCTCAGGTGGTTGAAATGTTGTGATAAATATGGCAAGAAAGATGAGGTTGATAATCCAAACAATGTAAATAGTGAAAATAACACCTCATCTCAGAAATATAGACAGATACCTACTTCAATTCATCTTTGGTGTTACAAGGAATTTTGTTGGTCTCTCACTCAACTGCACCCCACATATAATAATCAAGGGGATTGCAGTCTGGGGTGTTAGGTGGCCAGATGTAAGGGGTGATGTGATTGCAGAAATTGTCTGACAGCTATGACTGGGTTCTCCTGCTTGTGTGGCATAGTGCAGAGTCCTGTTGCCAGACATAGGGTCTTTTAGCAGCTACCCTCTTAACCCAAGGAAGCACGATGTATGTCTTTGTGCTGAGTCTGAGGCCCTGTGAGAAGATGAATAGAAGCATAATATCACGGATCACCCCAAACACCATGATGTTGACTGGATATATCATCCAACTCTTTCCGAATCCTCCGAACTGTCCTATACCCAAACACTCTGAAATGTGCATATTGGAGCTTCCAACATGAACGCCAAGCAGTATAGTATGCCATTTCCAAATTTCAGAGTGAATTGCATCATGGTGCTCTTTTTCTCACAAATGGTGCCCAACTGACCCTACTATACTGTGCAAAACCAAACAATGTGCATGCATGAAATTAAAAATATGAAATGGCAACAACTTATCTATCACACCTAGTACAGAACAATCAAAACAGAAACTGAAAACATTGACTAAATATGAACAAGAAAATAATGGCTTCAAGAATATTAAATAAAAAGATAGCTGAGGAAAATTAAAAGGGAATTTACGAACAAGAAAATTGAATTGAGCAGTGTGAAAATATTTGTAGAAGCTAAGTTACAAATATGAACAGAGAGGAAAGGTGCAGAATATTAAGAACACTAGCTAAACACATAAAAACAGCTGAACTATCAGCTTTAGATAAACATATCAAAAAGAAATGTGCAAGTTAGGTGAAGAATTATATGAAAACTGATTTTAGCAATTAACTGCAGAAGTAAGTTAGATGGATTTGATGGCTACTCTAGAGGTTGGGACATTCACAGAAACAGTCAAGTAATATGACTTAGATTTGTGAGGATTACTCCAATTTAGTTTATCAAGATACCCATCATGCGGGACCATTTCAAATCTATAAAAGGAGATCAGACTTTGACTCCTTCTTTTGGTAGCAAAATGTAGCAGTGTCAAAAAGAACATTGTCTCTGCTGAGGGAAATTTCTTTCTCCTAGTTTTTACCCTAATCTTAACCCTTGTTTTTTGAAGTGGCTGTATTTTTTCACTTATATATATCCTGCTATGGTGAGAGCAAACTATTTCTAAATAGAAAATCTTCAATGTTTCCATTTCCTTTTCAGCTATCTGTGTATACATAAGCTTACTTTTTCTCTTCTTGTATAGTTAACAATTACATAAAGATATATATATATATATATATATATATATATATATATATATATATATATATATATATATGTATATATATATATAAAATTCCTCCACATGTTGAAATTTATCTCTTCTGAAAATGATGAATTCAGTTTCTTCAAAAGTTCTCAAGCACAACCTTGTTCTGATTCAAACCTATCAACACACAACCCCTACATATGAAAACAGGTGGCAGTGTAGTAATATTTGGGATTAGTATTGTAAGCAGCAAAATTATAGACCCTTCAAATTCGATGACAATATCAAGATAAATGCAGAACATTATGAGTTCATGAACAAGACATTTTTGAGTGATAAAGATTCCAGCCAAGAATCTTTAAGCTAAAAAGTATATTTGTGAAGAACTATGCTATCATCCATTCTGTAAAGCTGAATATTACCCACCTTTTGAAAAAGATACTAAATTAATGGAATGCATCTGTTATGATGGGTCTTGCATGACTCCTGTTTTTGTGGTCCATAAAATATACAGATATACATCATAACAACAAACTAAGACATTTATATATAAATATATAAGTATTTATTATCAGAATGTTTGGTTGTTTTAGTAGATAAAAGTTCTTGTAATGCGGTTGTCAAAAGTTCTAACATTTGTGTTGTCTTGTTGATGCGAACATGAAAAATAAAAATTGTGCAGTGATCACATGATCACAAGAAATAAAAAAAGCCTTAATTTCCCATGATTCCCTAGTAAAAAATGGAAAACACCCAACTGGCAAAAAATTTACAATCCAGTGTCTTTTCAACAACATCTCACCATGAGAGCATGTGAAAATGGACCTCTCCAGGAATGAAGGTTTTACTCAGATAGTACTTCCTCATATATACCTTTTTAATAATAGACTCATCATAATAAATTAATTCACTCAATCAATAGAAGATTAGTACCTTTTTAATAATAGACTCATCATAATAAAATAATTCACTCAATCAACAAGAAGTACCAATCTTCTCAAGGTACTAATGCAATAGAAAACTTATGGCCCATCATAAAAAGATATATATATATATATATATTAATATATATATACTGTTATATAGAAATAAAGTGCCACTGACACTTGAGTGTGAACATAGATCACCAATGATCAAACACAGGTGATCCCATTATTGAATTAAGTAGACCACATGATCATAGAAGAAATGCATAAGTAGGTAGTAACATGATGTCTAAACAATTCCTATTTCTACTCTATCCTCTATTACTATACAAACCACTATTCTCTACTCTATTCATTTATACTATTTCTCTATTCACATCACTATATAGATTACTGTTCAAGTGAGCAAGTACTATTAGTGCAAAATTATTTGAAGGCGTCTGACACCAGTATTGCTCAATGGGTAACTATAGTTGTATCTGCAATTACAAAGTCTTTACTACAACGAGCATATGAGTGTTCATTGCCATCACAAAATATATATATATATATATATATATATATATATATATATATATATACAGAAATAGAAAACAAAATCAAAGAAGATCTCTGGGGAACATTGACACTGTGATTCAAAGACATATTGGGATAGCCAATGATGCATTCTGAAAGCAAAGCAGCGTATTAAAGACAGAAAAGTTCATTGGAAACAAAGAAAAGAGTACTGAACTGTTACATGATATCTGTCTGCTTGTATGGCAACAAATACTGGCCAATCTCTTCAAAGATAAAGAAGAAACTCGAAGCAAGAGAAATGTGATTCTACAAAAGGATGCTACAGTGGTAGAGAACAAAACAATGATTGAAAGGCTGATGAATCTTATACAATATCAAGGAGCTCATATTAACATGTAAAATGATAACATAATTTATTCTGGTACATAGGATATTGTATTAATCATACATATTTCTATAGCTTATAACTTTGGAATTCTTTATAAATAAAAATTTTTGCTGCACTAATTCTGTTTACATAATAAAACATAACACTCACCCTATAACAAATTATTACCAATAGGACAGATATTATAAACTGAAACTTACACAATATATTACTCTTATAAATATAAGTATTAACTATCAGCAAAAGATTCAGGAATGCATTTGTTCACTGCAAAACCTATCCCAGTGCCAACTGCAGAAGCAACCACCTCCCTGCTAAACTAAAGAATCTTAACAAAGCAACAAATTGCAATACAACAGATTTCTGAACAACCCAAACCTTAAGGAAAAATATATGGACCACGCAAACAGAAGATATGAGGGACAATTTGGAAATAAAAACTTGAAATGTCACACACTAGGAGAAGCTTTAGTGACATCAGCGAAAGACTTCATCCCGAAGGAGAATGGACAAAGAAGAAAAAAGTGAATGGATCGCAGATGAAATTCTTGACATGATGCAAAGGAAACAGAAAACAATGCCAAAACATAGAACCGAATACAGAAAACTGCACAATGAAATAAGGAACAAATGCAGGTAGGCTTAAGATAAATGGTTCAATGAAAAATGTGCAGAAATCAAATGAGTTTCACAGAGCATGGAGATATGCAATAACAAATAAGGGAACTAACAGGACAGAAGACATGCTCATCAACAGGCTGCATAAAATCCAAGGGTGGAATGCCCATATTAGAGAAAGAAAAATTATTCAACGCTAGAATAAATATATTGGAGATCTCTTCCACAACAAAAGAGAACAACTGGCAATACACAGAAATACCAACAGGCTGGAAATACTGAAAACTGAAATGAAAGCTGCACTGGCCAAATTGAACAGAAACAAAGGGGTAGGGCCAGATGGAATTATAATAAGGATAGTTGTAACCTTAGATGATTTTGGCATAAGCAAGATTACAGAAATAATAAATGAAATCTACAACAGTAGTGATATACCAGAAGACCTAAGCAGATCTAATTTCCTAAGAAACCAGGCAAAAATGAATGCGAACTCTATCAAACAGCCTAATGAGCCACATAACAAAACTTATCATCTGAATTCTGATAAATAGTGCATGCAGCAGAATCAGGCTAGACATAGGACAAGAATGTGATATTTATGCTGAGAACATTATTATAAAGAGCAATACAAATGCAAAAGAATGTGTACCTGTGTTTTATAAACTATGCAAAGGTGTTTGACAAAGTACACCACAATGAACTTTTAGAGCTGCTCAGCAACCTTGACATATTTGGGAAAGTCATTAGAATAATAAAAAAATCTCTACTGGCAGCAAACCACCTTCATACAGATAAAAAATGAGCTCAGAAGATATACAAAAATAGAAAGGGGTGTAAGACAAGGATGTGTATTCTCACCAAATTTATTCAACCTATAAAGTGAAGCAATTCTAAGAGAACTGAAAATCCTACCAGGATTTATCATTAGTAGCCACAATCTTAACAACATAAGATATGTAGATGACACAGTGCGGATAGGTAGCCAACACAGAAAGAAAACTACAAAAGCTCCTACAGAAAGTAGCAAAGGAGAGCAAGAAGGGACTAAGCATAGATTACAAGAATACAGAATGCTTGGGCATCAGCAAAAAGATGAGCCCAAAATGCAATTTACAGGTTGGGGATACTAAAATAAAGCAGGCACAGAAATTTAAATATCTGGGAATTGTTCTAACAGAGGGCAGAAAGTGCAACACTGAGATCTGAAGACATATTGGGATGACCAAAGATGCATTTCAAAAGCTAAGCAGAGTATTAACAAACAGAAAAGTTTCATTGAAAACAAAGCAAATAGTATGGAAATGTTATGTGACATCTGTTTTCCTGTATGGCAGCGAATGCTAGACAATCTCTTCAAAGATGAAGAAGAGACTTGAAGCAACAGAAATGTGGTTCTACAGAAGGATGCTAATGATATCATGGGCTGAACATGTGATCAATGACAAGGTTTTGGAGAGAATAGAAAGAAAGAGGAAACTTATACCTAACATCAGGAAGAGACAGCTGAAATTTCTGGGAAACGTAATGAGGAAGGAGGGATTGGAAAATCTGATACTCGCAGGATGGATAGAGGGACAGGGGAAAGCAACGGGTGACATAATTGGATTGAGCAAGTGGATGGCAGGACAGGGTCTGGGAGAAATAACAAAAAGACTAAAGTTATTAAGAGCTACAAAGGACAGGAGGTGGTGGAGGGCCATGATCGTCTATGTTCTGAAGGGACACGGCACATAAAAGAATATCGTAGTGTTGCAGAAGCCAATTATCTCTCTTTTGGTAGAATGAATTCGCAAGAGTCTTGTGACAGCTGGTGAGTGATGTGGGCTCAAGAGTCATGGCAGCTTGTGAGATGATGAACACCATTTTCTGTGTAGACAGCAAGGAAGATAGTCTATGATGATAAGAAGAATGAATGAAAAGTACGTGATCCTAGCAAGGAATATAAAGGACACCACTGGCCTGACTGTTTTCCTCCAGGAAATATTACTTGTAAAACCCTCTCAATTTTCAGCCCTTTATACTGCTTATTTTATTGATTGATTACAAATGTCTGTTATGGGCATTGGAGACTGCAGATTACCAAGATAGTTATTCCATCAAGATCCTGAAAATTTTACCAACATTGATTGGTTAATATTAATTTTATTGCGAAAATATTGAGTTACATCATAAAATGTAACATACTGTAACAAAGGTACTTCTTTCGAAATGTTAACATTTTTGTAGCACTGTATACTTGGTGAGGGCAAATGTTTCCAGAATTTTTAATTTAAAAAAATTGTTTCCGACATTGTTGTCTACCTCTGTTTAAATGAAAGAAAAAGCTGGAAACTTCTGCACATATCTATTTTAATCCACCAGGTGTGTTTCCTCTTGCTTCCTCATTATTTCCTTGCTTGTCTGGTTATTGGCTTTGTTGAGCTTCCTACTTAGATAGTAAATGGATTGATTTTTTTGATTTTTTTTTAACTATTACAAGGTGGGGGAGATAAAAATATTGACTTTACAATCAATGCTTGTAGCCAGACACCAGGTGTCATTCTCACTTTATTGATCTATCTGTCTGATCTCCAGTTGATATTAATGGAATATAGTCTTCAAGATTGGGGCAGAAACTGCTTCACCTTCCATTTGGAACTCCTGCAATGTGTAACAATATGTTAAGTTGAGGTTTTGTTAAACTTAAAACAGCAGGACCTGTCACACAATTCGATACGGAACATTTACTTTCGACCAATGGCTATCAGTAATTGTAGTCAACTTCCAAGTACAAGAGCAAGAGACTCAGACTGAGAGAAAGTGATGAAAGGAAGATTAATACTTTTTTAGACAAAGATGACAGGACAAAGAAAACTGTGATCTATAAAACTGACCATTCTGTGAAACATAAAATAAAAGGAAAAAAGCATACCTCTCAGAAAAACATAGATGATGGCCACTGAACTGAGCACCTCCCCACTAACTCACACCTCAACCCTGCTTCCCCTGCTTATAGCAGTAAGTTACTATCTAAGAATAAAATCTTATTTACTGCTAGAAATTGTTTAGTTTTTCACTCATGGGTAACAATCTGATCAAAGGGTAATGTTTAAGCCACAAGCATTTATCTACAAGAAACTCTACCCTGTCAACAAACTTGTTGAAACACAAGAAATATGACTAAAAACAAACAAAACCTGGTGATATCGCAAGGTACTGCCGAACTTTGCTGGGTTAATGATACTGTAGCTTCAAAACAATGAATGCTTTTTGGAAGCACCATTGTTGTTGTTGAAGTAATTGTCACATGAATTTATATTATATAATACTCGTGTCTTTAGATAGTATTGTTAATACTCTGAATCTTTTCGCTCTGTTTACATTCACAACAGAAAATTCTTCAAATATTTTTTATTGGTCAATCTAATTTTCTTGCTTCGTACTCTTTTTATCTTCCTTGAATTTTTCTGTGACATTGTGTTTTTTCGTCTTTTTATCATTCTAATATGTTCAATTTCTATTATTTGTTCAATTTTTATTTATTTTTATTAATCCTATATGTGTGTGTGTGTGTGTGTGTGTGTTTGTAGACATAATTACATTTTACATGATTAAAAAAAAGCACAATATCTACTCAAACAAATGTATCCACTAATTAAAACATTTAAAGTAATATGAAATATATATATATATATATATATAGCTTAATGAGAAGCCACATATACTTTCTTAATATGTATATATAGAAAAAACAACTAAAAAGTTGCAAATTAAAAAAATAATAATAATGTTTTTTATGAAAGTATTTATGTATATTTTTTATATTTATTTATATATATAATGAAATTTATTTATTTTGAAATTTCAGATCGACCTCAATCTTTCTTCAGCTGTTTTTTTGATATATATATATATATATATATATATATATACAGAGAGAGAGAGTGAGAGAGAGAGAGAAAAAAAGAGGGAGCTACTGAAGAGTGGATGGATGGGTCTGTCTATGAAACTCTGGAGTCAAGATTCTGAAGCATCAATCAGCTAAGCAACAAACTTTTACTTATCTTAATTCTACATATATATATATATATATATATATATATATATATTGCTGATACCCCCTGAAGAGTGGACAGACAGATCCATCTACGAAATTCTGGAGTCAGGATGCTGAAGGTAACATCAATCAGCTAAGTTCTAATCTTTTACTAACATTTATCCTATATATATATATATATATATATATATATATATATATATATATGCATATGTATATAGTTAGAGACAGACAGAAAGAGTGAGAGAGATAGAGAGAAAGACATGAAAAGAAATGCATACAATTTCAAGAGGCCGGGAAAGCTTAACTAGGCATTTTTCAATTTCATTTTTAGTTTGTATTCATTTTTATTTTTGCTTTTTGTTGACAGAAAGTCAAGTTATACACAGAGCATGTGAATATAATCAAGATATATTGCTCCAGAGAAGTAAGTCAATCCTTCAAATCACCCCAAGGAATTAAGAATTTAGCTGTATTAAAATATATTTCAGCAAAAATTCAATGGGGAAAATGTTTAAGAAAATTCTAAAAGCATCTATTAAAGTCTCCCTTCAACAGTTATTCTCAACAAGGAGTAATTACAAGGAGTAATTACATCCTTGAAGAGAACTGGGACCAAAGATTGAAAAACTATAATTCTACAATGTGCTTTTTGAGTCAAAGAATTGAGGAATGAGAAAATGAGAATCAGTAAAAAAAAAAAAAGCAAAAAAAAGTTCAAAGACCATTTCTCTTAGCTGAAAATGTTTGTTCAAGTTGGGTTGGTTGGCTTTATGACATTGTCAACTCCTGTTGGATAATTTAATGACAAAATTGTTTTTATTTTTTTAAAATTATATTCAAGTCCATAAGCATTTATTTAGTTTGCAGATAAGTAATAGTTTATATTTGAATTTATAGGCATTTACTTGGTTTGGGAATATGTATATATTAGTTGAGTCAACAAGCATTTACTTGGTTTGGAAACAGGACAAAAATCCCAGTGGACAAAACCCCAGTAAACCAAAGTTCCAGCCTCTTATCTCAAAAGTGGACAAACTTCCAATTTTGTAAATAAAAGTCTCATATATAAAAAGAAACAAATTTCAAGGTTAAATTGAGACAATAATAATAATAATAATATCCAATATATACACTTATATGTACATTTTCCAATATATATATTCCAATGTCAAATTGAAACAATAAAATGGTTAGAAAACTAAAATAATAAAATGGATTAATTATAACAATATACTAAAAGTGGTAACAAAAAAAAAAAAAGGGGGACAAAATCTCAGCCCCCAATTCCAAAAACAGACAAAATCCCAGTCACATATAAAAAGAAAAAAAATTATATTAAAAATTCAAGGAACTTTTAATTCAAATTTTAATCTCAAATTGAGACAATAATAATAATGATATACAATATGTACACTTATATGTATGATATCTAATATATACAATATTATGTACAATATCCAATATATACACTTATATGTCCATTTTCCAATATATACATTCCCGTGTCAAATTGAGACAATGGGCACAATATCCAATATACTTATTTCATGCTCACAGATTTATGAAATGAATGCATCACAACCCATCACAAAGTGGTGGGGATGGATACATTACTCTTGACCAATGCCAGTGTTTTGCACAAACAACTCAGTCATAATTCAAGCAGTGGTGAGGAAACATGGTGGTGTCAAAGCAGATCATTCAGGTTTGTCTGCTTTATGACATTAAGATGCGCTTGTCCACAGCCACATCAAGTTGCCAAATACATCAATGCTGTGAGTGAATGCACAATCAGGCCTGGAGGATGAGGCCTTGAAGGCAGCTATGGACAGAGGACAACAACCAAACGTGTGGTATGTTTGCCAAATGCTTTACCTGTACAGCATATGGCAGGGATACCATACAGTGACTTGGTTGGAAGTTCCTGTGCCATGTACCTTACTTCCTCAACATTGCACCAACAGATCATCACCTCGTCCATTCCCTAAACAACCACCTTCATGGGAAATCTTTCGCAATTTGTGGCAGGCACTCACAGACTTCTTTGCATGCAAAACACCTGATTTTTACCACCAGATTGGGGCATGTGAGTAAAAGGTTTTGGATGCTGATGGGGATTATTTGAAGACTAACAGTGTGTAAAATTTTCTGTATACCTTTTTTCCTAATAAATTTAAAACAGAATGGACTTTTTTGGTGGCTTTGTATAATGTGATAACAGTTGAATATCTGTTTCACCTAATCTTACTGATTAATATTATACAAGATTGGGATTTTGTCCGCATTTGTCATAAGAAGCTGGAATTTTGTCCTCTTGGTTTTAGTCTGATAGGATTCTCATGTGTTCACATGGTTGGGAGATAAATAAATATTGGTTGTTTATATCTGAGTCTGCAAGCATTTACTTGGTTTGAAAAGCGATAAATATTGGTAATTTGTATTTGAGTCTATAAGTTTCATTAACTAGGTGATTCCTTTCAGTAGGGACACATACTCCCCTACAGGGGATACAGATGGTCTATGGAAATTTTTCTAATATGTTCATCTCGTTGTTACATTGACTATATGAATTTATGCATACTACTAAATTGGCAAATAGGTCTCATCATTTTACTGTAGAAATAACAAGATGCAACTATAAGATTTATTCTAAGAGTTTCTTTCCTCACACTTCTCACCTGTGTAACTCTCTTCCCATTTATTACTTCCTTGCCACCTATGTTCTTCAAATATTTAAATGCAATTTCAATTGTCATATTCTGTGTTCTCCTCACTAATGACTTCTGATTCTCTTCCATTCTCAGTAACACCTTGAAACTTAGAGGCATTAATACCTTGCTTGGGGAGAAATGATTTAAAAAAGATAAAATTAAAGGAAAAACCATTGCTTAGAGATAAGGATAGGAAGTTGTGGAGAACCATGATTAAGAGTTGTGATCAAGAATAATAATAAGAACAACAACAAAAACAAGAACAAGAATAAGAAGAGAAAGAACCAGAAGAAGAACAAGAATGAGAACATGAGAAGAACAACCAAAAAAAGAAGAAAAAGATTAAGTACAACAAGAAAATGAAGAAGAAGAAGGAAAGCAAGAACAAAAACAAGAACAAGAAGAAAAGAATAAGAAGAACAAGAAGAAAAAGAAAAAGAATATGAAGAACAAGAAGAAAAAAAAGAACAAGAAGAAAATGAAAAAGAAGAACAAGAAGAAAAGATGAAGAACAAGAACAAGAAAAGAAAAAGAAGAACAAGAAGAAAAAGAAAAAGAACAAGAAGAACAAGAAGAAAAGAAGATGAAGAACAAGAACAAGAAAAGAAAAAGAACAAGAAGAAAAAGAACAAGAAGAAAAGAAGATGAAGAACAAGAACAAGAAAAGAATAAGAACAAGGAGAAAAAGAAAAAGAACAAGAAGAAAAAGAACAAGAACAAGAAGAAAAAGAAAAAGAACAAGAAGAACAAGAAGAAAAGAAGATGAAGAACAAGAACAAGAAAAGAAAAAGAACAAGAAGAAAAAGAACAAGAAGAAAAGAAGATGAAGAACAAGAACAAGAAAAGAATAAGAACAAGGAGAAAAAGAAAAAGAACAAGAAGAAAAAGAACAAGAACAAGAAGAAAAAGAAAAAAAAGAACAAGAATTATAACAAGAACAGGAACAAGAAGATCAAGAAGGAGAACATGAAGAACAAGGAAATGAAAAACAAGAAAAAAACAAGTACAAGAACAAAAACAAGAACAAGTAGAAGAAGAACAAGAACAAGAAGAATAAGGAGAAGAAAAAAAAAGGATAAGAACAAGAAGACAAGCAAGAAGAACAAGAACAAGGAAAAACAAGAACAAGGAGAACAAGTAGAAGATGAACCAAGACAAGAAGAAGTACAAGAAGAAAAACAAGATCAAGAAGATTCTTCTTCTTGATCTTGTTCTTCTTGAAGAAGAACAAAGACAAGGAGAAGAAAAAGGACAACAAGAAGAAAAAGAAAAACAGAAAGAAGAACAAGAAATAGAAATGTGTTCCCTGCACGTACCTCTAGTGAGCAAACCCGGGGCCACATTATGTTGCAGTTTGCACCAGTTCCTTTCTGCCCATGTCAAATACGATGAACGTCTGCTACTTTAAGCTGTTTACTTATACACATAACTCAACATGACCATAAACAATAAAGAATATAAACCTAAACCAGCTCAAAAAAAATCACCTAAACCCTTTAACATTTCCTTCTTCAACTTCCCTGGCATTTGTACCAACTTCTGCAGTGTGGAATCGGTCCTTTTTGAAAAGTCTCCCAATATACTAACTCTCTGTGAGACTGACCTTAACTCGTCAATCCCCTCCCCTGATTTCTTGGTTCCCGGCTATCTTCCTCTAAAGGACTCTAACTTCCACATGCATGGCCTGGGAGTTTATGCCCGCGATCATCTCCTGTTGGCTCGAGATCTCTCTCTTGAATCTCCAGACCATTCATACATGTGTCTCCATCTATCTCTCCTCAATTCAGTAAGCTATATTCTTTCTCTATTATTCTTCTTCCCCTCAAGACTGCGATGTACTTGTTAGCATTTCTGATAATACAGACAAAGCCGTCTCTCTACATCCGTTTGCACATATATTTGTGTTTGGTGATTTTAACACTCTGTAACTGACCTCACTGGTATCCAAACCCTTAACATTTCAATCACTCAATCCTTTAAAAAAGTGGTTGACTTTCCTACATATTTCCCCAGTAACCCTTACAGTAATGCTTCCTTTCTTGATCTGTTTTACCTTCATCCCTGACTCTTGATGCACTACACAGCTCTGCCCTCTTAGCAACTCTAACCATGCTGTCGTGTCTATTATCATCTCCTTCCACTGCTCATCCAGCCAAGAACCTCCTACTAACAGAATATCTTTCTGTTATCAATGATCAAACTGGGACTCATTCCGTGGTTTCCTTTGTGACGTCTCTTGCAATGTTGGTTTTAATCACCCTGTTCAAAAACGTGAATCTGAGATCTCGTCCTAGGTAAAAGCTGGCATTGAGGCTTTCAACCCAGCAAGAAAATATAAAGTTAAAATGCACTCATCTCCTTGGTTCTCAGCTGCTTGCTCAGCTGCTATAGCCCATTTGAATCACTTCTTCCATCTGTATCACATTGACATGTCTAATTGAAATAGACGTCTCTTTCTCTCTGCTCTTAATGAGTGCAAACATGTCTTCAATGAAGCAAAGTTACTATTTGCTGATAGAATGAAACAATGTATTGCATCTTGCAAGTTTGGTTCTAAAGATTATTGGTGACTCTTCAAGAGTGTGCTAAACAACAGCAAATCTACAATCCCTTCTTTTATCCAATCAATTCAAAGTCCTAATTTCCCCAACCGATAAGGCTGAATGTTTTACTCAGAAATTCTCATCCAACTCAACACTCAACTCATCCGGAGTACCCACACCTGATTTTCCACCTAGAACAGATGCTCTATTGAGTGAGATGAAAATAACCTCGTCATTGCTACTTGACATCATTTCTAAATTAGACTCTCATAAAGCAAGTGGTGGTGATGGGATACCAGCCGTCTTCCTGAGATGGCTCCAATTCTCTCCAAACTATTTAACTATTGCCTCAGCCTGTTGGAAAACCTCATCTGCTGTCATTGTTTTTAAGAACTCTGGAGACCATTCTGACCATCTAACTACCATTCTATCAGTCTCCTATGACTCTTCAACAAAGTCTCCAAGGCTTTAATCAATGCTGAAGTGGTTAAGCTCTTTACATCCCATGATCTACTCTCTGACAAACAATATGGTTTCCACTTTTAGATCTTATATTTACCGCTGACGTGCTTACAACCATAACTGAATTTGTATACCAAGTTCTTGATAATAACAGTAAAGCTTGAGCTGTGGCGGCTCTAGATATCTTTAAGGCATTTGGTAGGGTTTGGATGCAAGCCTTCTTCGTAAGCTTCAGAGATACAGTATTACAGGATGATTATTTGATTTAATCCAATCATTCCTGTCAAACTGTAAAGTGAAGTTCGTCCTAAACGGGTTCTCCTCCAGTTCCTTTCATACAAACATTGGAGTTCCCCAAGGCTGTTTCTGATCTTTCTCAACGATCTTCCTGATGTCATCAGTTCTGAAGTGAGCATCTACGCAGACAACACTACTATTTACCCCTGTCTCAATTGTAAATCTGGCATTGCTGACAAAGTTAACCTGGCCATTGATTTCAAAAAGGGCTTCCAATCTGGGGTTGCCTAAGGCAGGAAATGGCTTGTAAATTTTAATGCCTCCAAAATGAAACTGCTCTCATTTATACACCATAGAGAAACCTAACCTGCCTCCTATCAGCATGGCTGATGCTCAACTCCAAAAGATTGTCTTTCTGCGCCTTCTTAGTCTCATGTTTTCCACTGACCTGAGATGGAACAACTATGTTGAATCAATAGCTTCATTTACTGCAAGGAAAGTTAGTTCTCTGCATTGCACCAGGTTTTTCTCATCTGAGTCCATCCTTTGAATCTACAAATCTACTATTTGTTCTTGCATCGAATGCTGTTGCCATATATGGTCTGGTTCTCCCACTGTGCATCTCGAGGTTCTTGACAAAATCTAAAGATGGACATGCAATGTGATAGGTCCTGACCTGGCATCTCGACTACAGTCACTTTCTCACAGATGTGATGTGGCTTCCCTCTGTCTTTTCTACAAATATTTTCATGGCAACTGCTCTGACGAGTTATTTTCACTGATACCACAACTGCATGAATTTAAGCATGCAACTAGATTGGCATCTCGGTCCCACTGTTTCATTATTGAAACAGTTAAATGTAACCACCTCTTCTACTTCAACAGCTTCTTCTCTCACACTGCCTCACAGTAGAAATCCCTTCCTTTTACTTGCTTCCCTGATAGCTATAATTTTCAACTGTAATGTCAATCGACATCTTCGAAAGCCTTGATCTTCATCCCCCTCCTTCCCTTTATCCTTTCTTCAAGCACCCCTCTTTACTCTTACTCTTCACTCTCTGTAACGCTTTGTGTATCAGTGGCACTCCCACCTTGCTTGGGGTGAAATGCTAAATGAAAGGAACAAGGACAAGAAGAAGTAGAAGAAGAAGAAGAAGAAGAAGAAGAAGAAGAAGAAGAAGAAGAAGAAGAAGAAGAACAACAACAACAACAACAAAAAAAAACAAAAAACAAACAAACAAGAAGAACAAGAAAAAAACAAGTACAAGAAGATCAAAAAGAAAAATAAGAAGTACAAAGATAAGAAGAAGAAGAATAGGAACAAAAAAAACAAGGAATAAAGTGATGTTACTTGTACTCTGGGAATTACATTTTTTTTTAAATTTGTTTTAGTAATTATTTTCCATTTCTATAATTTAACTATGCACTTTTCATATCTCATATTTCTACACAAAACTTTCTAAGCTCATGAAAAATAACTTTCCTTATCTGATATTTACTTTTTCTTTATAACATCTTTTTGAACTGTTGGCTCCAACTGACTTGCACATTTCTTCTTTAGAATACTAAACACCCTTTCTTTTATATTTCATTAATTGCTAATACTTAGATAAAAGAATATAATCTGAAAATACTGTTTTTTGCACATCATGTCTATTTTTATCATCTCCTTAGCAACACAGCTACTGCTGATAATTCAATCTAAAAATAGATGATGAAGAAATATCACTTGAATAAATGTAGTAAATCCCTAATCCCTAAAAAGATGTTTATTATATTTTCATATTTCTTCTAATCATTATTTAGGATTGTTGGGAAAAAGAAAAAGTGTAAACAGTTTTTGGAAAAGTTTTTGTCTTATGACTTTGTTGAAATACCATGTGTTTTCTTTCTGTATCTGCCATAAACATGGTGTCAGTGTTAAGATTGTGACTTCTTCTTCTATGTAAGGTGTCCCCTCAACATTTCCTAGCCTTTGTCTTTTTGTCATCCTTCTCACCCACCAGTCTACCATCCATTTACACAAGCTGGTCACCTGTTGTGCCTCTCTTATCTTCTTATTCTCTTATATGGTCTTGTGGGTGTCAAATTCAGTAAGCCCAACTTCCTTATTATGTCCCAGAAATTTCAGTTATCTCTTTCTGATCCTGAGTATAAGTGTCCTTTTTCTTTCCTTTTTCATTTGTACGAAATTCAGTTTTCCAGGTAGTTTTATATAAAAATCCAAACATCTGAATTACAAGCAATAATAAAAGAAAAATAAAGTAAACATGGGTGTGCCTGTTACAAACATATGTACAGTGTAACCCGGATATAAGAAACCCGGATATAAGAGAAATCCGGATATAAGAGAGATTTTCTCTGCTCCCAAATTAGAGCCATACTTACCTAAACAAAATAGACCAAACCCGGATATAAGAGAAACCCGGACATAAGAGAAACCCGGATATAAGATACTTCTTATCCGGGCCCCCAAAACTCTCTTATATCCGGGTTACATATATATCTACATGAATTCAAAAGAGTTAAAAAGTTGTGTTAAAGTTTTTGGGTATTTGGTTCAAAGAAAAAACTTTAGGTTAGAAAAGACTTTTAAATAGTTGATCCACAGAAAAAAGCTGAATTCAAACCCTCGTCTGGCAGTTTGAATAGTGAAGCAAGAACAGGCTATCCTTATAGATTAAATAGAGTATTATGTTCAAATTTCCCTGAAGATTACCTGGATTGAAAGACACCTGAAGAATATTTTTCATCAAACCAAACACTTAAAATATCAAAAATAAATTATCCAATTGATTTGATTTCCAAAACAAATTGACCAACAATATATCAGAGTGTTTCCTTTTTAAATGTTCTGTTGTGTCCATTAAAAATAAATAAATAAAAATTAATTATACTGTCACAAATAATTATAAGAAATAATTATAACAATTAAAATTATCATTAATATAATTCATAAACCAATGAAAATCAACCGCACTCTTCTCCTCGACCACACACAAACAAATGACAGTCTCACTATTGGACAAGCAGTCAACACAGGGTTGAACAAAATTTCAGCTTCTTTACTTTTCAGGACACAACAATAATATTTATCCCTTCTTAACCATCATAACCAAAATTCAAGGTAAGAAAACTCCAAACACTTGTTTTTCCCAACTAAATTATCTGGATATTCACTGCACACATTATACAAAAAACATACAAGAAATACGATATACCATTTACCCAGTATTATTGTCCCTTGTGTCACTG
This sequence comes from Acanthosepion lycidas, assembly GCA_963932145.1. Taxonomy (NCBI): domain Eukaryota; kingdom Metazoa; phylum Mollusca; class Cephalopoda; order Sepiida; family Sepiidae; genus Acanthosepion; species Acanthosepion lycidas. The sequence goes on from OZ010590.1 coordinate 58,981,478, forward strand.
ACACCATATAACAACGATTGCCAACCAGATAAAAAATAATTGTTTTGTCACTTCCATGTCTTGCTCTTTCTCATTTTCTACAAGTATTTTTGTATGTATAAATACTATGGACAGGGAGTATAATTATTTACCCATATTTATAACTCCCCGCTACATTTCTAAAAGTCTTGATAGCTTCATAGCTATATTTGAAAAATATTACATATTAACCTATATAATGAGGTGATCCTAAGAGAACTAGAAACTTTATCAGGATTTATTTAGCAAAAGAAAAATCCCAAGATTCAAACTACAACTCAAACTAGAACAGAAGTTTGAATATATAGGAAGGATTTTTCTGGGGGAGAGAACATTTGAGTCACATTGAAATCTGAACTTGCATTGGAATAGCAAAAGAAAGTGGCAAGAGGGTACAACAGTGAAAACATTAGTTTGATAAGTCTACCATTCTTCTTGGATTCGAATATTGCTGCCACATATGGTCTGGTGCTCCTGCTATATATTTAGAGAATTCTTGATAAAATACAAAGAATCCACAAGGACATCTTGGCTTCACTCACTTTCCCGCCACTGCAATGTAGCTTCCCTGTGCCTTTTCTATAAATATTTTCTTGGTAATTCTTCTGACGAACTTTGCTCTATGATACCTAGACTTTATGAATTTAAGTGCAGTACTATATTGGCAACAAGTTCTCGTCAATTCATAGTTGAATTGGCTAGATGCAACAGTAAGTTCTATGCTAACAGTTTCTTCTCTCACACTTCTTACTTGTGAAACTCTCTTCCAGTTCCATGCTTTCCAGCCAACTTTGATCTTCAAAAATATAAATGCAGTGTCAATCATTATCTACTGTCTTCTTGATGCCTCTTGTTTTATAGTTCTTGATTCTTAATAATGTTTCTCTTTTTCTTACTTTTTCACACTTGTGTCTTAGTGGCTTTACTTCCTTGCTTGTGGTGAAATGATTTAAAACAAATAATGATGACTCCTAATCTTAGAAATTCAGACACAATATATGAACCTCTGTTTTAAAAGGTTTAGCAGTGATAATGAAAAGCAGCACATTGTATTTCTTTTACACATGGAAATTTAATAGCTTTCAAAAAGAAAAGCCATTGCTATATTTGTAAATCTATTTGATACAATAGTTTTTTTCTAGTTTTTTTTTTAAATCAAAGGGATGGTAGACTTAGCAGAGGAAATTAAATGTAAAAATACAACAATGACATTTAATTTTTTAGGTTCGTGAATTTCATTTGAGCTTCAAAGCAAATCATGCATGTTGCTCGACAACAAACATATTTTGAAAGCTTTTGCTGAAAAGGTAGGTAGTTTTCAAACCAGTTTACAGGAGAAGCACTTCAACAGTAAACCAGACTTAACATAAATAATTGGACATCTTAAAAATCAAACAGAATATTCATTTTTGTGGAAAGAAAGTTGAATGTGTAATTTCTAAATTTATTTTCTTTCAAAATCAAATGTTGGATGTTGAATCTTTTTGTCTGTAACACAGATTAAATGCTATTCATTTTTTTGTTGTATATAGTAAATGTTAGACATTTAAATATTATTCACTTACTATAGCCAGTTCTATTATCTTACTATAACCAAATCCACTCTAATCACATAAAAGATAAGAAAATAATAAAAAAGTATAAAATAATCAATAAGAATTATCTACACAAAAAATACTTTGCAAAAGACTAATGTTGTATGTCAGTTATGTTGTCCTTTAGAAAATTGTGTCTTTTTTGATTAAAAACATCAACAGCTGTCTATATTTCTGAGATGAGATATTGTAACTATTTACACTAGTACCCAGTGGATAAAAGTGTTCATTGAAGTAATTCAGTGACTTGACCCAAAGTAACTTGGCCACAGCATATTTGAGCAAAGACTTGGAGAGTTAAGTTATTAAAAGAAAATAACTTAAACTGAGATATTCAGAAAAAAACTATGGAACTACAACAATCTACCCTAGTGGACTATATAACGGGATTGGTTTGAAATTCCAATGTACATCACCTGAAGAAGTCCAAAGCATGCAACAGCTGAAACATTGTGAATATATCAATAAAGTTGAGGTTAGCAATCTGAATAATGTAAATGAAAACATCATCATACATTAGTTATACAGTATTTTTCTCAAGAAGCTTGACCTGTCATCTCACTCGCAATATGTAAATATATAGATATATATTGATAAATGTGGTTGTAATTATATATGTATAAATAGATTTTTTTTAATCACTTCACCATAGGTAAGATGGTAATGCCACTAGAACGCAGGTGGTTATATAAAGTGAAAGAGAATGAGAAGACTGAGAATGTAGAGAATTGAGGAAAGGAACAGAGTTCAAGAATAACATAAGATAGTAATTGACATTGCATTTCAATTTTTGAAGATTGTAGTTAACAGGAAAGCAAGAAATCAGAAGAGAGTTCCACATGTGGGAAGTGCTAGAAAATAAACTGCTAGAGTAGAAGTGGTGGTTACACCTAGCTACTTCTGCAGTAAAACAGTGAGACCAAATTACCAATCTAGTAGCGTACTTATATCCATGTAGTTGTGGCACCACGGAAAAAAGCTCATTGGAGAAGTTGCCATGAAAATATTTGTAGAAAAGACAGAAGGAAACCATGCCATGTCAGTGAGAAAGTGATTGAAGTCAAGATGTCTGGTCAGGATTGATTACATTACTGACCCTTCTTTGGATTTGATCAAGAATCTCAATATATATAAATCAACTTGATGCCTTTAACATGCAGTGTTTTTGTGTCATATATGATATAAAATGTGATGACACGGTCAAGAATGGTGCAATACTGATGAAATGTAACAACATTACAGGCATTGAAACCATTTTAGCAAAGACACAACTTAGGTGAGCAGGTCATATTGTGAGAATGGATGAGCATAGGCTTCTAAAAACAGTGCTGTATGACAATTACCAAACTCAAAGCACTCAGTTGGATGTCCGCTATTATGCAACAAAGACAAATTGAAAGAGAACTTGAAATGTCCCAACTTTGATCTGAAAATGTGGGAAGCCCAAGTATCAAATCGAAAGTAGTGGCATCTTTCATTAAGTTAAAGGGTTTTGAAGACAGTTGACTGAAGCACTGTGATCAACTTTGTCAAGCTCTGAAGCAGAGATAACATCAAAATCCTGCTTTAACAAATTTCATCTGTCAGTGTGGCTTTGTCACCAGCAGCAAGGCTGGGCTAATATCACACTTAAGGAAGTACAAATGAAATATGACTTTCCCTTACCTGATTTTCTCCACAATCGCCCCTGCCAGCACGCATAAGTGTAAAACAAAAGGCACCATCCAATACTGACCCTCATTTATTGTTCACAATAGGAGAGTCCACCACCATATATATATATATATATATATATATATATTATTATTATTATTATTATTATTATTATTATTATTATTATTATTATTATTACTTTAAAAGTTATTTTTAATAGATAGCCATATTTAGGTAGATGCTCTGTTTATTTTTAAACAGTATTTTTAGAATATTATATTTATTTTAGAGCCTCAGTTTATCAAGATGCTCTTCATCACTGAGTTGGCTAAAGCATGTCATATCTAACAACAGTTTCTCCTGCAAAGGAAGACACAAGTTCAAATCTTACCACAGAGTGCAATGTCAGGCTGGTAGACAAAATCAAATATTTTAAAAAAAGATCTACTCAGATATGAGTATCCACTAAAAATAATGTTTAAAATAATAAAAAATATGTTGGATTAATAAATAAAAAATGCATTATTTCTTTAAATATATATATATATATATATATATATATATATATATATATATATATATATATATATATATATATAATGAAATTAAGTCTGACAGTTATTTAATATATTTTCTGTTTATGCATTATTTTTATAGATTCAATTTATTTAAGTAGATGCTCTGTTTTTAATTAAACAGTAGTAATTACATTTACCGGCCCGAATGTTCAAGAAATTTTATATATTAGGTTGGTGCAAAAATAATGACGTAATAATGTCGTTTTTTGACGTATTTTTAATGTCAAAAAACGACACTATTACGTCATTATTTTTGCACCAACCTAATAAATATCCATTCTCCAACAGGAATCGAACCTGTATCCTATACAGAAACCATCATTTGATTTGACTTGCTATACCATTTAACTACAGAGAAGCATCTGGTTAGCAAAGTCCAATTTACTGTTTATAAACACAATCTTCCGCAAATTTTCTTGATTGATCATACCTGCTCACAAAATGTATCTTAACATAAACGACAACATATAATGAAATGAATTATGTCTGACAATTATTTAGTATATATTCTGTATATATATTATTTTTATAGATACAATTTATTTAAGTAAATGATCTACTCTTAATTAAACAGTATTAATTACATTTATCATCTTGAATGTGCTAGAAATTTTGTAGAAAATGTGTTCTTGAAGCCAGAGAATGAACAAAGGCAGAAAACTGATGCATCATAACTATCTGCTTCAGGTAGATGGAGCTTGACAGCCCAGGAAGACTGTACATCTAGGGGGAAGGAAACCCCCCAATTTTAAACCTCAACTGCCTTGTGGTCATATCCAAACACAGAAATGGTTATGGAAGTAAATCCAAACAGAAGACCCTGAAAGAGGTTAGCTGTCAACAGTGACAACTTTCCAACTACTCCTGCAGCAAAGTCACCCCCAAATGTAATACCCTGTATTCTTTTGGATATTGTCAATATGGCCTGAGAGGGATGCCATGCAGTCTGGAAAGCACATGGCCTCCATATATTTATATAATCTAGGCCTGTGCCCTGATCACTCCAGTTTTATCACCAAAGGAGTGAATTTTGGCCAGACAGAGTGCTAACTTTATCTTACAAGATAAACGGATGCCTATTATATATTATATACTGACAGGTGTATATGCCAGTGTATGTGTTTATGGTGCCTGTATATGTAATTATTGGCAAGTGTATATAAGTGAATGTGAACCTCCTCACACATGCACACCATAGCTCAAGTCTAGTTTTTCTCCCCAGAAATGTCTTAAAATAATTTTCCCCTCCATCCCACAGGTTGAATGCTGTTTATTGCCTTTTACTTAATCTCATATATTTTTTTAAATATTCAAGTTAAAATTGGGGTACATTCTTGACACTGGAGCATGCTCAATGCTGGAAGAAATAGTATACAGTGGAAGCATGGTGTAATAATGATTAGTGACTCAGATTGAGGAATTGGAGAGCCAAGTTTGAATTCCATTTGAGTTCATTACATTCACTTATGTGCTAATACTTTAGTGAAAGATATGAATCCATGAAAATAGCAGGACAGACGGGTCCTTATAGCCATGAGTGACAACCAGTCTAGGTAAAGGAAAATATAATTTCAAAGCAGATCACATTATCCTAAAATGTGTATACATGTGGCTGGGAACTGTTTTTGAATCCAAAATTCCTACTGAAACATCTACTATGAATTTGTATGTTCAAATGAAATACGACTTCTGCTATGCTTGGTCAGCTCTTGTTTGTATGCAGCACGTTCTTTTGATGGAGCCTGCTCAAACAACTAGGTGAATGCTGCAACAGGTAAAGGTAGTGTATACAGTGATAAGTAAAAGTATATGTGTAATGTATTTAGATGGAAATATTGTTGGCTAGTAAATAAATGTGTTTAGTCATGCATATATAAACCTATCAGATGTTACCTTAAATTTATGGGTAATCAGACCATAAAAAAAGTTACTTACTCTAACATCTAGTTTCCACTACTTTGAAGGAGATGGGAGAAACAAAGTGTCAGGGAACTGCTCACAGATGGCAATAGCAATATCTGTACTACATTCAGTTTATGCATCAAATAATTTAAACTTAGGAATATCACTGTCTATGCTTACAAATATGCATGCCATTATATGTATATATAAATATAGGTTAGTACATGATGCACATGTAGTGTGGTGGTTATCAGCATGAAAAGTACAAATGGTATGTCAAGTTTAAATTCCAGCCAGAGCTATTGTGTTCCCTACCACACAAATACACATCAAAAGGTATTAATCCTTCACTTCTCCCCATCCTCCAGGTAGGGGTTAATAGTAAGGCAAAGTGTGATCTTTAGCTTGGTTGGTAACCAGTCTAGGACTATTCAGGTTTCACCCAGGGCTAACAGTTTCTTTTCTCACACTTCTTGCTTGTGGAATTCTCTTTTGGCTCCATGCTTTCTGGTCAACTTTAATCTTCAAAAATTTAAATGCAATGTCAATGGCTTTCTACTGTCCTCCTGATTACTCTTCTTTAATTACCTCTCCTTAGTAATGTTTGTTTTCTAATTCTTCCACAACCAGTAAACACCTTGTGTCTCAGTTGATTTACTGCCTTACTTGGGGTGAACTTGCTGAAAAAAATTCTCAAATCAAAACTGGTTCAGCATGCTAGCCACTTAACCACAGTAGTAACTTCTAGTGGGGTGAGGCTGTTGTCTGATACACTACTGAGGGTCTACAGAGTTAAAAACAAGTGAACATATAAGTGTATGTGCATGCATTATTATATGTATATGTAAGTTTATGCTGGCAAATGTGTTGTATACAGATGCATAATATATATATATATATATTTTTTGTAAGCATTTCACCCCAAGCAAGGCGGGAAGCCACTAGGACGCAAGGGGTTACAGAAAATTTAGAGCAAGATCAGATAGGAGTGATAGAAGAAAGGATGAGGATAGTGGATAGTGGATAGATCAAGGCAACTGGAGATGTCGATTGACATTACACTTAAATAGCTGGAGATTATAGCTCTCAGGGAAACTGGAATACATATATATATATATATATATATATATATATATGTGTGTGTGTGTGTGTGTGTGTGTGTGTGTGTGTGTGTGTGGAAGCTTATGTTGGCAAATGTATATATAAGTGTGTATCTACATATTATACTTATGCTATGGATAAATTGTTGCTATTTTATATTTTTAATTTTGTGTATGTGCATTGTTTAGTTTTGATTTTATCAACTGCACAGTATTGTAGGGTCAGTTGGGCACAGTCTGTGAGAAAAAGAGCACCATGACGCATATTCAGAAATTTGGAAACGGCATGCTGTACTGCTTAGCATTGTCACCAGAAACTCTAATACAGAGCATTTGGAAAGATTTGGATGAGTCTAATGGTGATTACAAAAGTATGGCAGCTCAAAAAACCCACTTTGATCATTCTGATAAGAAAAGAACTCCTGTATTTGTTAATGCAGGCCTCAGATTCAACATAGAAGCCCATATCAAGTGCCTTGAGGAGGTAGTGCTGACCTGGGTCAAGAGGATAGCTGCTGTTCGACTCTATGTCTGATAACAGGACTCTGCACCATGGCTGTCAGACAGTTTCTGTGACCACATCATCCCTTACATCTAGCCACCTAACTCCCCAAACTGCAACGCCCCTGATTATTATGTGTAGGGTGGTTTTGAGTAAGAGTTCAAGAAAACTCCTTGTAATATCAAAGATGAACTGAAGGCAAGGATTATGACAGCATTCACCAACTTAACAAGGAAACCTTCCAGAACAGTTGCAGGAGATTCTGAAGCTATCTGTAGGCATTGGTTGAAGCCAATGGTGATTTTATTAAATAAATTTACTCTTCAGTATTTCAAGATATTTTTTGTGTACTTTTTGTATATATATATCTGTTAAAATGAGATGTCAGTGTTATTTTCATTTGGGGGTAATTTACAATTTATCTATCACACCCTTTATATTGGGAAATGTGTGTATAATTTTATACTTATGCATTATTACATTTATATGTGAGTTTATATTGTCAAGTGTGCATATAAGTGTATACATATGTATCATTATATATATATATATATATATATATATATATATATATATATATATATACCCGGGTGTAACAGCAAAATTGTCCAAATCATGTAACAGCATAATTATCCTTTCCACATAATGTTTACTATCTAAAACACAACTAAACTAATTAAGTTTATTTTTTCCAGGTTTTCAGATAAGGCTTTTAGACATCTTGACACCATTTTCCATAAGAATCACTGAAAATCCCTTTAAGTTATTCAGCTAAAAAGAGAGTAGTATAAAATTGTTTTGTGTCAGACCCACTGTCTTCCAAACTGAGCAATGGTAAGAGGAAAAAGATCATTCAGGCCTTTTGTAATGGTACCAACATTCATATTCTGGCTTCCATCTTCAAAGTCCCTTCAAGAACCATCAAGAGAATGATGTATAAGTTTTAAAAAGAGAGAATAGCAGAGAAGAAAACTGGATCAGGAGGGTCACAGGTTTATACATTTTTATTGTTCAAAGTAGAGTCTAATAGTATTATAAAAACCTTGGAGTATTCCAGTAAGATATCTTTATTCCTTTCTAAAATACAACAGTTAAGAGCTTAATCTAACAATTGGACAATTTTGCTGTTACACCCGGTATATATATATGTAAGTTTATGTTAGCAAATGTATATATAAGTATATTTTTGTGTATTATTTATATATATATATATATATATATATATATATATATAAGTAGTTTTATATTGAAAAACTTATATATAATTATATATCATTACATTTGTGTGAAAGTTTATGTTGGCAATTGTGTATATAAGTATGTTTTTATTGCTTCAAATATTAATATTTAGTGGATACCAGTATTTGAAATAGATGCCCTTTTTTTGTTTTTAAACAGTGTGTATTACATCTATTCGTCTGAATTTTTTTTATTAAGATTTCTTAAGTAGAGTGCACAGATTGATAGTTTTTATATACAATGTTTAAAAATAAAAACGAGGCATCTATTTCAAATCGGGTATCCACTAAAAATAAAGTTTGAAGTAATAAAAATGTTAGATTAAAAATAAAAATATTACTTCATTATAAATATATGTGTATGTATTGTTACATGTATATGTAAGTTTATGTTGGCAAATTGACAAATGTGTATATAAGTATATGTGTATGCATTATTACATGCATATGTAAGTTCATGTTGGCAACTGTGCAATACATGTATATATATGTGTATTCTAAACATATATAAATTTGGTGGGGGTGATTCCAAAAAATGTTATTATTTCTATGGGGAGTACTTTTATTAGAAAAGCACTGCCATAGATGTGTTAACATATTTTTGAATCACCTATGGAAGATTCCAAGTATGTCTTGAGTAGAATCATGAACAGGTGGAGAATTTGTGAAATCATAATATTAATTCTGCTTTTCTAATAAACATACTTTATAGAAACATTAACATTTTTTGAATTACCCTGTATGTTTATCTGTGTTTACGTCAATGTATAAGTTTCCTCATTAAAGGTTTACAAAATATATATTAACAGCATATATGTATGTGTGACTATAATGTATGTATTTGTATGGTACTTTTATAGGTAACACATATGTACTTATTGGTGCTTTTTTATCATATCACCCCATGCAAGGCAGTAAACCTACTAAGATACATAGGGTTACTGAGTGTGAAAAATAAGAAAAAAGAGAAACATTATTAAGGAGCAAGAAAAATAGAAGAGTAATCAAGAAGACAGTAGATAAGGATTGACATTGCATTTAAACTTTTTACGCACAAAGTTGGCTGGAAAGCATGGAACAAAAATGAGTTCCACAAGCAAGAGGTGAGAGAAAAGAAATTGTTAGCATATAACTTACGGTTACATCTAGCCAATTCATGTATTTATGTATCTGTGTGTGTGTGTGTGTGTGTGTGTGTGTGTGTGTGTGTGTGTGTGTGTGTGTGCATACACATGACTGTTATTATAAAGTATATTTTGAGGCAACAGAAATGTTGTTCTATAGGATGCTAGAAATACCATGGACTGAACATGTAAGTAATGAGGAGGAAAATGGAATCAAAAAGGACACTTATACTTAGAATAAGAAAGAAACAATTGAAATTTCTAAGACTCATAATGAGGAAAGAAGGTTTGGAGCACTTGACACTCATAGGATATATTGAAGACAAAAGAGACAGAGGCAAGCAGTGATTAACCAACCTAATAAGCATGTCTGGCAGAACAGGGTTTAAAATAAATAGCAAAAAGGCAAAGTTTATTAAGAGCTACAAAGAACAGGAGTTATGGAGAATGATGATTGGCCAAATCCTGAAGGGAAGAAGAATATAGTACCTTTATATAGTACATATGGCACAGGTTGATTAGATGCTATTTTATCACTTTCCCTGACCCAACATCTCAACACTCTTGTTAACTTACCTAATTTCTGTATAGAACAACAGTAACAACTGTACCTAATTGCATATAGAACAACAGTAACCAAGACATGCATGATCAAAGCCTGCCTGGTGGTCAAGATAGTTGTATATTTTCCAATCACTGAAAAAAATCTGTTATTTTTAATTTTCTTTCATTGTCCCACACCAACTTAGTATCCATATTCTCTCAATCATGTCTTTCCTGTCAGGTAGGTCTATGAAGGTCATTGCTAATGGCCAGACCTCTGAGGCACATGAGATCAATGCTGGGGTCCTTCAAAGCTCTCTCCTCAGTCCTACTCTCTTTCTGCTTTATATCAACAATCTGTCCAAGAATACTCTCAGATCATTAGTAAATATATATGCAAATAATACCACAATGTATGGGTGCACCTCCATATATTTTGATGACCAGTGACTGTCAGCTGATTTCACATCTGACCTAACTTGCCCAGCTGAATGGGCAAAAGTCTTGCTGATAACATTCAATACATACAAAACTAAATTTGTAACATTTAATCACCATCTGAGAAGACCCTAAACCTGCACCAATCTTGATGAATGCTCATACACTGAAAGAGGCTCCTTGCCTGTATTGCTTACTGGGGTTAAATCTTACTCCCAACCTTAAATGGAATGTGTATATTCAAGAATGGTCAGTTTATTCTATTGCTCTAGAACATATCTAACTCCTGCTGCCAAGCTCTCTTTTTATAAGAGTCAGATCAGACCAAGAATAGAGTATTGCCACCATACCTGGGCTGGTGCTACCCAATCCTCACTGTTCACCCATTGTTCAAAAGTGCTTACACGGACTTGTGGGCGATGAATTATTTGCCACCCTGCAACTCGTATCCCAGAGAGGAAACATTGTCAACCTTTCACGATTATATTATTTCTAAGACAGATGTTCTGACAAGTTATATTTCTTAGTTTCACCAGTTCAGACCTTTACAGCTACGACCTGTCATGCTGTGAAAAATCATCCCCCATTCTTTTCATGTTTCTTTTATAAAAAGCTTCTTCTCCAGATCTGTTACTTTTTGGAAAAACTCCAGAGAGAATGCTTCCCTGATAACTACATTCTTGGTCCCTTTAAGTCCAGGATCAACCAATATCTATCATGCTCATCCTCATAATACTCTCTTACTTCCCCTCCCCTGTCACTTACAACCATCTCACTAAGCAATCCTAGGGCCTTGTACAACCATCTGACTTGAGCACCCCTAGAACCTTGTACTGGGTCAGCTAACAGTAAAAAAAGGAAAAAGAGAGCATGATGTCTATTAATAGACTCATTAACTTGGATACCAGTCATTATTATTATTTGGTTTCACATTTCTAATGAATAGTATAATCCTAGTACTTACAGTATGGTACCATACTAATAATACATCTTTGTATTGTATTTTTACTTACATATGTAGTATACAAGCAAATATGCTAATGTGGTATGCTAATGTGGGTAAGTTTTCCTTCTAATAGTGTATTTTTACTGGGATATAATTATCCCTGTCAATGTAGTAGGTTTATTTATGAAAAGATATCAACACAAATGCTGCTCACTCAATCCATGTTTAATCGCAGTTGTTCAATTATCTTTGACTATAAAAATTTAGTTTCAAGTTAAAAAACAAAATGAAACAATAAATATAAATGTTACAAAAAGCAATGACTATGGCAGATGTATGAATGAGTTACATGGCCTGGTTCAAACAGATCAGACCTTCACAGCTAGGACCTGCCATGCTGTACTCATGGTGTCAAACCATTCCCATTCCCGTTGTGCTTATTTGCTAAAATGCAAGTTCAACTCAGAAAGATTCTTCCCTGGAATTGTTACTTTTTGGATAAACTCCTGAGAGAATTCTTCTCTGATAACTACAATCGTGGTGCCTTTAACTCCAGGATTAACCGATGTCTATCCTGCTCATCCTCATAATACTATCTTACTTTCTCCTTCTTTACAATCTCATTCAGTAATCCTCGACCTTGAATGGCCTATGAAATGGTTGCATGTTTAGCATATTTTAAGTGTGTGTGTTCATATGTAAACATTTAAAGAAAAACATACAAAAACTTGGATTGCTACCACAGACTATTTATTCTTTTTTGTTATATAAACTGTAGTGAAACAAAGCTGTCATTGTCTCTTGAGTATATCCATTTCTTTTTGGTCCAGGAGTTAAGGTAAGTAAATATAAGCATCATTATAATGGTTGCACTCAACTCAGCCTTGCACAGAGTTTGACCAATAAAGACAAGTTTGTACTTACTTTATTGCCAGAAGTTTTAAACATAATTATGGTATTCCATTTTCTTTTTCTAGGTTCAGAAGTTAGGGTAAGCAAGGATAATCATTGTTATAATAGTCACATTTGTCAGCCTTGTGCATAGTTGGAACAGCCAAAGAACAACTAGTCTTACTTGATTGGTGGAACATGAACATGGTTATAGTGGTTGAGCTCATGTCAGCATTGTGCTGAGTTGGAAGGACCAAAGAAAAGCTTGTTTTACTTCATAGGTGGAAGCTTTGGAAGATACATGCAAATCCTTTGCAAACACCATGCAAATGCTGTGTAAACACCGTGTGTTGGAAAGGGGAAAGAAAGTGGACTGGAAAAAACAAATGGGATCCAGTGGAGTCAACCTTTTTCCATGTGGTACTACATCTAGGAGCAAGGAAGAGAAAGAGAGAGAGGAAGGAAAGACTTAACCAGTGCTGCCTAGTGGCATTAAATGAAGCTAAGTGGAGCAATCATATTTCTAGTTCTTTTACCACTAGCATTATGGAAAAAGGTATTTCTTTTTCTTTTTTTTTTTAATTATTCATTATTATTATTTTTAATTATTGATATTATTTCATTTTCCCACAGGCCCTTTTCTTGGGTGAACTATGATTAAAAAGAAATAAGTAACACATAAATTTAAAATACACGCTTGCACACAAGTGGTTCCTGTTTAACTATAGTTTCACTTAGCATAGTTTCATTTACCCTCTGTCAACCCAAGAAATAATTCATAAATTTCACTTTATCCTTAAGAGCAAAAATCATAATACTGTAATTTCAAACATAGCAAAAAAAAAAACAAAAAAAAACATAAAGTACTTCCTTTAAGCGAAACAGTGAAAAACTTTGACTTTATAAGACAAAAATAGTATGATAAGGTCTACAGTAATCTTCTATTGTTCACTAGTAAGATTTCTCAAATGTACCAGTCAATAGATGTAGTGTACACTATTTAAGTAAATAATGGAGTATCCAATATAATAACATTAGTAGTAATAAAAATGTTAGATTAAAAATAAATCTATAAATTCTTTAAAAATTGCTTTGTTTGTTTCAGATATGAAACTAAACTGATACACTTTTCGAGATATAGCTTTTTGCTATAGAAATAGTTATATGTAACCACCACTTCTACTCCAACGGTTTACAACTACAATCTTCAAAAATTTAAATGCAACATCAATTGCCATATTCTATCTTCTTGAAGCCCATTCATCTTTTATCACTTCCTCAATCCTCCCTATTCTAAGTTTTTTCTCACATTCACTCTCTATAGTCCTCAGTGTACTAGTGATGTTCCTGCTTTGATTAGGGTGAAATAAAAAAAAAATATATATATATATATATATATTAGTCTTTTATTTGCATTTTAGCTCAGTATTATGTAAATTTTATATTAGTTTAATTTAATCAGGGATTAATTTTTATCAAGGACTATGCCTATAGGGTAATTAATTTTCTTTAAAATTTTTCAAATGAATGTTTTTTTTTTATTTTCAGCAAACAGTTCTTACATTGTCATCCCTTATTCTCTCATTAACAAATTTTCCTAAGTCCTAATATTCTAACTTATCAGGCAATCAAGTGAATTGTTGGCTCTATTTATCAAATGATTAAATGCAATTAATACAGTTTATTGAAGTAACAAAATAAGTTTGAAAAAACATTTAATTACATATGCAGGATACTGAGCAAGAATTTTTAGGGCAGTTCTCAACACATTGTCTTTTCCTGTGGATGCAATCTGCTTATTTTAAAACAAAATTTATAATTCTCAAGGTATCACTGTTAGGATTTATTTAAGAAATATATAAAACCTTTCATTCACACTTGGGATTACATATATGTTGGGATCCTTCTACCCAAGTAGTGACTGATTCCAAACATTTAACTATCACAAACAAAACATAAAAAAGTTGTTTTCTAAAGAAAAAGTAGAAACAGAATGTCAGTTGATATAACATTTATATATTCTTTTCAGAAATATACAATAACAATAAAATGTTCAAATTTCCTTGCAATGAAGTTTGTGTTTGTTTTATCAGGTAATTAAGTGTTTATAGTGTCATGTGAGATGTGTGGACGCTTACTTTATAACACTCAGCCTGGTGTTTCTGTCAGTGCATGAACAAGGCCTTAATAATCACTTATTGTTTGGGGTGGGGTGAGTGTATGCATGTGTACATCAAACATGCCTTCAAAATTGTTTTGAACCCTGAGAAACAGTATGCTTCTATTTTTATATCCATAACAGGGATGCAAAATCTAATTTTGCATAGAGATTTGAATTTTTTTAATACAAGGTTTTCAATAGTTAGAAAATAATTTTACACTGGCTCACAAAAATCTTTTTCTCAAATTTGTGGGAGTGGTGAAAGGAGTTATTGTTATTTTCAAATGGTCAAAAAATAATATGTGGTAGGTCTAGCACTATGTCCATCAAGTATTCCGGTGGTATTTGCCTTAGTAATTATTGTTTATCCAAAAAAACTTTCTAATGGAATTTTATTGATTGAAAAACATATAATAAGATTTAATTCCTATATATACGGTAATGCAGCAAACATTTAAAGCAATAAAATCCCATCAGAAGGTTTTTCAGATAAACAATAATTAATAGGGAAAAGACCACCAAAATACTTGACAGGGTGGGGGTTGTCAGAGTTTCAGAGAGGGGATAATCTTTTACTTATTCTTCTTTTTTAATTATAGAATTTGGAGCCCATCATGAGTTTAAAAAAGAGACGGTATGATGAATATTATATTCAATATGGATTTACATCCGTCATTATCACTAGTGAAGAAAGGTCTCACTGTGCATTTTGTTGCAAAGCTTTGTAAAACTCCTCCATATAAATAATACATGTAAATGTAAAAAGATGCAAAAGAATGAAGATTTTCAATAATATAGCATATTAATTGGAATGCACCTTTTGAGTTGGATAATCTTAAAAAGTGGGGGAGATAGCATTCTGACATTTGGTGATATGAATGCATTGGACAAAAAAAAGGTTAAGAAACACTAATTTAAAGCATATTTATTTACATCATTCGCAATCAGAATATTGTGCTCATCATGCTTCAATCATTGTTCTCTGTGGTTTTCTTCTGGGTCTTGTCAATCTGGGTAATGTTCAGGGTACTTAAAAATGAACCCATCAAATACCTAAAGAAGGTCAGAGGGGACAATGACCAAAATTTTATGATAATTTGCTGAAAATTTATTGGTCCAACTTTCTTCTTAAAATCTGACCTAATGACCAAACATCTAGAATTGGAATTAGTAGAGTAAGGAAGGGTGAAGGGCTTTTTTTAGAAACCTTTTATATTTTTTGAAAATATTTCTCTAGAATTCCTGCCTTTTTACATTTCTTTAAATAATGCACAAAGGGTTGATAATCCATAAAAAATAAATCAATCTATTAGAGAAACTTCACATTGTTATTACTGTATTCTCAACTAAATAAAAAATGTGAGGGATGAATAACATTGTTGTCAATATTTGTTGAATTTCACAGCCAAAACGTTGAACAGTGATGTTTTATTTAAAGACAAGAGATAAAAAAAGATACTGTTAAACTCAAAAGTAGATGTAAATATGTAGAGTGAAGTTACTGAAAGGAAACATTTACTGACCAAGCAGTCAGCATTGTATTCAGTTGAAATTTCTAAAATCTTTCTCTTAAAACATTTTTCAGGAAAATAAGTTTCTCAAGTCCAGTAGCTGTTATCACTCTTTCCAGTATTGAGAGGAGGCTTCATTCATAACTTTTCATGTGAATTAATGTCAAAAAACTTTTGTTTGATTTGACATTATATTATGTAATTTTACACACATAATGGACATAGGAATCAAAACTATATGTACACAGTCAGTTTCTAACTTCAAGGTAATCTTCAGACAATCCTTTTCAGGCTTGGTCTAAAAATTGTGTTGAAGTGTGAAACTGTCAATATGCAGTATTGATTCCTATGTCCATATTGTATATATCTTTAAACATTCAACCGATATGCTCTGTCTACCTAATATTTTGATAGCTGCATTTCAACATAAAAATGTAAGTAAATATTTAGCATTCATTGACCAAGCAAACAGTGCTACAGTTGGTTGAAAATTCTAAAATCTTTCTCTTAAAACAATTTTTCAGTAAAATAAGTTTCTCAGGTCCAGTAGCTTTTATTACTCTTTCCAGTATTGATGGAGGTTTCCTTCCTAATCTTGTATTCAAAGTAGTGCGGAATGTCAACAACACCTTTATTGTCATTTATTTTCTCTTCAAATTACAAGTGATATCAATTTTGGCTTTTACTGTTGTTGGTAGTCCTCAAATGATGTGGTTTCTATTATTTATTACAGTTATGTATTTTTGATTACATAGCGCCAGTCCACAATATATGAAGAGGAGAGGAAAGTTTGGTTCAGTGTAGTGTATGAGATAAGTGAAAAAATGCACCCCTGCTCTCAAAAACAATGTATGTGTGTATGTGTGTGTGTTTGTGTATGTATTCTGCAAAGAATATTTCTGTTAGTCATGCTACATTGTAATTAAGCCTGAAGTTATTCTTATTTCTGCTCTGATAAATGATTTTCTTCATTGTAATCGTCAACGACAGACTGGTAATGATTAAACAATGAAGCCTTTTGCATATTTCATTTTATTTTTGTTTCAAATACAAATGAAAGGCTGGCATTAATTTGTCATGCTAACAATGACTTGCATTCCCAAAATGCAAGCATCTGATCTATCTATCAAGAAAGGGAGGGAGAGACATATTTATTTATACTTAACACAATATTGAAACAGGTCTCAGAAGAGATGAATAATGAAAAAACATGTACATCCACGCATATTCAAGTGGTAATCATTGTTTTTCCATTGTTCACCCAATACCATGCCCAAGAGCCACTCATGTTAGAGGATTTCTGATTGAGACAGCCATAAAGGCATAGGGGAGGAGGAAGGAAGAAAAGGTGCTTATTATGAGGATATACTGGATAGATTATCCCAGACTTGATGAGGTTAAGATTGTAGTTGTCGAGGAAGCATCCTGTTGAGAGTCTGTTCAATCTATTAATTCTGAAGTTAGTCCAGACACATACTAAAGCTATAGTAAAGTTGGTGAAGAAATGCTCTTTCCAGGCAATACAGCTTCAGTTGACCAATCAGAGCCTGTCCTTCAATATGAAACATCCTGCTTTGCAAAGGTAACGGTAGTTCATTAATTTGGAAATCAGCCTGAAAAAAAATGCCATCGTCCATTAAGTGAATATACAGAGAATGACTTGGATCTTCAGATTTTATATTTCTGATAAATACTTATACTTTATATTACCGTTCAAATAAATGTTACACTGGAATTTTTTTACCATAATCCTATGTGTATAAGACACGGGTTTTTACATCCAAAATTGTGATCAAAAGTTCGCTGTGTTATATTGTTTAGTTTAGAACTCAATCTCATTTTTTTTCAGAACTTAAAACAGACAAAATTGGGTCAAATTGGATTTATTGTTTACTGGAGAAATAATGGTATATTACATCAAAAGAAAAATCTTTCATAATATTTCTCAGTGTCCCATACGGTTGTGTACCACTAATGTGATAACGGCCATAACTAAATATGTATACCAAGCTCTTGATATTAGGTTGGTGCAAAAATAATGTCGTTTTCTTACATATGTTACTATGTGAGAAAACGACATTGTTTTTGCACCAACCTAATAATAATAACAAAGTCCAAGCTGTTGCTCTAGATATATCGAAGGCATTTGACAGGGTTTGTTAAGCCAGCCTTATATGTAAGCTTCAGGAATACAGTATTGCAGGGTGATTATTTCATATAATCCAATCACTCCTGTCTAACTGTGAAATGAAGGTCATCCTAAACAGGCTCTCTTCCATTTCCTTTCATATGAACGCTGGTGTTCCTCAAGGCTCTATACTTGGTCTTATACTGTTTCTGATCTTCATCAATGATCTTCCTGACATCATCAGTTCTCAAGTAGGCATTTATGCAGATGACACTACCATTTACTCCTGTCTCAATAGTGGATTTAGTATTGTTGATAAAGTTAATCCTGCCATTGGTTTTGAAAATGACCTCCAATCAATGGTTGACTGGGGCAGGAAATGGTTTGTGAACTTTAATCCCTCCAAAACAAAACTGCTGTTATTTACTCACCATAGAGAAAATTTTCTACCTCCTATCACTATGGTTGATGCTCAACTCCATGGGAGCACCTCACTGTGCCTTATTGGTCTCACGTTTTCCACTAACATGAGGTGGAATAACTACATTGAATCAATAGCTTCATCTGCCGCAAGGAAAGTTGGTTCTCTCTGTCACACCAGAAGGTTTTTTTCTCATCTGAGTTCATCCTTCACATCTACAAATCTACAATTCGCCCATGCATGGAATACTGTTGCCATAGTCTGGTCTCACTGCTGTTCATCTTGAGGTTCTTGACAAAATCCATATGCAATGCAACTTGACTCTATTTGGGGTCTCAACTCCAGTCACTTTCTCACTGATGTAATGTGGCCTCTCTCTGTCTTTTCTATAAATATTTTTATGGTATCTGCTCTGATTAGGTATTTTCATTAGTGGCTCAAATGCATGAATTTAAGTGTGCTACTAGGTTGGCATCTCAGTCCTACCATTTTACTGTTGAAACAGTTAAATGTAACCACCTTATCTACTCCAACAGCTTTTTCTCTCACACTTCCTGACAATGGAACTCCCTTCCTCTTACTTGCTTCCCTGATAACTATAATCTTCAAAAATTTAAATGTAATATCAATCAACATCTTCTGATGCCTTGATGCCTGCTTTTCTTTTTATCCTTTCCTTAATCCCCACCCTATCCCCAGTCTTTTACCTTACTTTCACTCTCTACTGTCCCTTGTGTACTAGTGGCACTCCTGCTTTTCTTGGGGTTAAATGCTTAAAAAAAAATCTTTATCAGACTACAAAAATAATTTGAAAAGAAATACTTCAGATTGTCACAAAATTTTTAACCAAAAAGACAAGTTAATATATATTCAATTTTATTTCAGTTTATTTTCTCAATGTGTATTGGTGATTTAGTAGTCTTATACTCCAAGAGTCATTATCACGTTTTTGAAATGCTTAGAAATCATATTCTATTTAGCTTCCTTTTTCTCTCTTTCTTTTTCACAAGTTTTGGTCATTTTCTTTCCTTTAAAATCAGGTGTGTTCTATACATGAAAATAAGCTTTTTTCCCCTGGTATTTCTCTAATTTTTTCACTGTGTATTATACTCCCCAGCAATCTATACAGAAAGGATTACAGTAATTGTTTACAGTTTTCCAATTAGAAGATTGTTTAATAAGAACGCAAGACGAGTCAAATAATATACTTGCATTTTTTAGTAGGTTCTCTAGCAATTGATTGATTAAGCAATCCTGTATGTAATTATAACAGATTTTTAAGAAAACTAATACTCCCCAGGAAGTATGAATATCAGTGACAACAATTTGGGATTTATAAATGTTCAATATGGTGATTTAGTGTTCTGATTGACTAAGTGCAGTATACATCTAGCTTATGAAAGAAGTCCTGCTATAAAACCTGACTGCCTATGATGAAATTCATGAAAACATTCAATAGCCTTTGAGGAATTTCACTAGTCAACAACATGATGTCTAACAACTTGGAATGTTAATAGCATTTGTAAACCTCACAATACTTATAGCAAAAGTGTCAGAAACTCATGATCCAGATTCAAAGACTATCTCAGATACCACAGGTAACTCAGAATTCTGTTAATTATTAAACCCTGTTATGGTTAACAATGACAGCTTCTTATTTACATTCAGACTAATGTCCTCATCTTTATTTGTGCTATTTATATTGTTTAGACTGTTTTCCTCATCTTTATTGTAATATTTGCAAAATTTTGGCAGTTGTACACTCTGGTCTTCTTCAGCTGATATGCGTTAGATCCCTGGGTTCAGTGGTTCCCCAAGGACACATGACCCAGTAGATAAAAGCACTGGTTGAAGTAATTCAAAAGCAACCTGACCCAAAAAGTTGTGAGTTCAATACCTGGCCACAGCAGAGGTGAACCAAAAAAAAAACTTGCCGAGTTGAGTTACTAAAGGAAAATAACCGAAAATTGAAATACCCAGAAAAGATATGGCATGCGAAACTAGAACAATCTACCCCTGTGGATTAAATAAAGGGTTATATTTGAAATTCCAATGCATATTACCAGAATAAGTCTGAAGCATGCAACAGCCAAAATATCATAAATATGAGTAATGTCAATAAAGATGAGGACAACAGTCCAAACAATGTAAATAGTTGCAATACCTCATCTCAGAAATATAGACAGATATCCTCATCTTTGTTGTCATTATCATAGCATTTCAACAGGTGTATTTTAATCCAGGTAACCTTCAGGGAATTTTGAATTGAAATCTTTATTCAATCTACTAAGGTAGATTGTTCTAGGTTCACTCTCCATGTCAACAGATATTTCATCTTGTTCATTTTTAGTACATTTCAGCTAGTACCACTTCCACTGAGTCTGAAGTTGTACCCAGAACAATGAACAACCTACACTCAGCAATTAAATAAATTCAGTTTGAAATTCTCTAACATTTACTTAGATTGACAGAAACCTGAAGAAGGCTGGATGGCACAATGGCTGAAACATTGTGATAATGACAACAAAAATGAACACATTAGACCAACTGTAAATATTATAGATTATATCTTTTTATCACAGAAATTCAAATAGAGAGCATTTTACTTTAAACTCCTGCTTGTGCAATTAGGTATAGGAGAGTGGTTTACCTAAGTGATAATAATATTTGCTCTTATGGCTATCTACAAAGCCTAGGTTAATTTCCCATCAAAGTCAAATGAACAAGAGAAAATAAATGAAAAGATGATTGCATTGTATCAGTCTTACAAGAAGGGAAATGTTTGAATGCTTTGAAGATCAGCATTTGAAATTCTGGTTTTTACCTTAATCATCTTCTATAAAATTGTTTCAGCTAACAAGTAAGTCTTTTTCATTTCTAAGTATAGTACAAAGTCAAATATAGTGAAGCTATAATGTTACACCGATATTCCCAGCTACATGTGATTGCCTTGAAAATCAGTATATGAAATTATGCCTTTTGACTTAACATGAACACCAAATTCTGTACAGGGAAGCTATATTACGACTTAGACACCAAATATACTTTTTTCAGATTTTGATATTTACTAAGTTTAGTTTAGTCTGGCACAAGGTCAAATAGGGTGAGTTAGATTTATTATGCTATTCTTCCAAACTGAGGGGCTCTACTTTGCTAATAACCAATTTGATATTCTGACTTTACCTCAACTTGGGCAAAAACTGCTCGGAAGTACACTGCTAACACAACCCCAAGTAACATCTTGTTATTCAGAGAAACAATAATTTAAGTTCTTATCTGAATCATAAACAGATTAGCAGATATAATATCTTGTGAATTGTATTTCCAAACATTCAGAAATCTTAGTATAGCACAAAGCCAAATTATGGATGGTTGTTGGTGGGGAAAATTGAGTTGCTAGTTTGAATCACTGAACTCTAATCTAATCTCATCTCAAAAATTGAGACAAAATATATAATAAAATTAAATTATATAATGTATTATGTGTGTGTCTGTGTGTGAGAAAAGTTGGATGAGAGTCTGACAAAATGGGAAATATCTAAGACAACTTTGAAATCAGAAGAATTTTAGTTTGAACTTCTGGGATGAGGAGTTATCATTATTTACATGCAAACTATTATCCTTATCTTTGCTGTTGATATCACAAACATCTGCCCTCCTGCTTTCATCAGATGATTGTCGATCTGAGTAATGTTCAGGGAATTTTGAATTATTTAATCTGCAGGGCTAGATTGTTCTTGTTCCACTGTCCATGTCCAAGAATATCTCATCTAGTTCTTATTTGGTATTGTTCAGTTATTATTCACTTCATTTACTCAGAATTCAAGTACACACTGCGTATCCCAGAGATTGAACTCACAATTACTATGTCACCAAATTCATGAACCAATGCTTTAATCCACTAAGAGACATAAACCTAACCTGTCTACTGATGAGTGATGCTACTGCTACATTTCATACTTAATTGCACTCATTGAAGCTTTGTTTCTCACAGCTGCTGCTGTTGAGGCCTTGCTGTCACATCTCCTTATTTATTTAAATAGGTTAAAGAAAGGATTCATTTCAAAATTCTCCAAAGTTTTCCTGGATCAATAATCACCAGAAGAAAGCCAGAGAACACAAAAGTCAGAACATTGTGATAAGATGGGGACAATAGTCCATGTGTAATGTAAATACAACAGAATTTTATTTTGCAAGAAGAAATCTGTATTAGCAAAAGGAAATGTGAGTTACATTAAGTGGTTGAATGATTGATTTTTATTTTAACTATATTGTTATTGAAACTTAACTAATTGAAACAAAAAGAACAATGAGAGAAATAAAAAAGAAAACAAAAAAGAAAGAACAGTGAGGAAGATAAGGAATTAAAACAAACCTAGTTGAATGAAGAAGAACAACAACAATAGTAAGAAAAGGAAAAAAGCAAAGAGAACAAACAAGAGAAATGGAATAAAAAGAAAAAGGATGCTAATGAAGGAGAAATAAAGATGAGAAAAAAGGAAAAAAAAAGAAAAAGAAAATATTTTTTTTGTTAAAACCAATAACAATTTTGATAGATTATCCAAATCTGGCAAGTGGAAAGCATCTGAGCTAGCAAAATGATTTAATCCTGACAATGTTTTTTATTCTGACAACATCAGCATTTTCATTGAGTGTATATGATAACTATGGGAGAGTGGTTTGCTCAAGTGAAAACTCAATTCAATTCTGTCATTTGATTTTTTGCATGTTGATGACAAAATATTTTCCCAGGGAGAAGTGAATTCATGTCTTTCTCAAGGGTATAAGTATAAAGAAAACAATTGTCACTGTATATCTCACCTGACAAATAATAATGATAATAATAGATGGCTACTCTATTCATGATAGAGCAGCTAACCAATCCCAGTTGCAGGCGTCTGCTCTGGCAATTTTTGTGTCTTTCCACACCCACAGAGACCTCCTATGGTTTGTACAGCAACTATGCTGAGTGGAACTTAGTTACATTTTCTGGGAGCTGGTGTGATCAGCAATTGAACAAAGCCAGTACACTCAAAACCTCGGTCACAATTACTTGTGACTTTGTGCTAGAACAATTATCAATGGCTTGTAAACAGTCCTGTCTGTCCAATTTCACTCAGTGGGTCAACCTGTGGAATGGTTTTCAAGCACTTTCCAACGGTGCTGCATACAGGGATCACCTCCCCAGGCTGATAAATCAAGAGCTCACCTTCCTGACAAATCAACTATAATGAGAATTAAAAGTAATAATCATGGTCAAAAGGCAAATGAATATTCTATGCCCCCACAAATCTGACAAATAAACAACAAATAAAGGTCAATTAGTTTTCTATTTAATCAACTGTGCAATACTAATGAGAACTTTATTAATGCTAGTTTCTTTTTTTCTTTTCGCGTTATGTATCCTTGATATGATTGAATGCACAGAAAAAGCTGTTAATACTTTTGCCAGTGTTTTGTCATTCACTTCGACAAGTAGCAAGTAAATAAGCTCTTTTCTTTATCCAACCATAATATAAGTATTTGTACACAAAAGTATAGATTATACATTCTGACACACAACAAGAAATAAAGTGAAATAGTCTGATTAGGTTGCTGCTCTTGTTATATGCATTTTCAGTGTTCATATATTCATATGGATGTCATACATGACATCCAACTCAGGCAGAAATATCTAAATTATCAGCTATATACAACTGTTTGCTCAGATCAGTTATGTTATACATATGCGTAATGAACAATGTTATACATATGCGTAATGAACATTGTTATACATATGCGTAATGAACAATGTTATACATACGCGTAATGAACAATGTTATACATATGTGTAATGAACAATGTTATACATATGTGTAATGAACAATGTTGTACATATGTGTAATGAACAATGTTATACATATGTGTAATGAACAATGTTATACATATGCGTAATGAACAATGTTATACATATGCGTAATGAACATTGTTATACATATGCGTAATGAACATTGTTATACATATGCGTAATGAACAATGTTATACATATGCGTAATGAACAATGTTATACATATGTGTAATGAACAATGTTATACATATGTGTAATGAACAATGTTGTACATATGCGTAATGAACAATGTTATACATATGCGTAATGAACAATGTTATACATATGCGTAATGAACATTGTTATACATATGCGTAATGAACAATGTTATACATACGCGTAATGAACAATGTTATACATATGTGTAATGAACAATGTTATACATATGTGTAATGAACAATGTTATACATATGTGTAATGAACAATGTTATACATATGCGTAATGAACAATGTTATACATATGCGTAATGAACATTGTTATACATATGCGTAATGAACAATGTTATACATATGCGTAATGAACAAAGTTATTTAAAAAATAAAATCTAGTACAACCTTACCTCAGTGAAAAAATAGCGATGATTTATGAGCACTGTGCAACATTTAGAGTTGTTTATATTCTGCACTTTGTTCTCACTTGCATATTTTTCTTTCTTTTTTTTTTGTGACAACTCATTTTATTTATATTGCAACCCACTGAAGGGTCAGGACCCACAGTCTGAAAAATCCTGCAATAGACAATGGCTTACACACACACACACACACACACATTTTGAGTTTCTGAATAAAGTCCAGAGAAGAAACTGCAACATTACCAATCCTGACCTGGTATCTCAGCTACAATTCCTTTCCCATCACTATTATGCAACTCCTCGGTGCCTTTTTTATATTAATATTTTCATGGTAATTTTTCTGATGAGCTTTCTTCTTTGATAACTTAACTTCATAAATTTATGTATGATCCTAGATTAGCTGGTAGGTCGCATCATTTTACTCTTGAAATTGTGAAATGTAAGTGTAAGTTTTATGCAAAGAGTTTCTTCTCTTGCACTTCTCTCCTACATAACTCTCTTCTAGCTTCTTGCTTTCTTGTCAACTACAATCTATAAAAATTTAAATGCAATATCCATCATCATCTTCTGTCACTTTGATTCCTGTTATTTTTATTGTCTTCAGTAACAGTTTTTTCATATTCTTACACTTTTAGTAACCCCTTGCATCTTAGTGGCATTATCACCTTGCTAAAGATGAAATGAAATATATATATGAAATATATATATATATATATATATATATATATATATATATATATCCCATAAGAACCAACTTTTGTGAAAAAAGCCGAAGGAGGTTGTTTTTTTTTTTTTTTTTTTTTTTTGTAAACAAACTATGGAGATCGTATACGGAGATAGAGTAAGCGCCTTAATTTTTAACAATGCTATGGTCACATATTCGACATATGGTTAGGGAATCCTAGTATTCCATAAGACCTAGCTTTATGAGAAGAAAGTCTCAATTTGACATTAAAATTTGAATTCGTTGAATTTTCAATTTATTTACGTAGATATCTTCACGAAATTGCTAAAAATCAGCATACCGTGTTGAAAAAATGCTCCAAACTTAATGAAAACAAAGTTTTATCGTCAAAATGTTTATGTTATTATTAAGAGTAAAGACCAAAGTATTTTTTTAATAAATTTAAAAAAATTTTCTGCCATATTCGTAATTTTGGTCAAATATTTTTTTTGCGTCAACAGGTCTGCCAAAAATATTACGTAATTTAGCGGCTTTTTTGGCGTTAAAAACACATTGTTTAAGCCTTGTGTTGGATGAACATTTAGTGAAAAAATATTATAGCGAATGTAAAAGCAATTGGTTATTATTACTAAATATTCTTGGTCATTAAAGTAAAACAGAGCAGTACCAATAACTTCTTAAGTTAGGCTCAGTGTGTGGTTATAAGATTTCCGTGTGCTGTGCAAAAAGATTTTCCTAGCGTACAGAACATTTCTTGACCATGTTCTCCCTATTAGGGTTAATCGTTCTCCAACATATTGCATCATTGACTTAAAGATATATCTTCTCAATGCGTTGAGAACTGTCATAGAGCTGCCAGGAGAGGGAATTCTCATAAATTTCAAGAACGTGGAATGATCGCCAAGTAACATCTGAAATTAGGTGTCTTACCGTTGTTCTTCGAAGAAGGATTTGTAATCAACGCAGGGGTCCAAATAGAAAGCATGGATATCGCAGAACATAACGTCTGCGGGTAATTTGTTGACTCTATTTATGAACTGAATATCTGAAGGGAAATGTAGTCGATAATACAGGTGTCGAATCTCACTTGGGAACTACTTACTGGAAATGGAACAAAAAAAAAAGGCGCCAAGTAATGGCTTGCAGTCAATCGAAGTTTAGAAAGTGCGACCCTGTAGCAAGTGCTTAAAGTGATGAACCACCAAATAAGACTCTCGGGATCCTTGCTCAAAAGCACCGTGTCTTGACTCTGTGTTGATATTTTGTTATAGGACAGTACTCACTCTGGTGAGACTGAATTCCCTATTCTATGAGTATCAATTCAAATGCATTGAACTTGTCGGAGTTAGCTCCTCCTTAATTCCCTAATTCTACACTAGGGGGCGCTCTCCCTACACTATAAATAATGGGCGACTTCTTGTCTCGTTCTCTTTTTACTTTGCATTTCAGCGGACACATTTAAAAATGTGATCTCTTGCAGAAATCTGCGTTTTGCCCACTTGTGGGAAAACGCCATGAAACACACATACACGTACGTACGAACTTTCACCAATATACAAACTCTTTACATTCACACACAAACAAAAATGTTGATGTCTTTGTCACTTGTAAAATTGTTGTTTAATACATATATTTGTTTATATATGTATACATTGGTCTTGTTTATTTTCCTTACATCTTCGGATGAACTCAACTTGAGTCCGCATTGTTCTTGTCGTTGGACCTTCTAGCAGGAATAAACAGCTCGTGTTCCTAATTCAACAACACTCAAACCAACACGGTTCTCTACAAACTAAATAGTCTTAATGATGTTAAAATTTGTCAAAGTTGTATAAGAAAGAAAATATCTCATTTTTTTAAAATTAGTGAGAATATCTGTTACAGACATTACTATAAAGGCATGATCGGAAACGGATCGTCTAATAGAATTAACGATGTCTTTAAAATGCTCAATTTTCTTATGATATTGGACACAGTGAATTGAGAATTTATTTCACTTTTGTAAGAAATATAAGCAGGTGTAGGAGTTCTCAAAGTCATACTTCTCACTATTTATAAATACCTTGATGTTTTAAAAAATTTTTAAATATAAGTTATAGCACATCGTCCACGTAAAGAGAAGTCTTGCAGAACATGGTCGATGAATTTCTGAGAGGATTTGTTACCTTCTGTAAGATTCTGGAAAGCGTTGTAAGACCTGCCTCAGTGACATATTTGGGGTTCACTGATGGTAAGTCCTGATCAAACCCAACTTTGAGAAGACGCTTTGCCTTGAATAATGGTTGTGAGGTCATAATCATGTGGAATAGGATACCGATCCGGTATGAAGTTTAACGCGCAAGTGCAACCCCCCCCCCACACACACACACATTTATAGGAACAACATGAAAAGGAGAAGCCGTATTACTACAGGAGAGACGAATGTTTCCCAATTCTAACATATCGCGAAATTATTCCCCTGACGATTTGGTATTATCTGGAGCCAATCATCTCGGACAACTGTGTATAGGCAAAATAGACGCGACACTTTGATATATAGTGCTATGAGACAACAATTCCTTGTGAAACGGCGGCTTGTTGATTTCAGAAAAATCGTTGAAATATAGAATTCATTTCAGTGTGGACCACGGTGGAGCGTATGAGTTACATTTACACCGATCTCGAATACTTCGCGAATCTACAAGATGTCTATGTATATCGACACATGAAAAAAATCCAACCCTAAAATGACTTTTTCTACATTGGTAATAACAAAGAATCAAGTGAAATCACATCTTAAGCCTAAATTCAAATCCAAGCATTTCTGACTATATACATAGATGATCGACTCATTCACAGTTTGAAGAGTCAGTGTATGCCAATCTATGCTGTTTAAGATTGGAGCAGAAATTAATGGAATCTTGGATCTGATATCGACCAGGAAACATATACTTAAAGTTTTGTTCATAATACATAAAAAGCGACTTGATTCTCCTGCGCCGGCACACCTAACCGTCGATGGCTGCCAGTTCCCCTGTATCTTAGGGAAAGCAAATGGTAACCATTTGCTCTACCCTAAGATAGAGCACACTTTCACGACATACTTCCTGTGTAAATTGCTTAAAGACAGAGGTCTTATCTTGGTCAATAACCTGCGTTGTCGTTCTCGGGTCAAATAACGCCCGGACAGTATTTAAATTGTCTAGTTTAAGTTTGTCTACCCTTTTTGATAGTTTCACTTTATTTACAACTATCACAGTCAAACATCACTGTCCATGTCACGTACACGATCCAGACCTTTTATTGACCTCAGTTAATTCCCTTAACGTATTAATTCTCAACTGGTAATCACATCTCCCCATAAGGAGGAGCATGTTATTACTGGGGGTGAGGGCACATGAACAGATATAGTGCGGAACCATAGATCTATTTCACTGGGTCTTAACATTTTTTTCTTCGGCGCCTTATCATAAAAACATATAATCCTCACATCAAAGTAACGTAATTCAACACTGATTGGTTTGATTACATACTGTTTAGTGATTGTTTCAACGCATATATGTATACTCAGCTTTTTTTAAATAAATAGGCAATGACTGTAAATGATCCCACATCTGACAGCAAACATCTGTTTCAGTTCAAGGGTTGTCGTGCCTGTGTTTTTATCACAGATCTAGTGTTTTCGTTTAGAATCTGACAATAAATAAAAATCAACTCGTTGTCAGGTATTAATTAAATTTTTCGGTACTTATTAATGATTAAACTAATAATGAAAATGGAATTTTTAAAGAAAAGCTTTCAGAAATTTTTTCTTAAAGCTATTCAACCTCCAGACTTATTTAATCTATATTAACATTAAACATATATATATGTGACTTCTGTCTGTCCGTCCCTCGCACTCCCTAAAATAACCATACATTGATCGTTCGAAATCAAATTCTAGGGAGATATGCAAACAAGTAATGTGGTACAAAGTACATTTGATTTTACTATACTGCGTAGCTTAGTACAATAAATTTTTATTATTTTTTTGGAAAACTTAAAAATTTTATTATTTAACATATAAAATACTTTTACTATTTTAGAAACGATTTAATGATTAGAATAACAAATACTTATTTAATAAAAAATGCAATATTATTTTTCGCATATCTTTTCTTAAAGTTATTTATATACAGTGGGGAAAGTAAGTATTAGGTTGGTGCAAAAATAATGACGTAATAATATCGTTTTTTGACGTTAAAAAATACGTCAAAAAACGATATTATTACGTCATTATTTTTGCACCAACCTAATATTTCATCCCCTGCTGATTTTCTGAGTTTGACACCTTACAAAAATAGGAATGGTCTATAATTTTCAGTGTAGGTCCGTCTGGAAAATGAGAAATAGAATATTAAAAAAATCTAGAAAATCACATTATATTAATTTTTGAACATTTATTTCTTTTTATTGAAAAAATAAATATTTCACCTGCTAGCAAAACTCAGTATTTGGCGAAAAACTCTTTTTGGCAAGCACAGCAGCCAGACATTTCCTGTAGATGGTTACCAAGTTTTTACAGATCCCCTATTTTGGCCCACTCCTGTTTGCAGATCTTGTCAAAATCTTTAAGGTTTGTAGGTTGTCATTGGTTAACTCGAAGCTTCAGCTCCCTCCACACATTCTCTAAAGGATTAAGGTCTGGAGACTGACTAGGCTACTCCATTACCTTGCTTCTTGAGCCACTCATTTGTTGCCTTAGCCATATGCTTTGGGTCAATTGTCATGCTGGATCACCCATCCATGACCAAACTTCAGTGTCCTGGCTGAGGCAAGGAAATTTTCATTCAAGATTTCCCTGTACTTGGTCCCATCCATCTTTCCCTCAATCCGGTGTAGTCATCCTGTCCCCTTAGCAGAGAAACAGTCCCAAAGCATAATGTTTCCACCACCATGCTTAATGGTTGGGATAATGTTCTTGGGGTCCAAGTCAGAGTTGATGCCACAGTACTTTCTCCCAACCCTCTCTCTGAATCATCCAGGTGCTCATTTGCAAACATCTGACAGGCCGGTACATGTGACTTCTTCAGTAGGAGGTCCTTGCGGGCACTACATGATTTCAGTCCACTACGACATTGTGCGTTACTAATGGCCATCTTGGTGACTGTGGTCCCAGCTGCCTTGAGATCAGCAACAAGCTCTTGCTGCGTAGTTCTGGGTTGTTTCCTCGCCTTTCTCATCAGGTTCACTCCATGTTGGGAAATCTTGCGTGGAGCTCTAGACTAAGGAGATTGATAGTCAATTGG
The DNA here is from genome assembly GCA_963932145.1 of Acanthosepion lycidas. Taxonomy (NCBI): domain Eukaryota; kingdom Metazoa; phylum Mollusca; class Cephalopoda; order Sepiida; family Sepiidae; genus Acanthosepion; species Acanthosepion lycidas. The sequence goes on from OZ010590.1 coordinate 59,012,617, forward strand.
TGTTTCTTCCATTTTCTTATTATCGCACAAACAGTTGAATCCTTCTCACCTAGCTGCTTGCCCATTCCAGTCTTGTGAAGGTATACAATTTTATCCCGGATGTCCTTAGACAATTCTTTCGTCTTGCCCATTGTAGAGAGATTAGGTTCTGTTTCATTGAAGGATTCTGTAAACTAGTGTCTTTTATTCAGGTAATGAATACTTGATTAGGAGTAATAATTGAGTAATACAACTGGTGCCCTGAATCATTGCTAGTTGGTAGGCGGTGAAATATTTTTTTTCAAAATAAAAGAAACAGATGTTCAAAAATTAATATAATGCGATTTTCTACATTTCTTTTATATTCTATCTCTCACATTCATGATGGACCTACATTAAAAGTTATAGACCATTCACATTTTTGTAAGGCGAAAAACTCAGAAAATCAGTAGGGGATGAAATACTTATTTTCCCCTTTGTATACAAGAATCCAGTTTCCAGTTCGCCCAGCGTTTGCAAGAACAAGCCACAAGGACAAACGCTTCAAAATGTTGGAATTTTAGCTCCAGAAAGAAATATTTATGACGCATGGCCAGTTGTATGTTGCATGCTCAGGAGTTAGAAATCGTAAGAATGTATTCTTCGCTGTTAAAAAGAAAAAAAGACATTTTCGCAAAAAATATTTTTTACCATGAAGTCCTATAAAATTAAATTAAATTTAGAAATTATTAAACCGCGAAATAGGTTTTTTATCAAAATATTTTTTCCGAACAAATCTACTTATTTAAATTTCATCGATTGGTTTGCGAAATTGAACGAAACTAGAGTTTTTAAACCTCGACAAAAATGTTAGCGATAACTTCAACAATTTTAAATACTGCGAGGATTTTAACACGCGACAGCGTGTTGCAAAGAAATTCTAGTTTTATTGAAATTTCATAAAAAATACCCTAGTTTTACAAATGTTTATTAATTTATTTTATTTGTATAAAGCTAGGTCTCAAGAGAATTTAAACCAATTCATTTAAAAAAAAAAACTGCTGATGTCAAAAATTTTACCTACTTCTAAAACAGCAAACTGCCTTAAAACGACAAAAAAATCGGATAGTTTTACATCCATTTTTTTTCTCGAATTAAAATATACAGTAATCTTTAGAGTCACGCAAAAGAGTTTTATAGATTCTTTTTTAATTTTTCTAAAAATTAAAGTATTTTTAATAATTTTAAAATCACGGTAGAGTAATGGATTGCCGCTCGGATTGAGGAAACGGAGAACCGTGTTCAAATTCCATTCGAGTTCATTGCATTCACTTACATGCTAATACCCTTGAGAAAGGTATGAATCCAACTTTTCTCAACCCAGCTATTGGTAAATAGTAGGACAGACTGGGTTCTATAGACTTAAGAAGCAACCAGTCTAGAAGAAGAAATACTCTGAATTCAAAATTGTACCCTGGAAAAGCAGCTAAGGAAAGGATCGTTTGCATTGACTCAATGATCCCAACTACGGTCGACTCTTTTTTAAAAATCTTTGTTTATTCTTCCGTAAAATATTCAGTGTCTGTGACATTCAAAGGTGTTTTAACAATCGAAAACAGTGAATAAATTTTATTTTTCAGATACCTGTTTAGCATTCTGCTATCACTTGATTGTATTATATTATCATTATTTTCGATTCAGCGAATACTATTGGTCGAAAAATATTTCAATGCATTTCCTATGTAATTCTTTTGACGGCAAATTTTGTACAAACTAAAAACCAAAGTGGATCACAAAGGCCTTGAGTAATTCTCCGACTTCTGATCGGCTAATATATGTGAAAAAAAATACAACGCCTAAGCAGTTGTGTTCAAAGTCAATTTACCACCAAAATCCGGTTATGTGTTCTCGAGCCTATCATGTGATTCACATTAATTATAAATATTTTGACACACTTTCATCCTTCCTCTTTTCTCTTGTCCTCTCTCACATACAAGATGTAATTCAGTGGAGAGGTCGCGTTTTCTCCCTTAGAGGAAAGCGCTATGAAACGTCACGACATGCACATACGTACATACGAACATCTACGAACATTCACTCCATCAACCACACTTAACACTTAACATAACATTGTGAGTAACAAACTGTTTGATTCTCTTACAAGTTTTTCTCTCGGACCTCCATACGATGAATATGACAGGAACGACAGTTAGGTATAAACTTGCTTTAGGCTTTCTCTCTACTTTTGCCGCACACGCACGCACACACTATTCTGACAACGCTGTACACATAGGCATCAACGTTGTATCAAATATATGGTTTATTTAGTTACGCTTTTCTCTCATTATTCTTCTCTTATATTTTAAATTCATTTTGTATTTTTATTAAGCATGCTTGCGATGTATTTTTCAACTCAGGTGCATCTTCTTACTTAATATATAAATATTTTAGAAGTAACTAATATATATACTATAATTTGTGCCTCTTATAAATTCAATCGTAATCAACTAAAATACATCTGGAATCACTGACGACCTCTTTAACTCTTCAGCATCGAGACTCATTGATGAAATGGCTGAGAATCTAGAACAGTGGTTTTCAACCTTTTTGCTGGAGCAGAACCACAAGGAAACATTCCAGTGGCTCGATGAACCACTGCAATAAATTAATTATCTTATGCAAAAAAAAATGCCTTCAATTATTAAAATAAAATAAAAATACTCATCTTCAGATTTATTTACAAAAAAATACAAACTGTAAAAATATTGTATACGTACATATGCAATTTTAATCTTGCTTCTACCGTTATTACACATGTATTAAAAAAATATTCATTTTAAATGGATTACATTTATTTTCATTAAAAATTCAATGAGAAACTTGAGCCTGATGTTTCTTGCAGAAATCTTTAATATTGGGCCGTGTTTTTGACAGACACACATGAAGTTCATCTTCCACATATATCTGCACAGGAGAATTAAAAATTACTGTCAATCATAGTACTTGTGTAACTTCTTGCAGAACCCCTGGGCTTTACTGGCGAAACGCTAGGGTTCCGCGGAACCCTTGTTGAAAACCACTGATCTAGAAAGACAACTAAATAATGCCAAGGAGTAAATGAAAATTTCTGCCCCTCAATTCAATGAAACTACTTTGAGGAATAATAAACAATTTCTACTGGCCTATATCAGGTTTCTTGATAATTGACTCGGAGAGGACATGATTTTTGACAGAAACAGAGATGAAAAGTGAAACAATTTTCAAAGAAGTACTTACTTATTTCAAGGAAAACAATATTCCACTTGTAAATACAGTGTGCGATGGGTAAATTGTCACCATTCTATATTTTTAATTTCGCGCATGTGCGTTATTTGTTTTTGATTTTGTCGACTGCACAGTATAGTAGGGTCAGTTGGGTACCGTCTATGAGAAAAAAGAGCACCAGGATGCAATTGACTCCGCCAGAAATTTGGAAAAGACGTGCTGCATTGCTTGGTATTCGCGACGGAATCTCCATTACGAACATTTCAGAATGTTTGGGTGTCAATCTGAAGACAGTGCAAAGGATTCGGAAAGAATTGGATTAATCTAAGAATGATTACGAAGGTGTTTGAAGTGATCACTAGTGCTGTTGACATGTCTCCATTCATCTTCCCACAGGATCTCAGACTCAGTGACTGTCCTGAGTCAAGAGGGAGGCTGCTGGAAGACTCTATGTCTTTCAACAGTACTAGTCCAAGCAAGAGAACCCAGTCACTGATGTCAGACAATTTCTGTGACCACATCACACCTTACATCTGGCCACCTAACTCCCCACCCTTCAACCCCCATGATTATTATTTGTGGGCGCAGTTGAGCGAAAGATCAACAAAACTCTTTGTAACAGCAAAGATGAACTGAAGGCAAGGATCATGGAGGCATTCACCAAATTAAACAATGAATCCGCCCAGAGCGTTACAGGAGATTCCGAAGTCATCTGGGTTGAATTGAAGCCAATTTTATTGAATAAATTTGCTCTTTAGTAGTCAATATATTTTCATGTAATTCTGGTAAATATGTCTTTTAAAATGAGATATCAGTGTTATTTTCATTTTTGCGTAATTTAAACGACAATTTATCCATCGCCCCTGTATAATAATTTGTATTACTGATGGTGGTTCATCCATGGTAGAAAGATGCAGATGTTTTATAGCACACATAAAAAATTGTTTTATTTGATGTATTTTGCACACACTGTGTGATTCACTGGTAACATTTGATTGGAAAACAATTGGGTGCCTTTAACATTATAATGAAACCTTATTAAATCAAAATCGACTCCTATGAAATCATGTAATCAAGATAGAGAAGTATTTGAATGCCTTGTAATGCCTACAAATCTGCGATGTTTATCGAAAGATAATTGTCTTCAGCGCTTTCTTGCACTTAGGGTCGCTATTACTTAATTTCTAGCAAGCAGACGTTATTGCTTTTCTCTACATCTTGTTGAATCTAGTTTTAGCTGTGTCATGCTATCAAAAGCACATAACCGATTCCGTCTGTCATTTGGTAATACTGGTGCCATAAAACATCGTGGATCAGTATTAGACATATGAATCGCACTGAATGAATAATTCGATTTTTTTAAATTTTTAATCTAAAAACAAAGCTTATTGTGAAAGGATTTGGCTGGGTTTATGTATATATGTGACGCCAAAATTTGTGCTAAAAACGCATTTAAAATAATTTAAATGTCACCTTTTTAGTCAATTGAACAGCGCCTGGCTGCTGTTCTCTCCTCTGACCAAGCTCTAACTGCTTAGTGGAGGAAAACAAACTGGTCACATTACATGCCTCGAAAACCAAACTTTGACATATCGCGATGAACAGTGTTCTCTCAGAATAACCCCATGGCTTATTAGGATTTAAGCCCAACCAAGACGACGTGGAACATACGATCCATGAATCTTTGGGATAGTATATTTTTACATGTCTGAATTTGTGAAAAGTTAACGATTCATTTAAAAAGCGACAACAGATAATCGACAAGTACCGATTCATTTAGCAGTCTGAAAGAAAAAACAATTAGTTAAAAACATTTTAAATACTGCATCTGACTTTATAAAAGACCACCAATACGTATATTAAAAGGTGGTGACAGATAACCCACAAGAAACGCATCTTAAAGTGACGATGGATAACCCACAAGTACCATAATTTTTGAGCTCAAACAGCTATGCGGGGTCACCGAAACAAATTATGAGGTAGAAAGGGTGGCTATCTTTTGAAAACGTTTGAATAACTGTTCGAAAAGCATGTTGTCTCTGAAAGTGGCTAACACGTATGGGCAATTTAAGGCCCACCCATTTGGTCTCGAAAAGACAGAGGTAAAATACCACAAGACAAATTGTTTAAGCTTTACAAAATCACAAATATATTTACATATACACATATATTGGTACAGAATGAGAGATTGCTAAATATTGATGCATTTAGCAGTTAATGTGTCAATTACAGAATAATATCTACGAAAGAAGGGAGGAGTATGAGTAAGCTTAGAAATGTGTTTATAAGTTTATCTTATCTCTTACTTGGTCTGGTCTGTCACGAATCTTGTATGTGCAGATGGTGTTCTTGCTTGAGTTCAGCTTCGTAACTTCTGGTTGTTCAGAATCTATGTCTTTCTCAGTCTTCCCTCTTCGTAAATGGTTAGAGGACTCTGTTCAGAAGCAATAGTCTTTATGATATAGAGACCTCCACTTTTTCGCGGGAAAACAGCATAGCGTAATGAAAAAGGCCACAAACTTTAAAAAAAATAAAGTATTATCGTCAAAATGTTTATGTTATTATTAAGATGAACGACCAAATTATTTTTTATTTTTTTTAATTTTTTAATCCTTTCGAAAACGTTCGAAATTTTAGTAAAAATCTTGTTTTGTTTACGTAATCGCGGTGGCATAATCGTAACTGACTTTTTAGTGCTTTTTCCCGCTAATCATTGATTTGGAAATTCTTGTAAAAATCAAATAATTGCCCGATTTTAATAAAATTTTCAGGACTTATTCACAAATGAATGAAATTATTTTTTAAATTTTTTAGAAAATTTTGGTAAAAAATATTTAATTAATTTCGTGAAATTTCGCAAAAAAAACAAAAAAAACCCCCAAAACTTGTTATTTCCTGAATTTTTTTATTCGTTAAAAGTAACACTCCTTGGAGGATCTAAATCACCTAATCTTTTTTATTTTATTTTTTTAAACATGCACTATTCTAACTGAATTGAAAAATAATGAATGCAATAAAACTATGACATTATTTAATTAGAAAAGCTTTTAATTGCTTTTGTAAATAAGTTATAGTAAGAACATTATTGTCTGGACAAATAATTTTTCCAGATGAATAATAAATTTTTGCTAGAATTTTTCCATTTTTTTTTTAAATTTTAATTATGATAATATTTAATAGTTTAAAATCGTATAAAATTTTTTATTCGGTTATTTTCTGGATGTTACATAATTCAATTTTTTAAATAACTCTTTTTTTTCTTATTTTTATACTTAATTGTTCCCTATTTTCATCTATGAAAGCCTAAACCTGATATTCTTATGAAACGGTCACGTGATCTAAGAGGTTTGTCTCTTTAGAGATAAATTAATTTAAGAAAATTTTAAAGTATTTTCATTTTTTTCATTTTTGCATAAAGCATCTTCGAAAAGTAAATAAAAGTCAATAAATTATTAGATAATTGAGGAAAATATGTTCATTTGTCAAAATTACTAGGTAGTTAAAAACCAAAACAATTTATATTTTAATTTTATATCAATTTGAGGGAGCCATACTAGCTGTCATCGCTTTCCTCACTCAATCGCCCATGAATTATCGCCTCAGATAAGCTATAAGTAAGTAGGACAAAATCATTAAATAAATGGTTGTATATTATTTTCTGTGCTATAAGTAAGTAATATTTATTTCAAACCAGATTAATTTTACTTTAAATTTTCTAATTTTACTCAGAAAACCGGTTCGTAATCTATGGGCACCATCTAAGTCTGCCCGCTTCGTAAATGGTTGAAGGTCGTCCTCTGTTCGTAAGCCATAGTCACCATCTAAGTCCGCCCGCTTCCGAAACAAGTTGAAGGACGTCCTCTGTTCGTAAGCTATGGTCACCATCTAAGTCTAACCGCTTCGTAAATGGTTGAAGAACGTGATTGTGTTCGTAAGCTATGTTCACCATCTACGTCAGCCCGATTCGTAAATGGTTGAAGGACGTCTTCTGTTCGCAAGCTATGGTCACCATCTACGTCTGCCCGCTTCGTAAATGGTGGAAGGACGTCCTTTGTTCGTAAGCTATGGTCACCATCTAAGTTTACCCACTAACTTAATGTTTAAAGGGCGTCTTCTGTTCGTAAGCTACGGTCAAAATCTACGCCTTCCCACTTCCTAAATGGTTGAAGGACGTCCTCTGTTTGTAAGCTATCGTCACCATCTACGTCTATCCTCTTCCTCAATGGTTGAAGGACGTCCTCTGTTCGTAAGTTATGGTCACCATCTACGTCTTCCCGCTCCGTAAATGTTTGAAGGACGCCCACTGTTTGTAAGCTATTGCCACTATCTACGCCTGCCCGCTTCGTAAATGGTTGAAGCACGTCCGCTGTTCATAAGTTATGGTCACCATCTAAGTCTGCCCGCTACGTAAATGGTTGAAAGACATCCTCTGTTCGTAAGTTATGGTCAGCATCTAAGTTTGCCCGCCTCCATAATGTTTGAAGGACGTCGTCTGGTCGTAAGCTATGTTCACCATCTACGGCTTCCCGCTACGTAAATGGTTGAAGGATGTCCTCTGTTCGTAAGCTATGGTCACCATCTACGTCTTTCCGCTTCTTCAATGGTTGAAGGACGTCCTCTGTTCGTAAGCTACGGTCACCATCTAAGTCTGACGGCTTTGTAAATGGTTGAAGAACGTCCTCTCTTCGTAAGTTATGGTCACCATCTACGTCTGCCCGCTTCGTAAATGGTTGAAAGACGTCCTCTGTTCGTAAACTATGGTCACAAACTATTTCTGGTCGTAACCTATTCTCACCTTCTATGTCTCCCCGATTCGTAAAGGGTTGAATGACGTCTTTTGTTCGTAAGCTATGGACACCATATACGTCTGAACGCTTTGTAAATGGTTGAAGGACGTCCTCTGTTCGTAAGCTATGGTCACCATCTAAGTCTGAGCGTTTCGTAAATGGTTTGAAGGACGTCCACTGTTCGTAAGCTATGGTTACACTCTAATTCTGCCCGATTCGTAAAAGTTTGAAGGACGTCATTTCTTCGTAAGCTATGGTCACCATCTACGTCTGACCGCTTCGTAAATGGTTGAAGGACGTCCTCGGTTCGTAAGCTATGGTCACCATCTAAATCTGCCCGCTTCCTAAATGGTTGAAGGACGTCCTCTATTCATAAGCTATTGCCACCATCTAAGTCTGCCCGCTTCGTAAATGGTTGAAGGACGTCCTCCATTCGTAAGTTATATTCACCATCTACGCCTGCCAGCTACGTAAATGGTTGAAGGACGTCTTCTTTTCGTAAGCTACGGTCAACATCTACGTCTGCCCGCTATGCAAAAGGTTGGACGACGTCCTCTGTTCGTAAGCTATGGTCACCATCTACGTCTGCCCGCTTTGTAAATGGTTGAAGGACGTCCTTTGTTCGTAACCTATGGTCACTATCTACGTCTGCCCGCTTTGCAAATGGTTGAATTACGTCCTCTGTTCGTAAGCTATGGTCACTATCTACTTCTTCCCGCTTTGTAAATGGGTGAAGGACGTCCTTTGTTCGTAAACTATGGTCACCATCTACGTCTGCCCACTTCCTAAATGGTTGAAGGACATCCTCTGTTCGTAAGCTATGGTCAGCATCTACGTCTGCACGATTCGTAAATGGTCGAAGGACGTCCTCTGTTCGTAAGTTATGGTCACCATCTAAGTCTGCCCGCTTCCTAAATGGTGGAAAAACGTCCTCTGTTCGTAAGCTAGGGTCAACATCTACGTCTGCCCGCTTCGTAAATAGTTGAAGGCCTGCTTTGTTCGTAAGCTATGGTCACCATCTAAGACTGAACGCTTTGTAAATGGTTGAATGACGTCCTCTCTTCGTAAGTTATGGTCACCATCTATGTCTGCTCGCTTCGTAAATGGTTGAAGGACGTCCTCTGTTCGTAAACTATGGTCACCATCTACGTCTGCGCTCTTCGTAAATGGTTGAAGGACGCCATTTGTTCGGAAGCTATGGTCACAATCTGCGTCGACCAGCTTCGTAAATGGTTGAAGGATGTGTTCTGTTCGTAAGCTATGTTCACCATCTACGTCTGCCAGCTTGGTAAATGGTTGAAGAACGTCTTCTGTTCGTAAGCTATGATCAACTGCTAGGTCTGCCCGCTTCCAAAATGGTTGAAGGACGTCTTTTGTTCGTAAGCTATGGTCACCATCTAAGTCTGACTGATTTGTAAATGGTTTAAGGACGTCGTCTGGTCGTAAGCTATGGTCATCATCTACGTCTGCCCGCGTCGTAAATAGTTGAAGCACGTCATTTGTTCGTAAGTTATAGTCAACATCTAAGTCTGCCCGCTTCGTAAATGTTTGAAGGACGTCCTCTGTTCGTAAGTTATGGCCACCATCTAAGTTTGCCCGCTTCCTTAATATTTGAAAAGCGTCGTCTGGTCGTAAGCTATGGTCACCATCTAAGTCTGCCCGCTACGTAAATGGTTGAAAAACGTCCTCCGTTCGTAAGTTATGGTCAGCATCTAAGTTTGTCCGCTTCCATAATGTTTGAAGGACGTCGTCTGGTCGTAAGCTAAGGTCAACATCTACGGCTTCCTGCTTCGTAAATTGTTGAAGGACGACCTCTGTTCGTAAGCTATGGTCACCATCTACGTCTGCCTGCTTCGTAAATGGTTCAAGAACGTCTTCTGTTTGTAAGCTATCGCCACCATCTACGTCAGCCCGCTTCGTAAATGGTTGAAGGACGCCCTGTGTTTGTATGCTATGGTCACCATCTACGTCTGCCCCCTTCGAAAATGGTTGAAGGATGTCGTTTGTTCTTAAGCTATGGTTACCCTGTAAGTCTGCCCGCTTCGTAAATAGTTGAATGACGTCCTAGGTTCGTAATCTATGGTCACCATCTACGTCTACCCCCTTCCTAAATGGGTGAAAAACGATCTCTGTGCGTAAGCTATGTTCAACATCTACGTCTGCCCGCTTCGTAAATAGTTGAAGGACGTCCTTTGTTTGTAAGCTATGGTCACCATCCTAGTCTGCCCGCTTAGTAAATGGTTGAAGGACGTCATTTGTTCTTAAGCTATGGTTACCCTGTAAGGCTGCCCGCTTCGTAAATGGTTGAATGACGTCCTCTGCCCGCGTCGTAAATGGTTGAAGGACGTCCTCTGTTCGTAAGCTATGGTCACCATCTACGTCTGCCCGCTTAGTAAATGGTTGAAGGACGTCATTTGTTCGTAAGTTATGGTCACCATCTAAGTCTGCCCGCTTCCTAAATGGTTGAAGGACGTCCTCTGTTCGTAAGCTATGGTCAACATCTAAGTGTGCCCGCTTTCTCAATGGTTGAAGGACGTCCTCCGTTCGTAAGCTATTGTCAACATCTAAGTCTGCCCGCTTCCTAAATGGTTGAAGAACGTCCTCTGTTCGTAAGCTATTGTCAACATCTAAGTCTGCCCGCTTCCTAAATGGTTGAAGAACGTCCTCTGTTCGTAAGTTATGATCACCATCTAAGTCTGCCCCCTTCGTAAATGGTTGAAGGAGGTCCTTTGTTCTTAAGCTATGGTTACCCTGTAAGTCTGCCCGCTTCGTAAATGGTTGAATGACGTCCTCTGCCCGCGTCGTAAATGGTTGAAGGACGTCATTTGTTCGTAAGCTATAGTCAACATCTAAGTCTGCCCGCTTCCTAAATGGTTCAGTGACCTCCTCTGTTCGTAAGCTAGAGTCACCATCTACGCCAGCCCGCTTCGTAAATGGTTGAAGGACGTCCTCTGTTCGTAAGCTATGGTCACCATCTACGTCTGTCCGCTTAGTAAATGGTTGAAGGACGTCATTTGTTCGTAAGTTATGGTCACCATCTAAGTCTGTCCGCTTCCTAAATGGTTGAAGGACGTCCTCTGTTCGTAAGTTATTGTCAACATCTAAGTCTACCCGCTTTCTAAATGGTTGAATGACGTTTTCTTTTCGTAAGCTATGGTCACCATCTACGTCAGCCCGCTTCCGAAAAAAGTTGAAGGACGTCCTCTGTTCGTAAGGTATGGTCACCATCTACGTCTGCCCGCTTCGCAAATGGTTGAATAACGTATTTTGTTTGTAAGTTATGTTCAACATCTACGTCTCCCCGCTTCGTAAATAGTTGAAGGACGTCCTTTGTTCGTAAGCTATGGTCACCATCTACGCCAGCCCGTTTCGTAAATGGTTGAAGGACGTCCTCTGTTCGTAAGCTATGGTCACCATCTACGTCTGCCCACTTCGTAAATGTTTGAAGAACGTCCTCTGTTCGTAATCTATGGTCACCATCTACACCAGCCCGCTTCCTAAATGGTTGAAGGACGTCCTCTGTTCGTAAGCTATGGTCAATATCTAAGTGAGCCCGCTTTCTTAATGGTTGAAGGACGTCCTCTGTTCGTAAGCTATTGTCAATATCTAAGTCTGCCCGCTTCCTAAATGGTTGAGTTACATCTTCTTTTCGTAAGCTATGGTCACCATCTAAGTCAGCCCGCTTCGTAAATGGTTGAAGGACGTCCTCTGTTCGTAAGCTATGGTCACCATCTACGTTTGCCCGCTTCGCAAATGGTTGAATAACGTATTTTGTTTGTAAGTTATGTTCAACATCTACGTCTGCCCGCTCCGTAAATAGTTGAAGGACGTCCTTTGTTCGTAAGCTATGGTCACCATCTAAGTCTGACCGCTTTTTAAATGGTTGAAGGACGACCTCTCTTCGAAAGTTATGGTCACCATCTACGTCTGCACGATTCGTAAAGGTTTGAAGGACGTCCTTTGTTCGTAATCTATGGTCACCATCTACGTCTGCCCGCTTCGTAAATGGTTGAAGGGCGTCCTCTGTTCGTAAGTTATGGTCACCATCTACGTCTTCCCGCTCCGTAAATGTTTGAAGGACGCCCACTGTTTGTAAGCTATTGCCGCTATCTACGCCTGCCCGCTTCGTAAATGGTTGAAGCAAGTCCGCTGTTCATAAGTTATGGTCACCATCTAAGTCTGCCCGCTACGTAAATGGTTGAAAGACATCCTCTGTTCGTAAGTTATGGTCAGCATCTAAGTTTGCCCGCCTCCATAATGTTTGAAGGACGTCGTCTGGTCGTAAGCTATGTTCACCATCTACGGCTTCCCGCTACGTAAATGGTTGAAGGATGTCCTCTGTTCGTAAGCTATGGTCACCATCTACGTCTTTCCGCTTCTTCAATGGTTGAAGGACGTCCTCTGTTCGTAAGCTACGGTCACCATCTAAGTCTGACGGCTTTGTAAATGGTTGAAGAACGTCCTCTCTTCGTAAGTTATGGTCACCATCTACGTATGCCCGCTTCGTAAATGGTTGAAAGACGTCCTCTGTTCGTAAACTATGGTCACAAACTATTTCTGGTCGTAACCTATTCTCACCTTCTATGTCTCCCCGATTCGTAAAGGGTTGAATGACGTCTTTTGTTCGTAAGCTATGGACACCATATACGTCTGAACGCTTTGTAAATGGTTGAAGGACGTCCTCTGTTCGTAAGCTATGGTCACCATCTAAGTCTGAGCGTTTCGTAAATGGTTTGAAGGACGTCCACTGTTCGTAAGCTATGGTTACACTCTAATTCTGCCCGATTCGTAAAAGTTTGAAGGACGTCATTTCTTCGTAAGCTATGGTCACCATCTACGTCTGACCGCTTCGTAAATGGTTGAAGGACGTCCTCGGTTCGTAAGCTATGGTCACCATCTAAATCTGCCCGCTTCCTAAATGGTTGAAGGACGTCCTCTATTCATAAGCTATTGCCACCATCTAAGTTTGCCCGCTTCGTAAATGGTTGAAGGACGTCCTCTATTCGTAAGTTATATTCACCATCTACGCCTGCCAGCTACGTAAATGGTTGAAGGACGTCTTCTTTTCGTAAGCTACGGTCAACATCTACGTCTGCCCGCTATGCAAAAGGTTGGACGACGTCCTCTGTTCGTAAGCTATGGTCACTATCTACTTCTGCCCGCTTTGTAAATGGGTGAAGGACGTCCTTTGTTCGTAAACTATGGTCACCATCTACGTCTGCCCACTTCCTAAATGGTTGAAGGACGTCCTCTGTTCGTAAGCTATGGTCAGCATCTACGTCTGCACGATTCGTAAATGGTCGAAGGACGTCCTCTGTTCGTAAGTTATGGTCACCATCTAAGTCTGCCCGCTTCCTAAATGGTGGAAAAACGTCCTCTGTTCGTAAGCTAGGGTCAACATCTACGTCTGCCCGCTTCGTAAATAGTTGAAGGCCTGCTTTGTTCGTAAGCTATGGTCACCATCTAAGACTGAACGCTTTGTAAATGGTTGAATGACGTCCTCTCTTCGTAAGTTATGGTCACCATCTATGTCTGCCCGCTTCGTAAATGGTTGAAGGACGTCCTCTGTTCGTAAACTATGGTCACCAACTATTTCTGACCGGTTCCTAAACGGTTGAAGGACGTCCACGGTTCATAAGCCATTGTCACCATCTAATTCTGCCCGATTCGTAAAGGGTTGAAGGACGTCTTTTCTTCGTAAGCTATGGTCAACTTCTACGTCTGCACGCTTCGTAAATGGTTGAAGGACGTCCTTTGTTCATAAGCTATGGTTACCCTCTAAGTCTACCCGCTTCGTAAATGGTTGAAAAACGTCCTCTGTTCGTAAGCTATTTTCACCATCTACGTCTGCCCACTTCGTAAATGGTTGAAGGACGTCCTTTGTTAGTAAACTATGGTCACCAACTATTTCTAACTGCTTCGTAAAGTGTAGCAGGACGTCATCTTTTCGTAAGCTATGTTCACCATTTACGGCTGCCCGCTTCGTACATGGTTGAAGGACGTCCTCTTTTCGTAAGCTATGGTCACCATCTACGTCTGCCCCCTTCGCAAATCGTTGAAGGACGTCCTTTGTTCGTAAGCTATGGTCAGCATCTACGTCTGCCCGCTTCGTAAATGGTTGAAGGACGTCCTCTGTTCGTAAGCTATGGTTACCCTCTAACTCTGCCGCCTTCGTAAATGGTTGAAGGACGTCCTCTATTCGTAAGTTATGGTCACCATCTAAGTCTGCCCGCTTCCTAAATGTTTGAAGAACATACTCTGTTCGTAAGCTATGGTCACCATCTACGTCTGCACGCTTCGTAAATGGTTGAAGGACGTCCTCTGTTCGTAAATTACGGTCACCATCTAAGTCTGCCCGCTTCCTAAATGGTTGAAAAACTCTTCTGTTCTTAAGCTATGTTCAACATCTACGTCTGCCCGCTTCGTAAATAGTTGAAGAACCTCCTTTGTTCGTAAGCTATGGTCACCATCTGAGCGCTTTGTAAATGGTTGAAGAACGTCCTCCCTTCGTAACTTATGGTCACCATCTACGTCTGCCCGCTTCGTAAATGGTTGAAGGACGTCCTCTTTTCGTAAGCTATGGTCACCATCTACGTCTGCCCACTTCGTAAATGGTTGTAGGACGTCCTCTGTTCGTAAGCTATGTTCACCATCTACGTCTGCCCGCTTCGTAAATGTTTGAAGGACGTCCTTTGTTCGTAATCTATAGTCAAATTGTACGTCTGCCCGCTTCGTAAATGGTTGAAGGAAGTCCTTTGTTCGTCAGTTATAGTCACCATCTACGTCTGCCCACTTCGTAAATGGTTGAAAGACGTCCTTTGTTAGTAAGCTATGGTTACCCTCTAAGTCTACCCTCTTCGTAAATGGTTGAAAGACGTCCTCTGTTCGTAAGTTATCGTCACCATCTAAGTCTGCCCGTTTTGTAAATGGTTGAAGGACGTCCTCTGTTCATAAGCTATTTTACCATCTGCGGCTGCCCCCTTCGTAAATGTTTGAAGGACGTCCTCTGTTCGTAAGTTATGGTCACCATCTACGTCTGCCCGCTTCCAAAATGTTTGAAGGACGTAATTTGTTCGTAAGCTATAGTCAACATCTAAGACTGCCCGCTTTGTAAATGGTTGAAGGACGTCTTCTTTTTGTAAGCTATGGTCACCATCTACGGCTGCCCGCTTCGTACATGGTTGAAGGACGTCCTCTGTTCGTAAGCTATGGTCACCATCTACGTCTGCCCGCTTCGTAAATCGTTGAAGGACGTCCTTTGTTCGTAAGCTATGGTCACCATCTACGTCTGCCCGCTTCGTAAATGGTTGAAGGACGTCCTCTGTTCGTAAAGCTATGGTCACCATCTACGTCTGCCCGCTTCGCAAATCGTTGAAGGACGTCCTTTGTTCGTAAGCTATGGTCACCATCTACGTCTGCCCGCTTCGTAAATGGTTGAAGGACGTCCTCTGTTCGTAAGCTATGGTCAACATCTACGTCTGCCCGCTTCGTAAATAGTTGAAGGAAGTCCTTTGTTTGTAAGCTATGGTCACCATCCTAGTCTGCCCGCTTCCTAAATGGTTGAAGGACGTCCTCTGTTTGTAAGTTATTGTCACCATCTAAGTCTGCCTGCTTTCTAAATGGTTGAAGGACGTCCTCTCTTCGTAATCTATTTTCAACATCTACTTCTGTCTGCTTCGTAAATGGTTGAAGGACGTCCTTTGTTCGTAAGCTATGGTCACCATCTACGTCTGACCACTTTGTAAATTGTTGAAGGACATCCTCTGTTCTTAAGCTATGGTCACCATCTACGTCTGCCCACTTCCTAAATAGTTGAAGTACGTCCTTTGTTCATAAGCTATGGTTACCCTCTAAGTCTGCCCGTTTCGTAAATTGTTGAAGGACGTGCTCTATTCGTAAGTTATGTTCACTATCTAAGTCTGCCTGCTTCCTAAATGTTTGAAGGACGTCCTCTGTTCGTAAGTTATGGTCACCATCTAAGTCTGCCCGCTTCCTAAATGTTTGAAGGACATCCTCTGTTCGTAAGCTATGGTCACCATCTACGTCTGCACGCTTCGTAAATCGTTGAAGGACGTCCTCTTTTCGTAAGTTATGGCCACCATCTAAGTCTGCCCGCTTCCTAAATGGTTGAAAAACGTCCTCTGTTCTTAAGGTATGTTCAATATCTACGTCTGTCCGCTTCGTAAATAGTAGAAGGACCTCCTTTGTTCGTAAGCTATGGTCACCAACTACGTCTGACTGCTTTGTAAATGGTTGAAGGAGGTCCTCTGTTCGTAAGCTATGGTCACCATCTACGTCTGCCCGCTTCGTAAATGTTTGTAGGACGTCCTTTGTTCGTAAACTATGGTCAAATTCTACGTCTGCCCGCTTCATAAATGGTTGAAGGACGTCCTCTGTTCGTGATCTATGGTCATCATCGACGTCTTCCCGCTTTGTAAATGGTTGAAGGACGTCCTTTGTTCGTAAGCAATGGTCACCATCTACGTCTGCCCGCTTCGTAATTGGTCGAAGGAAGTCCTTTGTTCGTAAGCTATGGGTACCCTCTAAGTCTGCCCGCTTCGTAAATGGTTCAAAGACGTCCTCTGTTCGTCAGTTATGGTCACCATCTACGTCTGCCCACTTCGTAAATGGTTGAAGGACGTCCTTTCTTAGTAAGCTATGGTTACCCTCTAAGTCTGCCCTCTTCGTAAATGGTTGAAAGTCGTCCTCTGTTCGTAAGTTATCGTCACCGTCTAAGTCTGCCCGCTATGTAAATGGTTGAAGGAGGTCCTCTGTTCGTAAGCTCTGTTCACCATCTGCGGCTGCCCGCTTCGTAAATGGTTGAAGGACGTCCTCTGTTCGTAAGCTATGGTCACCATCTACGTCTTCCTGCTTCGTAAATGGTGGAAGAACGTCCTTTGTTCGTAAGCTATGGTCACTATCTACGTCTTACCGCTTCGTAAATGGTTGAAGGACATCCTCTGTTCGTATGTTATGGTCACCATCTACGTCTGCCCGCTTCCAAAATGTTTGAAGGACGTACTTTGTTCATAAGCCATGGTCACGATCTAAGTCTGACCGGTATGTAAATGGTTGAAGGACGTCCTATGTTCGTAAGCTATGGTCATCATCTAAGTCTGACCGCTTTGTAATTGTTTGAAGGACGTCCTCTGTTCGTAAGCTATGGTCAACATCTACGTCTGCCAGCTTCGTAAATAGTTGAAGCACGTACTCTGATCGTAAGTTATGGTCACCATCTAAGTCTGACTGCTTTGTAAATGGTTGAAGGACGTCCTCTCTTCGTAAGTTATGGTTCCCATCTACGTCTACCTGCTTCGTAAATGTTTGAAGGACGTCCTCTGTTCGTAAACTATGGTGACCAACTATTTCTGACCGCTTCGTAAATGGTTGAAGGACGTCCTCTGTTCGTAAGTTATGGTCACCATCTTCGTCTGCCCGCTTCCAAAATCGTTGAAGGTCGTCCATTGTTCGTAAGCCATGGTCACCATCTAAGACTGACCGCTTTGTAAATGGTTGAAGGACGTCCTCTGTCCGTAAGCTATGGTGACCATCTAAGTCTGACCGCTTTGTAAATGGTTGAAGGACGTCCTCTGTTCGTAAGCTCCGTTCACCATCTACGGCTGCCCGCTTCGTAAATGGTTGAAGGACGTCCTCTGTTCGTAAGCTATGGTCACCATCTACGTCTTCCTGCTTCGTAAATGGTGGAAGAACGTCCTTTGTTCGTAAGCTATGGTCACTATCTACGTCTTACCGCTTCGTAAATGGTTGAAGGACATCCTCTGTTCGTATGTTATGGTCACCATCTACGTCTGCCCGCTTCCAAAATGTTTGAAGGACGTACTTTGTTCATAAGCCATGGTCACGATCTAAGTCTGACCGGTATGTAAATGGTTGAAGGACGTCCTATGTTCGTAAGCTATGGTCATCATCTAAGTCTGACCGCTTTGTAATTGTTTGAAGGACGTCCTCTGTTCGTAAGCTATGGTCAACATCTACGTCTGCCAGCTTCGTAAATAGTTGAAGCACGTACTCTGATCGTAAGTTATGGTCACCATCTAAGTCTGACTGCTTTGTAAATGGTTGAAGGACGTCCTCTCTTCGTAAGTTATGGTTCCCATCTACGTCTACCTGCTTCGTAAATGTTTGAAGGACGTCCTCTGTTCGTAAACTATGGTGACCAACTATTTCTGACCGCTTCGTAAATGGTTGAAGGACGTCCTCTGTTCGTAAGTTATGGTCACCATCTTCGTCTGCCCGCTTCCAAAATCGTTGAAGGTCGTCCATTGTTCGTAAGCCATGGTCACCATCTAAGACTGACCGCTTTGTAAATGGTTGAAGGACGTCCTCTGTCCGTAAGCTATGGTGACCATCTAAGTCTGACCGCTTTGTAAATGGTTGAAGGACGTCCTCTGTTCGTAAGCTCCGTTCACCATCTACGGCTGCCCGCTTCGTAAATGGTTGAAGGACGTCCTCTGTTCGTAAGCTATGGTCACCATCTAAGTCTGACCGCTTTGTAAATGGTTGAAGGACGTCCTCTGTTCGTAAGCTCTGTTCGCCATCTACGGCTGCCCGCTTCGTAAATGTTTGAAGGACGTCCTCTGTTCGTAAGCTATGGTCACCATCTACATCTGCCCGCTTCGTAAATGGTTGAAGAACGTCCTTTGTTCGTAAGCTATGGTCAACATCTACGTCTACCCACTTCGTAAATAGTTGAAGGACGTCCTTTGTTCGTAAGCTATGGTTACCATCTACGTCTGCCTGCTTCGTGAATGTTTGAAGGACGTCCTCTGTTCGTAAACTATGGTCACCAACTATTTCTGACCGCTTCATAAAGGGTTGCAGGACGTCCCCTGTTCGTAAGGTATGGTCACCATCTACGTCTGCCCGATTCCTAAAGAGTTGAAGGACGTCCTTTGTTCGTAATCTATGGTCAACATCTACGTCTGATCGCTTTGTAAATGGTTGAAGGACGTCCTCTGTTCGTAAGTTATGTTCACCAGCTTAGTCTGCCCGCTTTGTAAATGGTTGAAGGACGTCATCCTTTCGTAATCTATGTTCACCATCTACGGCTGCCCGCTTCGTACATGGTTGAAGGACGTCCTTTGTTCGTAAGCTATGCTCACCATCTACGTCTGCCCGCTTCGTAAATCGTTGAAGGACGTCCCTTGTTCGTCACCTATGGTCACCATCTACCTCTGCCCGCTTCGTAAATGGTTGAAGGACGTCCTCTGTTCGTAAGCTATTGTCACCATATAAGTTTCCCCGTTTTGTAAATGGTTGAAGGACGTCCCCATTTTGTAATCTATGATCACCATCTACGTCTGCCCGCTTCTTAAATGGTTGAAGGACGTCCTCTGTTCGTAAGCTATGGTCAACATCTATGTCTGCCCGCTTCGTAAATAGTTGAAGGGCGTCCTTTGTTTGTAAGCTATGGTCACCATCCTTGTCTGCCCGCTTCCTAAATGGTTGACGGACGTCCTCTGTAAGTTATTGTCACCATCTAAGTCTGCCTGCTTCCTAAATGGTTGAAGGACGTCCTCTGTTCGTAATCTATGTTCAACATCTACTTCTGTCCGCTTCGTAAATGGTTGATGGACGTCCTCTGTTCGTAAGCTATGATCACCATCTACGTCTGCCCGATTCCTAAAGGGTTGAAGGACGTCCTCTGTTCGTAAGCTATGGTCACCATCTACGTCTTCCCACTTCCTAAATCGTTGAAGGACGTCCTTTGTTCATAAGCTATGGTTACCCTCTAAGTCTGCCCGCTTCCTAAATGTTTGAAGTACGTCCTCTGTTTGTAAGCTATGGTCACCATCTAAGTTTGACCTCTTTGTAAATGGTCGAAGGACGTCCTCTGTTCGTAAGCTATGGTCACCATCTAAGTCTGACCTCTTTGTAAATGGTCGAAGGACGTCCTCTGTTCGTAAGCTTTGGTTACCATCTACGTCTGCCCTCTTCGTAAATGGTTGATGGACGTCCTTTGTTCGTAAGCTATGGTCACCATCTAAGTCTGACCGCTTTGTAAATGGTTGTAGACGTTCTTTCTGCTTGAAAGCCACATCTCGTCCCCCACCCACACTTCGAACCCTCTCCGGTCTCCCTCTGCCAAGCGCTGCTCTCGCATCTTCAAAGGGTGATAACCTATATTTCCTGTATACGCTTTAATATTTCACATATTCCTGCAGAAATATTAGGTGCACGAATCAATCGTCATTTTATAAATACCGGCTAGAAAGTTGGTGGCGACCTAAAAAGGCATATTATTACTTCTCACTTAGATATTTCAAAGCTGGGACAACTTTTGGTTTAAATAGTTTGGTCCTTGAAATAATCTTCTTCTTAAGCGTATCAAAATGCGAGTTAGATGGGGGATTAATTATTAAATTCCGAACATCAGTGATTATGTCTAGTGGAAGAACCGAACCTTCCTGAGGAAATTTCTAAAGTTAGAAGCAATGACTTTTAATTCGTAACCAGCCTCAGTCTATGCTAAACAATGCTGGAGCAGATCTATCTAACGGCGGGCTAAAATTTCCGATAAAAATTATATCGCTTCGGCAAAAAAGAAAGAAAATATCGGCGATACCAAATGAATGAGGAATACTAAATTAATACAGACGGAGAAAAATGTTCTGAACGATTAAATTTTTTTTTCTTTTTTTTTAATTTTAGGAAGATATCAGACATTTAATTCACTTATTATGGTATATAGAGATGAAGGTTGGGCTAATACATAAGTAAAGGCTAAATTTACTGTCTGTAGTATCATTTTATTGTTGACACCATTTGGTTACAGTCGTTAAAGTGGGTGACTATCGTGTTAATCCTTTTTGTGATTTGAGAGTTCATACAGGACCGTTGTGTTTTTGGCTCACAGAAATTAATTTATTGAATTCATCTTTTTTTTTCTGGAGTTGTACGTCCGGTCAAACTTAGCATCTGATGAATATCCAACCCTTGCCTCTCGAACTGCGATATCGAACCAAGTTCTCACTTCTTCTGCTGCGCACGTGCTTGTTTTTTCTTCTTTTTATTGGACCTGCCACATCCGTGCTTTCCGTTTGATTTTTGGCGGGACGTGTTGTCATTGGTTGATTTTTTTATGACGTTCACTGACCCATATGAGTTATGTCTGGGTTCCTTCAGTTACCGAGGATAGGAATAATTATTTATTTGTACGTTAGTACAAAATGTGGCACAAGGCCAAAAAGGGGATTGGGGAAGGACGGTCATCTTCTGACTTAATTTTAAACTTAGCTAGTCATAGACACGGATCCAAACATACCAACAATAGTCCTATCACCAAAACAACGCATTCACTCCTACCTTTCTTACTGCATCCACCATAATACCTCAAATTCTCTATGAAATCCTAACTAGTCCCCATATGTACATTTCAAAGTCTGTGGGGGGAGGGGAAATAATAACAATTTAAAAACCCCAATGATTAATTACAATATGATTTAATACTATTTACATAAAACAAAACAAAATAGGGTTAGTAATAAAAAAAAACCACAATCCCTAAATGTGGCAGAAACATCAGTTAAATGGACGAAATAATTGCGGGATTATAATATTATAAAAAGACAAACACGCCCACAAAACACGCACTCATTTAGACACAATAACAAATACGAAAACACACACACGAAACGAAAGTCATCCCGCAACAACCAGAGAACTGACGTCACTGACCACCTAACGAGGGAGGGGATGGGGAATTAAACAAAAGAAAAATAGGGACAGAAATAAAAGGGGGCCAATGAGCATGCATACCCTAGCTAAGTTAACCAGAAAACGGGAAACTAAAGATTCAAAATAAAAAACCTAAACTATCCTAATATCGGGGCGGGTTGCCTCTGTTCAACCCTGTTAGGACAAAATCCTGTACCTAATCGACATCCAAGTGCCACTCCAGGTCAGCCCCTTTCACTCTACAAATTCGCGCAAGATTTACCCACCTTTTGCCGAATTCTGATGAAGAGAGTCGCCGCCTTTCCGTCCTAATCTTGACTTTAAGCAGATGCCTAAAGTACAAGATCAGTTGGGAAGAGGTGAACTTCTCGCCTCCATAGAATCCCTTCTCACGTGTCGACCAAATCACGACTCTCATAACTCCTAGCAAGCAGTGGAACACAAAGTTCAGCCTTCGTTAACGGCGGTGCCACATTGCTACAAACAGAAGAGGCCTCAAGGACAAAGAACTTTCCATGCAACATGCGAACCATGAGGCCTTCAACAAACTTACACAACGGAGCTGCCAACTTGCAATGAAAAAAGACGTGACCTAGGGTCTCGACTTCAGCACTACCACGTCGGCAGTTTGGATATTTCTCCAAGCCCGCTGCGCAAAGCTTTTTGGCGACCCAGAGGGCCCCACGCATCACCAGCCAGGTGAGGGATGCCTCATCGTTATTGAGACATTTCAACCCGGGAGCCCAAGGCTAGATCGAGCGAGCCTCCTGCTTCGTAAAACCGAGATCGTCAATCAGATCATCATGAACGGCCCCACTAACTAACACTTGATATAATGCCCTACGAGGAAACGCCTGGACGTTGGAGAGGCTATCCGACACCCGGAAGAGGCGTTTCAGAGCAAGACGACATTCACGATAGAAGGAGCACTCGGCTCGGGGTAAACGGCGGGCCTCCTCCTCCTCGCACACTTCTCAAGGATGGGAAATTTCTACGGGGGTCTTCCTTTCAGAAGGCGCCCTCCTCATCCGGTCCGCGTCACAAACGATCTAGGAACCCGATGCGAAGCATATAGAGACGGATCTCGATGCTAGGCATACATAGACCGCCTTCAGATGGATGAAGGCAACAGATCTCCCGAAAGACTCTGGCAGCCTTGCCTCACCACAAGAAGGAGAACAAGAGCTTCACTAACGCCAGTAAAGTGTCAGACGGAAGTGGAAGTACAGAGAGTCGGTAAAGGAGAATCGGGTAGATATGTGAAACACATACCTCCGCCCTCCCCTTTAAGGAAAGATTCCTCCGAGACCACAAATTAATTGCGATCGGGAATGAATTGGTCGGAGGTACAAGGGAATTGTACCTCCGACCAATTCATTCCCAACTGGATATCTGGACCGAACCAGACGCCGAGTATCTTGACCGGTCCATCCGTCCAGTGGTAAGGTCCGGGAAGAGAAACTCCCTTCCACGCACACAACCGCAAGCTTATCGCGGTTGATCTTGGCTCCTGTCACCATCTCATAACCACTGATTTCTTTGCTGACTTCGTTAATCTCGGCTCTGCTCGACACAAGAACCGAAACCTCGTCAGCATAAGCAGAATACCTGGCCGAGGTGGTAGCACCAGGTAGGGAAATTCCCCGCAGGACTGGATTCGCCTTTAACTTGCGAAGGAAAGGTTCCAATGCAAGAACGTAGAGCATAAGCGAAAGCGGACAACCCTGACGAATAGATCGAGACAATACGAAAGGTTCCGATCTTACCTCGTTCACTTCAACCAGCGCACTGGGAGTCGCATACAGAAGACAGATCCAGGAGCGGAAGTACGGCCCGAAACCGGCAACCGAAAGTACAGCCTCCAGAAATCGATGGTCAACCCAATCAAAGGCCTTGGACTGATCCAAATTGATCAGCGCGGCTTCACTGTCGACTTTCTCGATAATCAAGCCCTTCACAGCACAAGTCTGTTCGGAGCCAATCAGACGAGACAGGACAAGCTGCAAACGGTTAGCTAAGATCTTTGCCAAAATCTTTAACTCTGTATTTAACATAGTTAAAGGGCGAAATTTACCTATCCCATCCTTACGCAGCAACTTGATCACACCCCTGGTGAAGCGGTGAGGTATAGACCCCTGCTTCATCCAGTTGTTGAAAATCAGTTCCAGCAAAGGAACAAAAACGGGCGACTGCCTCAAGTAAACTTCGTAGGGAAAACCATCTAATCCCGGAGATTTATCCAGGCCAACCTCTTTCAGCGCTTCCCAGATTCCCGACTCTGTGATGGGACCCTCGCACCTAGCCTCTTCAGCTGCCTCAAGACAGGGAAAGTCGGCTAAATAGGCGTTGAACTGAGCAGGGCTCAGGACCGGGCTCCCTGGTAAAAAAATACCGAAAATAATCCCGAAAAGCCTCACATATACCTGAGTTTGTAGTCACGGTCCGCTTTTCCGGCACGCACGCGATATGCCGCCGTGATGCATTCCTCCTCTCCTCTGCAAGCAATTCTGCGGCCATGTTCGTCGACTCAGAGGACATTCTTTTTAACCTAGCCCTAACTACCAGAGCTTGATCCTTCTTGATAAGCAAGGAGGCCAACTCTGCCTTAGCTAAGGCTACTTCCCCACTATCATGGGATTTAACTGCCCGATCCACTCTTTTCTCTAAAGCCGTTTGCACCGCTAATCTATCTAGATTGAGTCGACGACTAAAATCGGCAGCAAACGTTCGAATTTTAGATTTTAATTTGTCCCACCAGGCATTTCCCACCACAGCCTCCGTCAGTTCCTTTTGTAACATTAGTAGCAGCTGGTCCCGGAATTCCTGCTCGCCAAATAACGAGCAGTTGAATTTCCAGTAACCAGCCATCCTAACCTTAGGTATATCTAAGTTTACACGGACCCCGACAAGCCTATAATCCGAATAAGCTATATAATGGAAACTTGGACACCCTAAGAGCCCTACATCGACTCTCCTAACTAAAACTCGGTCGAGGTAGCTGGCACACACACCTACAGCCGAGCTGCCACTATTAGTCCAAGTCCAAACTACCCGCTGAGGGTGCTCATTCCGGTATTTGTCGACAAGATCGAACCCGTCGACAAAGTCGCGAAATGGTTTCACGCCCCAGATGTTAGTACCCGAATATGAATTTGACCCTATACGATCTATGTCGGGGTCAAGGATGTCATTCCAGTCGCCCGCTAAAACTACCCGACGTGATGTCGTCATAAACGTCCCGATCTGCCGAAACAAAGCAGGCCGCTCAGTCTGGATATTGGGCCCATAAACCCCAATGAGACGCAAAGCCTTATTCTTTATGGTAACATCCAGCACGCAAAGTCTGCCGGCCGGATCTGCGAAGACAAGAACACATGCAGCCTTCAAAGACTTGCTCACCAGCCAAGCGTCACCCCTCGAGCATCCATCAAAACATGCTGAATAAATAGTAAACCCCTTAGACAGAATGCCTTCATAATCGCGAGAAGAAAAACGGGTCTCTTGCACACAGTATATATTCACCCCTAAGCGCTGAAGGTCACGAGCGAGCCTTACCCTTCGAGACTCGGACCTCAGGCCTCGGGCATTCACACTAGCCAACCAGAGAGACATTGTCAAATCGATTAGGGTTGTCCTTCAGGATAGAACATGGCTGGGGTGAGGACACCGACAGCTCGTCCGATAGAACCGGACGCTATCTGAATTTCGACGGTATCATCTTGAGACAAGCCGCCGATGTCCGCAGGATACGTTAATTTAAGAGCCCTATAAAGGGATGGGTGAACAAAAACGGGGACCCTCCCTTTAAACTCTTGGTTTGTTTCGTCCATCTCTGGGTCGAGTAGGTAGGCAGCTGGGGGCACCATTTTTAGAGACGACTGGGCCTCCTCTATCATGCCCCAAATCTCCCGGGTACCCGGGCCAGTTCTAATGACGGTCAGTACCCTTTTTGCTGATGGGAAATTTCCGGGCACTTCGACGTCCAATCCGTTTATCTTTTGAAAATTCCATAAAACTTTTAAAGCTTTTGGATTCCTCGTCTGCCCGAAAACCTGCTCCGCCTGTACCCGGGATACGCGGCAGACGTCTCCCTCTGGGAGATATGGCGGCTTAATTTTTTGTTTTTTCTTGTCAATAGCTGCCTGTGAATCGGGACTTATATTTCTTTTCTTTTGAGGAGATTGACTAGGTGTTTGAATAGGTGTATCTCTGGAAGTGGTAGAGGGTGTCATGCCGGAAGGAGTCTTAACAAGGGAAGGTTTTGTTGATGGATAAGATTTTACCGAGGATATGAATAATAGAAGGAAGGAAAGGAAGAATGTGTAATATAGAAGAAAGAGGAAAAGAGTTTTCTTTGTCACTCTCTTAGTGAAAAGTAAAGTGTATATTTCCATATGGTGTTACTAATACCTAATCCTACTATAATAGCAAACGATAGAACTGATTTGATTGGAGTAAAACATATCACTTTGGCGGGCAGAAATGAAATCTAAAAATAATCTAAAAGAATTATTTTTTTTTTTTGAGAAGAGACAACGTTATATTTCTTATCGCTTATGAATGACGCAAACGAAAAACACAAGACTCTTACTCCGGAATGAAATTTGAAAGAAATTTACATATATGAATCAAAACGCATAAAAAATAATAATGCAAATACAAAATATAGAAAACAAGATTGCACGAAATCTTCCTTTGTGCGTCACATAAATTCTAAATACAATTTTGTTGGGCTCATAAAAATATTTATAATTATTTTCAGCAAACTGTTCACTTCGATTCCCTCGATTGTCGAAAAGAGTTGAGAATGTTATAAAATAAAATAAGATATATCTCGGCTGATTTGCAGGCAAATAAACTAACATACTCAAGAGCGAGTGCCGGATGTGAACGGGACAAAGCCCCGTCACAAAATGACCATTATCGTCGTTTACGCATAGGCCCGACGCACGAGTTCCGGTGGAAAATTAAATAATATTTTAAAGTGTTTCTATTTTTCGACTAATAAAAATGCTTCCCTCCTAATTATACTCGCATCGTTTTTCGAGTCTGTTAAGCCATAAAAAAAACGCCATAAAAGGGGTCACACGGGGAAGTACAACAGCAGTTAACAGGAGGCCAGGGAAGAGACCTGTCACGGTCAGTCAGCAGCAGTCAACAGGAGCCCAGGGAAGAGACCTGTCACAGTCAGTCAGCAGCAGTTAGCAGGAGGAGTGTCACGCCAACCAGTGAGAACTACTATGAGAGATCAACCCAGATCGGATGCCGGCTTATCAACTATACCACAAGGTAGTTGTCCCAAAACCACACCTTCCTATTGAAATAAATCACGTAAATCTATTTCTGCTGTTGTTGTATTTCTTTCTTGCAACCATACGCTTGTCTATAACAAGAAGGTTGACGATTCACAGGCGTCGCTAGGTTTCTGATTTGTTTAGACAATAGTTCAGTTTTTAAAACTGAGATGAGATGAATCTCGTATTACCTAAAGAAAAAGTTTAAAATCAGGGTTAATATATCTAATTTTGTGATAAACTTTCACAAACAATTATAGAAAGATAATCGTATACGTCTCTAAATTTGTAGAATTTTCTTCTTTCTGTTTTTATTTCTTTTTTCTTCGTTACTTCCTTTTCGCCGTCGTCGATGACGATTTTTAGTTTTTCTTTGTTCAATTCTCAGAAGCGGCACGCGGTCATTTGCCTGTGAAAGCCGAAACTCTTCTACCCGTCAAACAAGTTAGACTTCTTAAACAGCCACAAATCGGCTTTGAATTGAATCATAAATTTAACGCTATTGAATCGTAACTTACTTTTTCCATTAGTTAAAACATCACAAATTGTATCTCTTTAAACCACGCCTGTTCGCAAACGTTATTTTGGCGGGTTTTCAGACCATCAGACTTGACCCTCTGTATTTTACAAGTTTTGTAAGTCAAATTTTATAAACATAGCTTTTTTTAAATCGTCAGGTTTCATTTTGATTGTTATTTAACAACATCAATTTACACATCCAAAGTTTTACGCATCAAATTTTGTTTAAGTTAATTTTTACCAACTGTCTGGCTTCATCGTAGCAATTTTTCATTAACAATACGTGTTATTAACGATATTCTTTTAATAAATGCTTTTAGGATATTTTATTCAAGAGAAAGTGTAATAAACAAATCTAGTCAATTGCATTATTTTTATTTACCCTTTAATTATTTTTTTTATCATTTTTTTTTATTTTTTTTATTATATAATTTTTTATATGCCAACCACATTGATTGAATATTTTTATATCTTGGTGAAATAAGTATATCTACAGTAAGGGGACATTGGTCGTATACCGTGTTTCTTCTGACAGAAGTAAGTTCATACATGTATATAACCATATCTACAAACACAGATAGATTCGCTAGCCGAGACCGATGACTCAGGTTTCGGTAAATTCTATGGTTTTACTGAACAACCTGTGAATTTTTTAAAGTGCTCAGTTGCTGGCAGTGGCGTAGCTAGAGTAAACGTCACTCGGGGCGGTTCGCTTAAATGTCTCCCCAATGACCCCGATTCACCCTATCCTGAATGGTTAGCTGTAGATAAATTTTCATACATGCTCTACCTCTACTTTACCCAACTGACCGATACGTTACTGTTTACATGTATGATCCAAGACAAAATCCAATACCACAAAATAATCAGTTCAAATCAAAAGATATTTAAAATGCAACTGTTCACTTTCAGAACAACTAAATACAAAACACGGCAATACACAAAAGAATGACATTCGATACTATGGTCTTAGAATGAATGTTTTCTTGTTTTCATTGTGGCAAACTGGTCAATGACATCGTCAAAATCTGTTGTCATATAAGCTCGTTTTCAATGGACAGCACAGCCAGATCCGACAGTCTTGACTGGCTCATGGTTTGTGGCACCCTGCATTTTTAGAAAGACTAAAAAGAGATATTCATAGAAATATGATTTAATTTTTATTCGGTTTATTAACCAGTTGTTAGTTATTTAGAAACGAAGAATAATTGAGTTTTGAGAATACTTCTCTAACTGTATTTAGGCGATCCAAAGAGAAGAAGAAAAAAAATAATAATAAAAAGAAAGAGAAAGAGGAATAGATGATACAAAACCCGGTCATAAGTAAAACTAAGACAAGACAGGTGTCAAAATATATCAGGTCAAATTACCTGACCGAAATCCAGGGAAATAGAAATTGTTATATTTGGTTGAAGAAATAGAGTAATAGAGTTTGGAGATAATGAAATAAAACAAAAAGAAGAGGAAAGACAGAAACATAATACGAGACCAGGTCGTAAGCGAAAACACACACGTACGACCAGCACCTAACAAGTGTCAAAATTATCAGGTCAAGCACTTGAACTAATTCCGTGTCCGCGTAGGATGGAAGTTTTGTTAAGGTTGGCTGAAACAATAAAGATTTTTTTGAACAATGAAAACGAAATTTTAATCGGAGGAAAGGTGTTTTTTGTGTTGAGGAGGTGACCGGTGGAACTGTATACAGATTCTGACCTGTTAAAAATTGGAACCCCACGATGATGAAGTGGAGACATTTTCAATTCAGATAATTAAGATTTTTGACTATCAGGTCTGACCAAAAACAAAGAAGGAAAGAAAACGATTGTCTCGGCTCACAGATAGCGCCAATATTCTTTCCTGAAGTCACATCTAATTAGCGGCAGGCTGTTTTGACAGAACCCAGGTGAGAAAAAGCCAAGATTATCATTTTTCGTACGTGTGAAAAAGGCCAAATTAGATTTTGTTTTTTTTAGAACAAGAACGATGTAAGCCACGCCCGATTGGAGACGGGAGGCGTCCCACCACAGTCTCATTAGCCGAAAGCGGTCACGTGATATGCGGAAAGAGGAGGGAGAATGCTCGATCAAGAACCATTGGTCGAAAACGGTCACCTGACATACGAGAGACCGGGAGAGATGGGTATGCGTCTTCCCCCCAGAGGCACTGTGAGGAAGTAGGGGTGAAAATAATAGCGATAATGGGAAATCAGAACTAATGCGACTTTTGGGATTATCGAGAGAGCCCTGACGCCGACAGACCCACCCCGGTTTGCTGCGGCGTCAATAAAAGCAGGACCCCAATCGACAAAAAATGAGTTCAGCCCCGGACGGCAGCGAGAAGAGATCACCTTGGACGACGGAGGGTTGCGGCTGGGTTGTGGCAAGAAATCCTTCCAGCCCAAGTCGAAAACAAGAAGTCCTTCCAGCCCAAGTCGAAAACAAGAAATCCTCCCAGCCCAAGTCGAAAACAAGAAATCCTTCCAGCCCAAGTCGAAAACAAGAAATCCTTCCGGCCCAAGTCAAAGACAAGAGAAGTTCTATCTAAGTCGACGAAGAAGAAGATTACTCGAAAGCCGCGGAGAAGTTGCAGCCAAGTCGAAGACAAGGCCAAAGAGTTACTGGACGGAAGAAGAAGAAGAAGTTAAAATCAAGCCCAGCCGAGAACAGAATTCGACCCAACCAGATCGAAGTGAAGAAATACAACTCAAGTCGAAGAGAAGAATCAACTGCGAATGATTGATAGAAATTAGCCCCAGTGTCGAACTAAACCACACTCCGACATACACAATTCTGGAGAGTAGACAATTCGAAATCGTTAAGTTGTATGATAGAAGCTTGGTGCCATAGTCCACAGAGCGGGTCGGGAATGAGAACAATTTTTCTTTATGTAACGGACATTAGATATAAAAGGTTGTCACCTTTTTTTTTTATCAGTAATTTTTTTTGTCTCGTGAGTTTTTTTTTTCTTTTACTTGTGTTTTGCCACCCCCGTCGGACTCAACTTGCATACGGCCCAATCCCTGCTGGTCCCGTCTGTCTAAGATCTAAACACAGCGTGGGTAGACAGACCGGAGATCAGTACAGTTGCTTTAGCAACCAGGTATTGGAAGCGGGTTGGGAAAGGCGAGGCTGGTGATCATCTAACCAAGAGGTTGGAGCGGCACGCTTGGAACCAGGAGGAGCGACCAGGAGGAGCGACGTCACAGTTGGCGCCGTAACCAAAGGATTCGACCCTGGGCCAGGTGTGTACCCGTCACAATTGGTGCCAGTGACCAGGATCAACCCTGAGACAGCCGCGTCACGTCACATCGATCGACCGCCGTTGCTGAAAATTCAAATAGAACTCAAAACGACCGGGACCGAAAGGAACAAGAACAGAATCGTCTGCAAGGTAGGACACCTTATTTTATTTCCCAACCTCGATTGTTGCTGCATAGATTGTCTTTCTCTGTAGACATGTCGGACTATGAATCGGATAGAGCAGTGGGGGGTGAAGAGGAAGTAAGGCGGGGGTTGTCAGTGGATTTAAGGAAGCTGTTAGGTGGACCGAGGGTCCCAGTATTTGATGGCAGCGGGAAGGAGTTTAAAAACTGGCTGGCAATCCTTGAGAAGAGCCGAATCATCTACGAGCTTTCGGACCAAGAAACCCTGTATTTGGCATACGATGCCACAAAGGGAAAAGCGTCTGAGTTCGTGAGGGGGCTCTTGGAAAATCAACCCTGCTTGTCTTGGGAAGAGATAAAAAGACTGCTAACCAAAGAGTTCGCCGACGAAGGTACGGCCATAGAGGCCATGAGGGCCCTTTTAAAACTGACACAGCTACGGGATGAAACCCCGGGAGAATTAGGGACCCGAGCGGGGAAGCTATCATCGTTGGCATTCCCCGAAGTGGTCAGGGATGATGCAGTCATGCAGGCCCAACTGGCGGACCTGTATATAGAGGCGCTGAGCGACGAGCGTGTTCGTCACGACGTACTGAAGGAAGGACCGCTCAGACTGTCGGCAGCGGTGGAGCTGGCCAGGGAGAGCCAGGGCGTGTGGGATAAAGTGAAGAGGTGTGGGAAGAAGCAGATGCCAAGTCAGGAGGCTGGAAAGAGGGGGGTAGGCGGAAGACCCCCGCGTGGATTCAGAGGGTTAAGTATGAGGTGGATCGGGCAGAATTATGGGAGGAGGACCCCAATAGAAAATCATGGTCGACCAGGCATGGCTTTTATAAGCCCACGCCGGGTCGATACGGGCTGGTCTGCTGGACCTGTGGGCACGAGGACCACAGGGCGGCGGAATGTCCGACGAAGTGGGGGTTACCCCCAGACTTCGATCAGGACAGATGCACCAGGTGTGGTAAGAAAGGACACCTGGCCAAGTGGTGCGGGCTGAGGAAGGGTGCCCCACCGATATTAACAAAGAAGGCTGAGCCCAAGAGACCGGCCCAGGGAAAAGCCAGCGGGCCACCCCGGAATTAAGAGGGAGGGTGGCCCAGTTAAAAAGAAGAGAAATAAAAACTTGGACCAGTGGACGGGCGAACCGCTTGAATAGAGGACGGGTTCCCCCGGGAATAGACACAAGGCCAACCCAGTTGAAAAGGAAAAGAGCAAAATGTTGGACATGTGGTCGGGCGGGCCACTTTGCGGCAAGCTGTCCAACAAGAAGGTGCTGGTTTTGCAGGAGGCCAGGACACCTGAAGAGAAACTGTATCCTTAGAAACGAACGCGGGAGACCGGGAGAGGTCCGGCCGGGGTCGCCCAGGTGCAGGGGGCGCAGAACTCCACCTCATGAGAAAAATGAAGGTGATTTATTACTACCGGCACCCATGGCTGGGTTGACCCAAGGGTGGAGACCCAGGAAGAAGAAAGCTCAAGTGTTCTCTTCGCTAACGCAAGAGAAAGAACTATCCTGTAGAGCAGAGATAGGGGGTAGGGAGATGAGGGCTCTGGTGGACACAGGAGCATCTGTGTCATTGATGAGAGAGGAAACATACAGGCGGGTGAAACGGAAGAGAAGGTTACGGGAAGCGGACATAGAGATCACGCAAGCAGATGGAGCCCCCCTGAAGATAAAAGGGATGGTGAGGCTCCCGGTGAGGATTGGGAAAGTAAAAAGCACCCAAGTTTTTTACGTAACCCCCGACCTGTGTACGGAGGCAATCTTGGGAGAAGATTGGCTCCGGAGCCAGAGGGCCCAGATTGAGTTTAATCCTACTGTGTTGGTGGTGAACGGCGAGAGAACGCCATTGGGATGCCCACCAGAGGAAGAGATAACCATAGTGGTGGAGGAAGATGTAAAGTTACCTCCTAGAACCGCAGAGTCGGGAAAGGGTAGGTTAATGTCAGGAAAAAGGGTATGGAGAGGACCCCTGCAGTTGGTCCCTGTAGAAGGAAAGGGCCTAGAAGATAACGAGGTAACCCTGTGTGAAACGGTAGTGGAGGCAGCCGAGTTGGTGCCCATAATGATGGTGAACCAGGCCCAAAAGACTATAAAGGTTAGGAGAGGGGAGAAGATAGGGAGAGCACTTCCCCTACGAACTCTGAGTCGGGTGAGATTCGAGGAGGAACGAAGGAAGCTAGTAGAGCAAACAGAGGGAATCTTAGATGAGGATATATTAGCACCGGATCAATTTAGAACCAGAGTGGGGGGTCTGTTAAGGAACAATCGAGATGTGGTGGCCCAGTCAGACAAGGAGCTAGGTCAGACCCACACAGTCGAAATGAAAATCGACACCGGAGACCACCCCCCTGTGAAATTGAAACCCTACCGGACACCTATACATAAAAGACCACTTGTAGAAGAGGCAGTCGAGGAAATGTTGGAAGCTGGGATGATCGAAAGATGGATCTCCCCTTGGAGCTTCCCAATAGTAATAGTAGGTAAGAAAGATGGCGGGCATCGTTTCTGTGTAGATTTTAGGAAGCTAAATTCTATATCGAAGCCGTTGGCGGTGCCATTGCCATTGATAGACGACATTTTGGCATTATTAGGGAAGGCAAAGTACTTCTCTACGTTGGACTTGAGGTCCGGGTATTGGCAAGTAGCCCTGGATGAGGCTGACAAGGAGAAGGCCGCATTTGCGTGTCACCTGGGACTGTTTCAGTTCAGGGTGATGCCATTCGGTCTAGCTAATGCCCCGGGAGTCTTCCAACAGCTAATGTCAATAGTGTTAGGAGGATACGAGAGCTTTGCCATGGCGTATTTGGACGATATCTTGATATTTTCGGAGACAGTAGAACAACACTTTTTTCATTTAGGACAGGTGTTGGGAAGGTTGAGGAAACACGGATTAAAATTAAAATTGTCAAAGTGTCAGTTTCTGAAGGAAGAAACTAGGTATTTAGGCTTCGTCATAAACGGAGACGGTATTAAACCCGACATGGATAAGGTAAAGGTCATAAGGGAAATGACAGAGCCTAAGACAGTGAGACAGGTAAGAGGTTTTATAGGAGCTATAGGCTACTACCGACGCTTCTTCCCGGCATTTTCAAGAATTGCCATACCACTAGTAGCCCTGACGAAGAAATACGCTAGGTTCAAGTGGACAGAGGACTGTCAACGAGCATTTGATTCGCTAAAGGGACAGTTGACAACCGTCCCACTGCTGACGTACCCAGACCTCAGCAAGCCCATGATATTATACACGGATGCCAGTGAGCAGTGTGTAGGGGCAGTTACCCAGCCGTGTCCTGATAAGGAAGGACCAGTGCCTGGCATACCAGAGGAAGTACCGATATACTTCCTCTCCCATAAGCTCTCAGAGACACAACAGAGGTGGCCAGTAATAGAAAGAGAAGCATATGCCATCATGTATGCTCTCCAAAAACTGGACTACTATTTAAATGGTGCGGTCTTTACTATAAAAACAGACCACAAACCTTTGCAGTACCTATTGCAGGCAGAGTGGACAAATAATAAGAAAATTCAACAGTGGGCACTTAAGTTAAGTGGCTACCACTGTAAGATAGAGTATTTGGCAGGAAAGGAAAACACGTGCGCAGATTTACTCTCAAGAATACCGAAACAACTGGAAGAAAGATCTGTAAAGGTAGAACAGGGAGTAGATGATAAAGCCTATAGAATAGGAGTAATTAACTCTAATAAGCTAAAAGATCGCCCTATGTTATAATCGGACGAAGAAGGGGGCGCCCAGATAATAACCGATCCCTACTGGACAGAAGGAATTGAGAAGGAGCAAGCAGACAGTGAAATAGCTGCTCTGAGAGAGAAGGTGAAGGCAGGAGAGACCACCAAGTATGCCATAATAGAGGAAAGGCTGTATTATCTCTCAGGCAGGGATGAAGAAGTCAAGCCCAAGTTGTATGTGCCCAAAAGTTTAAGACCAGAGATATTGGAGCAGTGCCACGAGAGGTTGGGTTACATGGGAATTGATAGGACATGTGATCTCATAGGAAGAAAGTACTATTGGCCCAAACTGTACGGAGAGGTCACTAACTATGTTCGGAGTTGTGTAGTGTGCCAGTCGCAGAGCAGAAGGCAGGAAATGGCACCCTTGGAGGAAACAGACGTACCAAACTTTCCCTTCGAGAAGGTGAGTATGGATGTATCAGGACCATATGGAGAAACTGCACAAGGAAACAACTATATAGTGAGTTTTGTCGATTGGCTAACAAATTGGCCTGAAGCATTTGCAGTACCAGACAAGAAGGCCAGAACTGTGGCCGGGTTGATAATAAGTGAAATCTTCCCTAGGTATGGTGCCCCTGTGCAATTGGTAACAGACAATGGCACGGAGAATGTGAACAGCATCATGAGAGAAGTTTTGACAGGTTTGAATGTAGAGCACATAAAAACATCCCCATATCACCCCCAGGGAAATGCTAAAGTGGAAAGGTTTCATAAAACCTTGGGAGATGTATTGGCCAAGCTGGTCAGAGAAAACACTGGAAATTGGGACTTGTATTTGACGCAGGCTCTGGCGGCCGTGAGGTTTACGATAAACGAAACCTCCAGATTTTCTCCTTACTTTTTGTTGTTTGACAGAGACGTGGTCCTGCCTGTGGATAACCTACTGAAGCCCCGAAGAAGGTATATGGGAGAAGATCATCATCAACTATTGCTGGAACAGCAACATAAGATATTTGTACAGGCCAGAAGAAGAATAAAGAGGGCCCAGAAGAAAAGAAATGAGAGGGTGAATGCTGAAAGAAAGGTAGTAGAATTGAAGGTTGGAGACCCTGTCTACTATAAAATCCACCAGAGAGAGGGAAAGCTGGACCAAAGATGGGAACCGTACTACCGGATAGTAGAGCAGACGGGCCCAGTATCATATGTAATATGGGATCAAGTGGCAGTACGAGCGAGGAGGGTTCATGCCAATGATCTGAAGAAGGCTGAAATAGCTAACCTGGAAATGAGCGAGCCGAGGCCTAAGAAGACAAGGAAAAGGAAAGTAACTCTGGTTGAACCGGAAGAAATGGAAACGGAAGAAGACTCCGAGGAGGATGCGGAGATAGGTCGACTTGGCCAGATAAACGAAGCAGTCCGAGTGACAGAGTTGGAACCCTCAGCGGGGATTGGCGATGTTCAGTCGTCGACTGAATCGGTACAGAGAAGACCCCGTGAGATCGCCATCACACCCCCATGTCCGAAGAAAAGGAAGAAAAAGACGAGGAGGTCCAATCAAGCAGTCGAAGGCTCTAAAAAGAGGCACCCTGAACAGGACGAAGGACCCAGCGAGTGGGAGGAGGAGGATCTAATACCCCTTTCCCAGCTCAAGGAAAGGATAAGGAACAGGAGAAATTTAGACATAGAGTCGAAAGGTATTGAGGACATTCAAGGCGAAGACTCTAAACAGAAAGAAGAACCAGGAGATGAAGAAGAGGACAAAAAAAAAAAAAAAAAAAAAACCTCCTGGACGGAAGTTAGACACAGAAATAAGGTTAGAGGTTGAACAGGAATCACCTCAGAAGATGAGATCAGGGAGGGAGAAGAACCCCAAATCTCAGTAGAACAAAAGGGCTGTGCAGAATACAAGCATTTAGTATCGACAGATAACGACACTGGCTCATCCAAAATCCTATTGGCTGACTATGGTAGATGTGAGTGGAGGGGATGGAGTCGCGGGCTGCACCTCACAAGGGACGGGAGAAGATCATTGGCATTGTTGATTGATCACCAGTGGTGTCATGAAGTACAACCTTTAGAGTGGGCGCCACGCATACCTGACCAGACCATTCTGTCCGCTAGAGGTTAGTTAGAGGAGGGAAGAGCTGAACTTAGTAAGAAGTTATAAAATAATTGAGTGATGAGTTGAGCGACACGAAGTAGTTGTGAAGAATAACAACAAAAGAATTTCGTTACCTTTCAGGAATGATCAAGATGAAAGGGTTGGTTATGACGATGATAGTGGTAGCCACGCTGATGGTGACGATGGCGGAAGCTGGGAAGCGCAGCCGAAACACCATTTTTAAAAAAAAACGAGCGAAGTAATAATAACCAGGTCTAAGTGGTTGGTCACATTCGTGATAGATTTGAACCCGTGTGAGTCGCTACTAAATAAGTTAGGAAACGAGCTAACGCAACTGGATGCAGCCCGGTTGAAAGTAGGACAAGATTATCCCAAGCAAAAAGGGTATCTCAGTTTATTGCACTCCCTAGAATCAGAAGCCACTATGATAGAGGCTCAATGGAAAGACATGCAAAACTACCTGCAGGGAATAGAGTTACTGCAGACGCAGGAAAGGAGATCCGTAGTCCCGATTGTGGGAAAGGCATTGAGTGTCCTGTTTGGAACAGTGACTGAAGATGACGTTAAATTCATAAGAAGGAAACTGGGAGAAGTGGAGGTAAACCAGAGGACGCTTGCCCAGGTGGCAAGGGAGAGTGTGACAATATTAAATGTGACAAGGTTAGAGGTGTCCAAAAATAGAGCCAGAATCAATTGGTTAATAGACAACCTGGCGAGGTTGAGACAAGAGGTAATTAATAATACAGAAACTGTAATGATTGAATTACAGGAAATGAGCGGATTCATGCAAAAATATTTCCAGCTGATGATAATTACGAATAAGGTACGACAAACGAGTCAGTCGTTGACGACCTTGCTGGAACAGGTGAGGGCGCATTTAGACATGCTGTCATTAGGACACCTCTCCCCAAGCATAGTAAACCCGGGTCACCTAAGGGAAGCGCTACTCGGAATACAGGCCGAGTTACCCCACCATTTAAGGCTGCCGGTGGACCCCACCAAAGAGTTGTGGAAATATTATAATTCACTAGGATGTGTGACCTTGTTAGAAAATAGGCGACTATTGGTTGTGATATCTGTTCCGTTGTTAGATAGCGAGAGTGTATTCGAGATATACCAGGTTATAAACTTACCCATCCCCTACTCCAGAAGAGATCAAGGTTTAGGAATGATAGCAAGGTACAAGGTGGAAGCAGACTACATAGCTTTAAATTCGGGGAGAACGAAATTCATGTTGCTATCAGCTGAAGAAGCTGGAAGGTGTAGAGATGATGCTCTAGGGACTTGTACCTCGTTAAGCCCTATCTATAAAACTGGTAATCGCAGAATGTGCATACTAGAATTGTTTGATGGGAAAAGGGAAGGAATCAAAAGAATCTGCCAAGTGGAGGTATTAACAAACACGGCATTACCACAAGCTATCAGTGTTTCAGACGGGGTGTGGGCAGTAGCCACACAGAGACATATCAGCTTGTCTAGGGTATGTGGGGGAGAGTCCACAAGGACATTAAGAATAAGACCACCGTTATCCCTGGTGACGCTACCCATGGGATGTTCGGCGGTTGGAATATCCATTTCCTTACCCCCCTATTACCAGGAAGAAGAAAGATATGAAGAGAAAGATTCAATCATAGAGATGATTGGTAGAGGCTTAGTCAATTGTACAGAATTATGGGAGCCGATAGTGAAGAGATTCTCTAATGTTACCTTAAATAAGATGCCAGTATTAATGAAGCCAATAGAAAAGATCGATATGGATCAATTGAGAGACAAGTTAAGTGCGTTGGGAAACGAAGGTGTGGCTTGGGAAGACGATGAGCAGATCGCGATAAGTTGGTCAATAGTAATGGGTACATTCCTAGTTATAGCCATCGGGGGTGTATTAATATGGAAGGTTAAGAGTAAGAGGAGATTAGCGAACGACAATCTAGTGAGCGTGCAGCAACTCGAGAGGGAGATGCCGAGCAGTGTTCCTCGCTCAGACAGGACGGGCGAAGAAATTGCTGAAAGACCAACGGAGGAGGCTGGCGTGAGACCACCACGTGCGGCGGAAAAACCTCCCACAGCGGAGAGGAAAACATTGACCAAGAAGAACAAACCATAGTAAACACATCTGCACCCACAGACACACGCACATATTACTTTTGCATGTAGAACAAAAGAAGATGAAAAAGAACATTACCCTTGCATGTAGAACAAAAGAAGATGAAAAGAACATTACATTGCATGTAGAACAAAAGAAGATGAAAAAGAACATTACATTGCATGTAGAACAAAAGAAGATGAAAAGAACATTACATTGCATGTAGAACAAAAGAAGATGAAAAAGAACATTACATTGCATGTAGAACAAAAGAAGATGAAAAGAACATTACATTGCATGTAGAACAAAAGAAGATGAAAAAGAACATTACATTGCATGTAGAAAAAAAAATATGAAAGGAACATTACATTGCATGTAGAACAAAAGAAGGTGAAAAGAACATTACCCTTGCATGTAAGAAAGTAGAATAGAATTGCATGAGACAAATGCATGGTGCCTGTTAAATGATGTAATTGGGTTTAGGTGTCATTTACGGGTAAATGACAAATCGGTTAGGGGAGGATTGTGGCACCCTGCATTTTTAGAAAGACTAAAAAGAGATATTCATAGAAATATGATTTAATTTTTATTCGGTTTATTAACCAGTTGTTAGTTATTTAGAAACGAAGAATAATTGAGTTTTGAGAATAATTCTCTAACTGTATTTAGGCGATCCAAAGAGAAGAAGAAAAAAAAATAATAAAAAGAAAGAGAAAGAGGAATAGATGATACAAAACCCGGTCATAAGTAAAACTAAGACAAGACAGGTGTCAAAATATATCAGGTCAAATTACCTGACCGAAATCCAGGGAAATGGAAATTGTTATATTTGGTTGAAGAAATAGAGTTTGGAGATAATGAAATAAAACAAAAAGAAGAGGAAAGACAGAAACATAATACGAGACCAGGTCGTAAGCGAAAACACACACGTACGACCAGCACCTAACAAGTGTCAAAATTATCAGGTCAAGTACTTGAACTAATTCCGTGTCCGCGTAGGATGGAAGTTTTGTTAAGGTTGGCTGAAACAATAAAGATTTTTTTGAACAATGAAAACGAAATTTTAATCGGAGGAAAGGTGTTTTTTGTGTTGAGGAGGTGACCGGTGGAACTGTATACAGATTCTGACCTGTTAAAAATTGGAACCCCACGATGATGAAGTGGAGACATTTTCAATTCAGATAATTAAGATTTTTGACTATCAGGTCTGACCAAAAACAAAGAAGGAAAGAAAACGATTGTCTCGGCTCACAGATAGCGCCAATATTCTTTCCTGAAGTCACATCTAATTAGCGGCAGGCTGTTTTGACAGAACCCAGGTGAGAAAAAGCCAAGATTATCATTTTTCGTACGTGTGAAAAAGGCCAAATTAGATTTTGTTTTTTTTAGAACAAGAACGATGTAAGCCACGCCCGATTGGAGACGGGAGGCGTCCCACCACAGTCTCATTAGCCGAAAGCGGTCACGTGATATGCGGAAAGAGGAGGGAGAATGCTCGATCAAGAACCATTGGTCGAAAACGGTCACCTGACATACGAGAGACCGGGAGAGATGGGTATGCGTCTTCCCCCCAGAGGCACTGTGAGGAAGTAGGGGTGAAAATAATAGCGATAATGGGAAATCAGAACTAATGCGACTTTTGGGATTATCGAGAGAGCCCTGACGCCGACAGACCCACCCCGGTTTGCTGCGGCGTCAATAAAAGCAGGA
Organism: Acanthosepion lycidas; assembly: GCA_963932145.1. NCBI lineage: Eukaryota > Metazoa > Mollusca > Cephalopoda > Sepiida > Sepiidae > Acanthosepion > Acanthosepion lycidas. Next base: position 59,053,125 of record OZ010590.1, read on the forward strand.
CCCCAATCGACAAAAAATGAGTTCAGCCCCGGACGGCAGCGAGAAGAGATCACCTTGGACGACGGAGGGTTGCGGCTGGGTTGCGGCAAGAAATCCTTCCAGCCCAAGTCGAAAACAAGAAGTCCTTCCAGCCCAAGTCGAAAACAAGAAATCCTCCCAGCCCAAGTCGAAAACAAGAAATCCTTCCAGCCCAAGTCGAAAACAAGAAATCCTTCCGGCCCAAGTCAAAGACAAGAGAAGTTCTATCTAAGTCGACGAAGAAGAAGATTACTCGAAAGCCGCGGAGAAGTTGCAGCCAAGTCGAAGACAAGGCCAAAGAGTTACTGGACGGAAGAAGAAGAAGAAGTTAAAATCAAGCCCAGCCGAGAACAGAATTCGACCCAACCAGATCGAAGTGAAGAAATACAACTCAAGTCGAAGAGAAGAATCAACTGCGAATGATTGATAGAAATTAGCCCCAGTGTCGAACTAAACCACACTCCGACATACACAATTCTGGAGAGTAGACAATTCGAAATCGTTAAGTTGTATGATAGAAGCTTGGTGCCATAGTCCACAGAGCGGGTCGGGAATGAGAACAATTTTTCTTTATGTAACGGACATTAGATATAAAAGGTTGTCACCTTTTTTTTTATCAGTAATTTTTTTTGTCTCGTGAGTTTTTTTTTTCTTTTACTTGTGTTTTGCCACCCCCGTCGGACTCAACTTGCATACGGCCCAATCCCTGCTGGTCCCGTCTGTCTAAGATCTAAACACAGCGTGGGTAGACAGACCGGAGATCAGTACAGTTGCTTTAGCAACCAGGTATTGGAAGCGGGTTGGGAAAGGCGAGGCTGGTGATCATCTAACCAAGAGGTTGGAGCGGCACGCTTGGAACCAGGAGGAGCGACCAGGAGGAGCGACGTCACAGTTGGCGCCGTAACCAAAGGATTCGACCCTGGGCCAGGTGTGTACCCGTCACAGTTGACGTAATTTTCTGTTGCTAATTTTCCGGTGTCCAATTTTCCGTTGCATCATTTTCTGGGTACCATTTAATTATCAATGATGTCTGAAAGTATTTTTCTTGACAAAAATGTTCTATTTAATTTTTAAGCATTTTTCGGAACATTCTAAAAATCAACTGCATTCTTTTAAAGGTTACCTAGAGAATTTATGCAAAGTTTATATTTTGTTTTTCTTTATACAAGTAAAATAAATTTACATCGTATTTTGATGTTATTATGATTTTAGTTTTAGTGATAATTTAAAAACAATAAATATTCATCATTACTACCAATAATGAAAATTAAGTTAAAAATTTAAAAGAATCGTTTTTGGAATCGGAAAATAGGCACAAATTTTTCCGATTCCGATACCGTTTCCGATACCCCCAAAAGTTCCAATTTTTCCGATTCTCGATTCCGATTAATCGTCCCAACACTAGTAGATATATTCAAAAGTATATCGCTCACTTAATGGAAAATTGTATCTCAGCGAATTGATACACAGGCAAGACTGAAATTGTTGCACTTTTGGCTTCGTATTTCGCTTTGTTGTTATTAATGATGCAGAGTTAAAACACCATATCATCCGATAAAATGTTACAACAATGTCTCTTGTTAGTAACCAAGATTGTAGCAACTGAAACACATGAAAGCTGAAAACATTGCTACTTTTCCTACTCACAAATTTCCCAACAATTCATTAGAAAATTTCTGACGTGGGGACAAAACTGGGAGGTCATAAATTATTTGTGGGGGGGGGGGTCATATGCCCGCCTGCGAAACCCTGTGTCTCCACCACTGTTTTCAGACTATTTTTGGCACCTTAGCCTGGGTGAAAAATTTTGTTGGGGGTGACATTGTGTCACCCCTCCTGTGCTGGCACCCGGGGCGGTCCGCCCCCTCGCCCCTCCTTAGTTACGCCACTGGTTGCTGGTTCCCTGCAATACACACTCTCACCATCATACAACCATGTCGTGTACTGGTAAACTTCTTCAGGCCGGCTTGAATTCGGAATTTTCTTTCTTCTAGATTGGTTGCCAACCAAGGCTATATATGCTGATTTTTAACAAATTTCCGAAAATTCTGTTACAACCTACTATCTTTTCCCATACTGATTTACTCGCATATTGTCCACACTACACATAAAAAAACAACACTTTGTCAATTAACCTGTTTGGAGATATACATAGTTTTAAGATACCTTTATCTCACAAACTCACTATGCAAATATCATCACTCTACTCATCACAAGCTGACATAACTCCTACTATAAAACGATTTCTCATATCCAATTCTCAAGTCAGACCATTTGATTGTGAACATTTTGCCCTAGGATATGCTTTCGAATTAGTCATAGAAAATTCTCCAGAAAAGTTTTTGTTTGACCATTTTAAAATGAGGTTGCATTTTCAATTTTGTTTTGAAAATAATAGATTTGTTCCCTTCCCAAAAACTAAAATTCCTCTAATACCAACATATAGAATAGACACAACTAAATCTTACTTGAAAATGGGTTAATCCTAAAAGATCTGCTAAATATCTCATAACTTATATCAGAAACTACTACAGCAAATTCTGACACAAAACAAGTTCCATGTGCTCAGTGAAGAATATCAAAAGTCCCTGAAGTTCAACACATACCAACATCTTTTAAAAAAAATAAAATTCCAATACTAATGCTTAAAACTTTCAAACACACTGGAAAATAAAGCTGCAATAAATTTATGAAATGTAAAGTTAGGTGGCGCGTTAATAAACGGTATAAAACGGTTCGTTACCAGGCCGGGAAGGCTTTTAACCCCAAGTAAACCTATTTTTTATTAAACCGAATCCAGTGGAGAATAGGTTATCAAAAGAGAAACAATATATGTTAAAGTTATTGCGTGATGTGAACACGATGTCAGAAAATGCCAAAAAAGAAAAAAAACGATGTATCTGTAGTGGAACCCTGAAGGGGGCACGATATAATATTTGCTTGTGCGCCCAAATGAGTATGAGTCACAAGCGGCCCACTAACATTTTTAAAAAATAAAGACGTGAAATCTGGTAGGTCAACAAGAAGACAACAAAAGACAAAATTAAAATTAATATAAAAACTATTTACATCGCATGCAAAAATATGCATTTGGATTAAAGGTACATGGACAAACAATGGATCAAGTAATGCAGACAGAATTAAGTAAATTGAGGAATACTGAGCGGCTAGAAGATCTAGATAATATAACTGTGACTAAATGTTAAAAGTAGAGTCCATGTAAGTTAAGTTGGCATGTAAGTCAACAAATCGATAGTTCAGTTCAAATGTCCGGCGAAAGTGTTGAAAAGTTGCTGGTTAAGTCCAAGGATGAACCTTCCGTAGTATTTTAACCGAAGTGTACGGAGTAGGTTATTTGAAGTTTGGACGATATGCATGCAGCACTTTCCTAAACCAGGTAAGTTAGGTTGACAGGAAAGCCGAAAGCAGGGACCTATGCGTAGCTGGAAGTTCAGGGCTTGTTGTAAGCAGGACCATTAACGCCGATCAACTAGGTGAGTTAGGTTGAGATGCCGAATAGTGACCACTGTGTGACCGGAAGTAATAAAATCTAGGAATGCCGCAAGTAAGATTATGAAGTAGCCGGAAGTGGGAAGCTAAGGGTCCGTGGTAGCCGGAAGTAATAAAGAGCCAGTGTGCCGGAAGTAAGAATGGATAGGAAAGCCCAACTAGCGTCCAATTGGCAAACAAAAAAAAGAGGACTGTAACTTAATACAGAAGTTGACTTATCCTAAACAACGGTACAGACTTCCGTCATCGTTTCCTCCTCCTCCTCCTCCTCCTCCTCCTTCTTCTCCTAGGTTTGGTGAAAATAAGGTAATATAAACATAACTATAAAGAAAAAAATTCATAATTGTTACAAAGTATAAAAAGTATAAAAATGTTCACAAAGAGTAGTCAGACTAAGTTCGTAATACTGAAACAACAAAAAGATATTATGTTTATTATCAATCTAAATGAACCTGCTGTATTAAATTGAATAGAGTCGGGCAACGCAATAAAGAAAAAATCAAAAATATATAAAATATAATATATATCTATATATAAATTATAACATATATTTATATATAAAGAAAAGATCATGACGATATATACCGTCTGCCCTTGATCACATGAACAGAGTAGCGAAGAGCTACGATACATCTCTACACTCATTACTAAAATTATCGTCAAGAAATCAGTTTTCATGTACCTCTTTATCCAACTTATATGCTTCTCTTCAACGTATTTACTTAAAGAAAGGTGGTAGTTTGATTGCTTTCATGTCTGTAGCCATTTTTTTTTAATATTTTCCATCTTTACACTATGTTTACAATTGCAACACCAGCTTCAACTATTTTCTTAGTCGTCAATTCATGTTTTTTTTTTTTTACTTTTTACTCTTTTACTTTTCCCAGCGTTTTTATGGTATTATTAAAGCATTTTTTCGTTTTATTTTCTTGCAAATGTTTTTAATTACATTTTGAATCTTTCGGTGATCTCTGTCCAAATTTTTCACAACTTCTAATTTTGTGTTCCGGTCACCCAATACAAAACTTGCGTAATAAATTCTGAAATTTAACATTGCGAAAAATCTTAATTGCAAATCGCTCGTGCATGACATTATAATATTGGTCATGGCAGAGTTTAAAGATATTTGAATTTTTAGGGACAGAATACGTCCATAGAATCCCTAGATATTGATAACGAGCAGAAGTATGACTGAAAAAACTCGATCATAACCATTTGATGAATATTTCCTTTAGTCGACCAAAATATGCATTTTCTTGTATATAAACAACACAATAATATTAAATAAAAACTTGAAAAAAAATTGCGTGAATCAAACTCATATCAATATATGAATATATTGTTAAATTTTTCTATATTTATGGGTGAGGAGTGCTCAATATCGGAAACAGATATCAGGAAAAACACGATATGGTGACTGTCATTTTCACGCTTCAGTATAATCTTCATATAGTGTCGATCCTTATATCTGTCGGAGTTAACTCCTCTTTTAGTTCGTTGACCCTTTCACTAGGGGTCTCTCTTCCCTTCCTTTATAAATAGTCACTGACCCTTCGCCTCTTCCTCTCTTTTTCCTCAGGCTTTTCAGCCTTACCACCTCGCAGATGTGAACGCTCACAGAGATAGCGTTTCCCAAATGCTGGGAACACTCTAAGCACAATCCACGTACGCACGAACACTCACCACACAGACACACACATAATATTCACACACACACTCTGTCCATTGTAACTGTCCATGTAACCTTTCTTGTCATTAATACACATATTTGTATACATATATTTATCGGTCTTGTGTTTGTTTTTCTTTGCCTTCTTTGGACTTAATTAAAGTCCAACTTTCTCATGTAGTTGGACCGGCTAGCAGGAAAATCTTAACCTTGTCTGTCGTATTCAATGAATTGTGCATGAAAGAAGGATTGCTGCCTAAACACATACACACACACACACACACACATATATATATATATATATATATATATATATATATGTGTGTGTGTGTGTGTGTGTGTGTGTGTATGTGTGTGTGTGTATTAATAAAAAGAAAGAACAGTAAGATATATAATCCGGTGTTCTTATAGATATTTTTATTTTTACAAAATAGTGCTCAATGTAAATTTACAGAGCATTAATATTATAAATTAATAGACTTAAAATATGGTTTTTCGCTACATAGTTCCAACCATGTTTCAAAAATGGAAGCTAAAAGCCCCGAATTTAATTTTGTAATTAAATTAAAGACATTAGTTCCATTTCATCCTCAAGCGAATGAAATGGAACTAATGTCTTTAATTTAATTACAAAATTAAATTCGGGGCTTTTAGCTTCCATTTTTGAAACATGGTTGGAACTGTGTAACGAAAAACCATATATTAAGTCTATTAATTTAATATATATATATATATATATATATATATATATATATACTGATGGAATTGAGAACTTCCTGATTCACTCACAACTTTGCTGGACTGGTCATGTTGCAAGGATGAGTAACTACAGAATGCCTAAGGTCCTTATGTATAGCCTACTTGACAGAGGACAAAGGACTGTTGGGAAGCCATGGCTCAGGTATAAAGGCAAGCTGTCTGTTATTATAAACAAGTAACAGTACAGAAACACACGTCTAGCCTTGAAGATCAAAAACAGACGATTTCAAACGCATCCTCACAAACAAAATTCTCAGAACAAAACCTAATAAGCACTGACTTTTAAACAAAAGAAACACCAAGAGCATTTATATACACCATAGTAATATTCTGTAATTCACACCACAAAAAGAAAATACAAATTCTTGATATTTATGTCAACACATGTCTCAAGTTTTGTTATCATTGTACGTTTATGCATTTTAATTTCTGTCATTAACATCTACCCCATTACAGTCAACAAATAATAACAACGGGAGAAATAATACATCAGCACGCAACATTATATACTTTGTTACAGTGATGACCCCGTGGTGATATTATTTGTTGAATGTAACAGGATGGGATTTTGTGGTTGCATAATGTAATTACCCTGTTGTTATATGGGTATTTGTAGTAGCAGTTGATAACGAAATCCTTTCTACTTTTTTTATATTGAAAACGAAATGAATTGAAACGTGTAGACATAAATAATAAGAATTTTCTTTTTGCGATGTGAATTACAGAATATTGCTATGTTGCGTGTAAAAATGTTCACATTGTTTCTTTTGTTTAAAATTCAACGCTTACTTGGTTTAGTTCCAAGATTTTCGTTTGTGAGAAAGCATTTGAAATCATCTGTTTTCGATCTTTCCAGAGCGTTGGCAGACGTGTTACTGTATTGCTACTTGTCTACTGACTATTTGTCTACTGCTATGAGTACCCTAGTCTACACTTCTCTACTGACTGTCTTGTGGTACAAGGGTCGTTTTTATAATGATGAGGGTTAGGATGATGAAATATCCTTCTTTTCTCTCATCACTGATGGCAAGGTTATTTTTAGAATGATGAAGTATCCTTATTTTTATAGTTTTAAACCTGTTATCAACAGTGACTACCAGGAATAGTCTGGCTGACGACTGAGGAAAGACTCGGTTGGCAAGCCGGAAAGACGACTATACGGAGTCTGCAGGGTTCGCATTTCATGTCTCTTTGTTCTAAAGAGATTCCTGTTTCATGCTACAAGTAGATCACGAAATACATACCCCCAGGGGGTCCCGAGAGGGGAGAGCATGAGATCCCCGGTAGGACGGATACAACGGTTACGACCACAGCAAACGCTCAAAGGACTTCTGACTCAATATGCTGCTGCGGAAAAACGTGCAAGAATCAGCGTGGCTTAAAAATACACCAGGCCAAGATGAAATGTGCAGTAGTGGCTCAGAACACACAACGCATAGGTGTTACACTAAGTAAGACGTGGTTGGAGCAGGTCCCGGTGACAAAGCGCCCAGCATCACCCAGTGTGGACTCAGACCTTGCCGGACAGAGTAGTCTCTAAGCGAATTAAATGTCCACCAGCAAGCAACAAGAAAGCATGGCGCGATTTTGATGAAGACGTAAGCGTTATAATCCAAGATACGCCTGCAGGTAACATAGATCGAAGACTTCAATCTATGAGTAGACTCATTGTCAGCTACGGATCAGAGCGTTTCGGCCACATTGATAAAACGAGAAATAAAGTCTACACTCTAAATAGTCGTGAAAGAAGGATAAGAGAAGTAAGGCAGGAATTAAGATCCCTCAAGAAAGAATTTAAGGTCGCTAGTGAAGAAAACCTCTCGGAACTGAGAAATATTCTAAGACAGAAACTGAAAAACCTGCGAAGAGCAGAAGGACATCGTCACCGTAGGAAAGAGCGGGCCAGGAAGAGGGCTTCGTTTATCTCCGACCCGTTTGGTTTCGCCAGAAGACTTCTAGTAGATAAGAGGAGCGGCAGATTAGCATGCCCAAAAGATAGGGTGGATTTCTTTTTTGAAGAGCTCTTTTAGGGACCCAAGAAGGGATGAGGAATTAGGATTTAATGATCGCTTTATTAAACCCAACGCCCAGAAGTTGAGTTCGACACGAGGGTGCCAAGTTTCGGTGAAGTCAAATAGATATTAGTGTCGGCTAGAATAGCTTCGTCACCAGGTCCGAGTGGCGTGCCTTACTCCGTGTACAAGCGTTGCCCAGGACTTCTCATGAAATTATGGAAAATCATTAAATTACTTTGGCAGGGAGGTAAAGTTGCAGAACAATGGCGATACGCAGAAGGTGTTTGGATCCCAAAAGAAGAGAACTCAAGAAATATCGAGCAGTTTCGATGTATCTCGTTACTGAGTACAGAAAGCAAAATATTTTTTAGCGTGATTTCCCGACGGCTATCAGCTTTCTTGCTAAAAATTAACTTTATAGATACAGTGGTACAAAAAGGCGGAATCCCTGGTATGTCTGGCTGCGTTGAGCATACAGGAGTTTTGTCGCAATTAATAAGGGATTCAAAGAGAAATAAAGGGGACCTGGCTGTTTTGTGGTTGGATTTGGCCAATGCTTATGGGTCAATACCGCATAAACTCGTGGAAGAAGCTTTAGTTAGACATTACATCCCATGTAGTATCCGCGAGCTTATCCTAGATTACTACAGACAATTCCATCTAAGAGTTGCATCCGGTTTGGTATCTTCAGACTGGCATAGACTCGAGAGAGGAATTATTACAGGCTGTACATTGTCAGCCACGCTTTTTGCTCTCGCGATGAATATGCTCATGAAGTCCGCTGAGGTGGAATGCCGCGGCCCCGTTTCCAATACCGGAGTTAGGCAACCACCCATCGGGGTTTACATGGACGATCTTACAGTCACTACACCTTCTGTTACAGGCTGTAGGTGGCTGTTACACGGTTTAGAGAGCCTGATTGATTGGGCAAGAATGAATTTCAAGCCAAACAAATGTAGATCAGTGGTAATAAAAAAGGGCCGGGTGGTAAAACACTATTTGACAATAGAAGGGAGAGCCATCCCGACGTTGGCGGATAATCCTGTTAAAAGTCTAGGGAAATCTTTTTGTAATGCCCTGAAGGACACACCAGCTATCGAAGCTATACGCACTGATTTTCACTCGTGGCTAGCGAAAATAGATAAATCTGGATTGCCAGGGCGTTTCAAAAACTGGCTATACCATCACTGTGTGCTCCAACGAGCATTATGGTCACTCCAGACATATAGCGTTCCCATCTCGACCGTGGAGACGTTGGAGAGGAGAGCTAGTAGTTTCCTCCGTATATGGTTAGGATTACCTCGGAACTTAAGCAGAGCAGCCTTATATCGATCATCCAGTGTCATCCAGCTGCCATTCAGAGGTCTGGTCGAGGAGTTCATGGTTTCAAGGGAAAGCTACCAGTATAGAAACTCCAGAGATCCCAAAGTATCAGGCGCGGGAATTGATGTCAAGACGGGTAGAAGATGGAGTGCAACTAAGGAACTAGCTATCGCAGAAAGGAACCTGAGGATAAAAGCAATGGTGGGTTCAGTCGCACAGTGAAGAGCAGGCCTGGGGCGCATTCCGTCCTACAGATTCGGAAAAAGCACCGTGAAGGAGCGTCAACACCTGATACAGGACGAAGTAAGAGCGGGGATGGAGGAAAAGCGGATGACAAAAATGGCAGGTTATAGCCAGCAGAGCGCGTGGACCAGGTGGGATGGTGTAGATCGGCGGAAAGTGTCGTGGTCAGATCTTTGGAATACCGACTTCAGCCGATCTAGATTCCTGGTTCAGATGGTGTACGATGTATTACCAAGCGCGACCAACCTTCACTTATGGGGAAAAATAGATTCACCAAAGTGCTCCTTGTATTCGGGGAGGGGATCACTGCAATAAGCGGGTGCAGAACAGTTCTGAGAGACGGGCGCTATCGGTGGCGTCATGACAAAGTTTTAGAGGCGACAGTGCTCATTATTGCTGAAGCTTTGCAGATCAATAAACTCATCCCAGAAAGAAGAGCTAACCGCTTCGTTAAAGCAGGTGCAAAGCCGAATAAGAAGGTTGCAGGATCCCATTCACTGTTATCGTCCGCGTCGGATTGGCAGATGCGTGTCGATCTCGGAAAACAATTGGAATTCCCTACACATATATCATCATCCAAACTCCGTCCAGACATAATCATTTATTCGGACGCCACGAAACAGATTATTTTGCTGGAGTTAACTGTTCCATGGGAGGAGCATATACAAGAGGCATTTGAGAGAAAGTACAGTGAATATGAAGGACTCTTAGACGATTGCAGAACTAAAGGATGGCGCACTCATTGTTTTCCTGTCGAGATCGGCTGTAGGGGGTTCACCGGAGAGTCAATGATACGAGCCCTTACTAGCCTAGGGATAACTGGACAAAAAAGAAGGCGGGCGATTCAAATGATCCTGGAGTCCGTTGAAAAGGCCGCCAGGTGGTTGTGGATAAATAGGGCTAATGAGTGGCCCCCAAACTACTAAAAATACGAACGTTTCCAGTGTAGATGAACATACGTCGTAAATACCACCACTAAATACTTAAAGCTTAAAAGTGTATATAGATTTTGTATGTTAAAATTGTATATATAGATGACGAGAAGCTTCAGAGAATTTATTCGAGTTGTATTCAGTCGCATATTCAACGACTTCATTTTTGCGTTTTACTTTTGTCTTTCGAGTAGATTTATTTTATTACAAAAAAATATTCTTACTCGTAAATCTTTCCTTTTCTTTATTTTTCAATTTTTTTTTTTTTTTTTTTTTCGTAATTACCCATTTTTCGTTTCTGGTTTGTTTTTTTATTTGTCGTATTTTTACTCGTTTTTTCAATCGGTTTCCTTTAAGGATAATTTTTTTTTAGGAGTAACTTATTTTAGCTAAATTTACACGCTATTTTTTCTTTTAACTATTATTCAATATGTAAATAAATATCTTGATTAATTTATTTTAAGCAGTTTTAATTATATGTTATTTCTCTTAATTTTTTAACGAATTTCTTCCGTTAAATATAATTTTTTAGGAGAAACCTATTTTATCTAAAATTTACACGTTATGTTGTCTTTCTTTTTTTTTTTTTAACTAGTATTTAACATGTAAATAACTTGATTAATTTATTTTTAAGCAATTTTAAATCAATATTTCAAATTATTCATACCGCATTTTAGGCGTTTTCTTTTTGTAAATAAGTCATTTTAATCACTCTAAGAAAAAATAAGAATAAAAAGTAAAGTTATAAAAAGAGAAAGACCAAACAAATAAGATAAAATTAAGAAATTAAAAGGGGAGAAAGAGAAAGAAAAGTGGAAGACGAGCCAATATAATAAATCGTTTTTATTTTATTAAAGTATATTGGTTTGTTTTCTTCTCTTCTTCCAAAAAACATCCTGTCTTGGCCGCATGTAGGAAGATCACTACAACCATGTTTACCTAATCTATAACATCGAATAGCCCAAGTGAAGTCTTGATTAGTTGCCGTTTTCTGGGGGAACTTATATAATGCACATCCTAAAGCTAGTAGCAAATTTTATTCTGGGTGCGGGCTGAATACTGATCATATTCGGTCGGGTCGCCCATCGAAGAAGTCTGTTGTTTATTTAGACCCGAAAATTCTAGTGACATGGGAGCAACAACACTGACGACGCATCTAGATTTAGCACTTAAAAAAGTGTATTTTTAATAATTAATAATTTATCATCACTGCTGGCAATGTTATTTTTAGAACGAGGAAATATCATTACCATTCTGGACTTTAACATGTCAATATTCCTCATACTAAATAGAAATAGCTGGAGATATTTGTACCATAGTTGTATCAGAAATTTTGAAATCCATTGTAATGACTGATTAAGAGATGAAAGACAATGGCAAAAAATGTCAGGAAATATTTCCATTGCTATGTCCCAAGAAGATCCTTGCAGTTGCACAATATGTGGACTTGTATGCAGGTCACTAGCGAGACTGAAGTGTCACATATGACACAAACATAAAAACTGAGAGGGTCCATCATACATAAGTTACTTTTCACTCACCCTGTATAAAATTCATATAAAATGAATTATTTGATGATTTATCTGCTAAGACTCATTAACGAGTAACAACTGATTTTATATATTTATTGATCTGAAATTGGTCTGTTATATATTGAACATTTTTAACACATGTTAGGGTCCCAGATATGCGTAAATAGTTAACCCCCAAACTGGAGTCAAAACACTATGAAAGTATAAAAAGACATTTTTATAGTAAAAATACCAGCAATACATTTTTGAAAAAAAAAATTAAATACATTTTTGTTAAGAAAATTACCAATGCTAGCAAGAAAATTAAGTTTCAGTATTAAATGACCCATAAGTAATTGATATGCCACTAAACAAACAGAAAACAGTCTTCTGGTTACATGTGCCACCAATTTTACTTGTTGTTGTTTGAAGTCTTCACATAATGCAGTTTTTGTTATTTGCTATAACTCATTGGGATTTCATAGCACAAGTCTATAGGATCTGATAAAGTATTGTTTTCTTTAACATCTAACAGATTAATTCCCTTGAAGCCATTTCTAATCATTGATCTGAGAAAATGGTTGGATATAGAAGACTGTGTTGACATTTCTGAATGAATTGGACAGATCAACTGAAATATAGGATTGACAACATCAAGTATTTTAAGAAGATATTCAGTTGCCTAAAGAGCATTTGGAGTTAAAGTTAATGCAGTTTGTATAAGGAATATTTACTGTCAACATTTTTAATTTTTCCCTTCTCATTTTCTCTAATTTTTTAAATCTATGAGTTTCTTTCAACTATTCAGTTTTTCAAATCAGTCACTCTTTCTCTCTCTCTCTCTCTCTCTCAATTTTCTCTTAGCGCCCCCCCCCTCTGCCTCTTAATATCTTTTCTCTGCTTCTCTCAGTCCCCCTCTAGCTCTTAATCTCTTTTTCTCTTTCTCTCACTCCCTCTCTGCCTCTTAGCCCCTCTCTGCCAATCATTTTTTCTCTATTTCTCTCAGTCCTTCTCTGCCACTTAGCCCCTCTTTGCCTCTTAATCTCTTTTTCTCTGTTTCTCTCACTCCCCTTCCTGCCTCTTAATCTCTGTTTCTCTCACTCCCTTTCTTCCTCTTAGCCCTTCTCCGCCTCAATCTCTTTTTCTCTGTTTCTCTCACTCCTTCTCTGCTCTTAGCCCCTCTCTGTTTCTTAACCTCTTTTTCTCTGTTTCTCTCACTCCCTCTCTGCCTCTTAGCTCCTCTCTGTTTAATCTCTTTTTCTCTGTTTCTCTCAGTTTCTTTCTTACTCTTTCTTTCCTAATATTTCTTAATTTCTCTTAATCTGTCTGTAACCATTTCAAGCTCTATGATTTCTTGTTGACCTGTTTTTTCTTTAAATCTCTTTTCAGTTTTTGTTTTGATTTCTCATAAAATAACCTTTTTGCTTCTTCCTAAATGTTTGCCTATATCTCTTATTTTTTATCCTTCTCTCTTTTCTGCTGCCTCTCCAGCATTTCATTTTCTCATCTCTCTTTCTCTTTCTCATACTCTCCTCTCTTTCAATTTCATACAGTTATTCTGTTTTTACCTTTTCCCCCCCTTTCCTTTCATTGCTAAACTTAGACCTCATCTATTTGGTACTCTTCTTTCATTTACACTTGATTATCTTTCTTTAACATTCCAGCAGACAAATCTGGCCAATTTTCTTTGTTTACGTCTTTCTAAACTTCTTCCGATACACCAGAGCCAAAATGTCAGCCATCTAGCATCATTATCATATCCAATCAACCATTCACTAACCAGGATAATTTTTCTATTCACTGCTATTTCTTTCTCCAGTGACCTACATTTTCAAACAAGAACATTAACTCTATAACCAATCATTCTTTTTCATCAAACTTCACTGAGCTATAAAAAACTAAAAAAAAAAAATGATAGTTCTTTGAAGAGAACCATGTTTGATTATGACAAAATAATTTCGCACAGAGAAAAATGCAAACTTTGATCATTTGAATTTTTATCACTAGTTGTTTGTGATAGCAGAAAAATGCCTTTTTGCCTGGATCATCCTTTTCCTGTCAGTTAGTTTTTATCCTACATTTGTGCATGAAGCCAGAACAAATGACAAATGCAACTTAATATTTCAGTCACTGAACTTGAAAAAAGCTTTGAAACATTGTCATGCCAAATAGACAAGTCTTTCTTTACAAAATGTGACTTCATTTATACACCATGTTCCTTCAGGATAAGGGTGATCATAACTCTCCATAACTTCCTATATTTGACAATCTAAGCAATGTTTGTCTCCTTACTAGCCCTCTCAGTCCCTGCTCCACAATCCATTTACACAAGCTCATTAGGTAGGTTATTCCTTGTTTCCATCTTTTTTTTTACTGTTCAAGGCCTGGGGACTCTAGGGGTTTACATTAAGAGGTAATGGGATGGATAGGTTGGGAAAATAAGTTAACTCTATACTTGAACAGGTTAAGAAACATCCTCTTGGTAGTCTGTTCCACAGGACAATTGTTCAAGGCAAGAAGCTGTTTGAGTGGAACTTACTTGTCACCAATGGAACATGGAGGGAATGTGGGTGATTTGCTACTATTTAAGTGGCTTGGTGGGTCCTAGCCATGAAGTTTAGATCTGGTGGAACCAAGGAATGTAGTTCGTCTGAGCACATTCCACGGTAGTAGCGACAGAGCAGTGAGAGATTCGCCACATCGTACCTGTGAGAGAGAGAGGTTGGAGGGTGGAAAATAATTCTTCTCCAACTAGTATACAAAGATGCCTTTGAACGCTATCAAGACTGGAAAGTGGCGACTGGGTCTGGTTTTCATTATGTCCTGTAAGTGTTAAATTTTCCAAACTCTCTTTCCTTATTATGTGTCACAGAAATTTCAACTCTCTCTTTCTGTTTCTAAGTATAAGTGTCCTTTTTGTTTCCATCTTCCTTACAACATTTTTGTTGCTTACATGCTCTGTATTGATATTCTCAGCATCTTTCTGTTGAACCACATCTGTATAGCCTCTAATCTCCACCAACTATGATACAGGAAAACTACCATACATTAAAACTGATATTACATAGAAGTTCATCACTCTGTTTTTTTTTCTGTAACAAAATACATTTGAATCTTTTTCTTTTTCTTTTTCTTCCTCATCTTCCTTTTGATGTGCATCATTTATATATATTTTGCATGGACATAGTTTTAGACACTTGACTTAATGCATAAAAGTAATTTGAATTTCTTAGTACAATTGCTGAAAGATATTCAAATTTAAATAACTTAATTATTATAAATATTAGAAAGATGAGACTGTGGAACTCTCTTTCATTTACTTGCTTCCCTGAAAACTACAATCTTCAAAAATTTAAATGCAACGTCAATCGCCATCTTCTGCCTCCTTGAATCCCATTCATATTTATCCTTTCTTCAATCTCCTCTATGCCCAGTCTTTTCTCTGACTTTCACTCTCTGTAATCCCCTGTGTACTAGTAGCATTCCTGTCTTGCTTGGGGCAAAATGATTAAAATGAAAAAGGACGTCTGCTACTAGGTCTCAGTTTTACTGTTGAACAAGCTAGATGCAATCGCCACTTCTACTCTAACAGTTTCTTTTCTCGTACTTCTGACCTGTGGAACTCCTTTCCAATTTTTTGCTTCCCTGTAACTACAATCTTCAAAAATTTAAATACAATGCCAATCAATGTCTTCTTTGTTCCTTCTTTGTTCTATCCTCAATCCTCCACATTAATGTCTTCTCATTCTTTCACTCCTTGCAACCCTCTGCATACTAGTGGCATTATTGTCTTGCTTGGGTGTGAAATGATTTTTTTTTTAAATTTTGAATAAATAATATTTTATTATTTTATCTTTATGTAAATTTTAAGCTGACTAAATTCTACTTAAATTTAGTTTCTTCTTAACTGGAATATTTTGTTGCATTTTTTTTTTTTTTTGTTTCTAATGAAAATTTTTATAGTTCTTGTGCTGCATCTCATTAGGACATGGGTGATCATGGCTCTCCACAACGTCCTGTTCTTTGTAGCTATTAATAAGATTTGTCTTGTTGCTATCTCTCCTAATCTCTGTTCTGCAAATTATTTACACAAGTTCATTAGATAGTTATTTATTACTTTCCTCTGTCTCTTTTACATTCATTATGCAAGTTATATATTTCCCCTTATGTGTAAAAGAAATTTTAATTGTCTCATTTTAATTCTAAGTATAAGTTGCTTTTTGTTTCCATTTTCTCTAAAACTTTGTCATTGCTCCCATGTTCAGTCCATGGGATTTTAAGCATCTTTCTGTAGAACCACATTTCTGACACCTCAAATCTCTTCTTCATCTGTGAAGAGATTTTCCAGCATTCACTGCCATATATGAGAATCAATATTACATAACAGTTCAGCACTCTTTTTTGGTTTTTAATGAAATTTTCATGTTTCTTAATACTTTGCTTAGCTTTTGAAAGTCATCTTTTGCTATTCCAATAAATCTTCAGATTTCAGTGTTTCATTTTCCAGCCTCGGATAAAACACTTTTTAGAAATTTAAATTTTTGTACTTCCTTGATTTCAGTCTCTTCAATTGGTAGTTTGCATCCTGGGCTGTCGCTTTTTTTGCTGACAATTATATATTACTTCATATAATTACTGTTTCGTCTTTTCTTCTCACTATCCTTTACTACTTTCTGTAGGGGCTCCTGTAATTTTCTTTCTGTGTCTGCTATAATGTATCATCAGCATATCTTATTTTGTTAAGATTGTTGTCTCCAATGATGAATCCTGGTAGGATTCCTAAGTCTCTCAGGATAACTCACTGTAGAAGTTGAATAAGTCCAGTAGGAAACACATCCTTGTCTTACATATCATTCTATTTTTGTATATTTACTGTATTCACTTTCTATACATATGATGACAGTTTACTCTAGGTATTACTTCTGGAGTATTCTAATATCAAATCAATCTTGCCTTACACACTATCATCCACATATATGTTGTATTGTTAAGATTATGTTTGCCAATAATTAACCTTGGTAGGTTTTCTAGTTCTCTTAGGATCATCTTGATGTACTTTTTTCTTGTTCTTCTTTTTATATTTGTGTATTCACTAAACTCATTCCCAATCTACATACAAGCAGCTTGTCCCCAGTAGGGGTTAAAGATTTTACTCAAATATCTTTCCTGTGTAAAATGACAATTGGAAAAAAGATCTTAGATTTTGCCGACGCATTTCGTCTTCCGACTTTTTCAAGGCAAAAATGAAATCGAAATGTTCTTGTTGTTATAGTTACATTTAAAAAAAATCCAAATTTAAAAAGATAGACACTTCTGTCTAAGCCTTTTTTTCTGGTTAGTGTAAATTACCTTTATAGTAAGAGATTTCTTTTTTTTTTTTCCATGTCAACAATATAGTTAAATTCCCAGATCAATTCTGTGGACAAGACACATTGGTATAAAATGTCAATTGGAAAAAAGATCTTAGAAGATGTAAGATCTTTTTTCCAATTGTCATTTTATACCAATGTGTCTTGTCCACAGAATTGATCTGGGAATTTAACTATCTTTCCTGTGTAAATCAAGCTTTTCTAATATTTTAAGTAGCTCATTGTGTTATATCATATCAAATACCTTTGTTTAATCTGTGGAATATAGATATAAGTTTTTCTGTATGTGTATTGAACATTCTGATAACATTTCTTATTTCAGTGTCATGAACAAAGTTCTTACCCTATTTCCAGTAATTCTACTATGAGCTGAATTTAATAGAGACCTTATCTAAATTGATAATCTCATAAAGTTTGGATTCTTTTGCCCCTGTCATTTTGGACAGTACTATGAAGATAGATCTACTGAGGTTTTCCAGCATTTCCCCACTGTTGAATGTTTCATTTACTATTTTGGTGAACTTATTGATCTCACAATTGTCTATGGTTGTCAGCATCTGTATAAAAACTCATCTGATCTTCATGCTTTGTTTCCTCTCATCTTAACAAGTGCTGATCATACAACTGATTTTAATACTACAGGTCTGCTATGTTTTTTATGCAGATTTTTCTCTTCTGTTGTCATGGGAAAGCTCATTGATGTATTCTTTCTACCTTTGAATTATCTATGAGTGTTCCATTTTTCGATTTTGAAGACCATGTTTTCTGTCCTGCTATTTATTCTATCTTTTAATGCATGACTATATATCTTTTTAATCTCTACACACTTCATTTTTAGTCATTCATCTTTTGTTTGCTTGTATTTATTTCAAATGTCTTTGTTTAATATTCTATATTCTGTGTCCTTCCTTGACTTTATCTTAGGACCCAATACAGAAATGTAATACCCAAGGTTTAAAATGAATGTTTAAAAATGAAAAATATTTCTTAAAGTTTTTATTATAGTCTTAATTTTAAGCTAGTAGAATAAATTTAATATTTCCAATAAACAAAATACTTTGTTGTATTTCAAAACTAATCTAAATTGATTGGAAGGAGATTTTGTTTTAAAATTAGTAGGGTCACTGATTTTAGTGCCATTTTTAACCATCTTGCATCACAATGTAATTCTCTTTATGAAAAACTTTTTCAAAATTAAAATACTTTTCTGAAACCTTATTTGAGAAATATTAACTGAATTAAAGTTTAATTAATTTGATTTGAAACAAATATTACGTACTTTAAGTTCAAAATATCACAGAATTTTTAACATACCAGTTAGCTGTTTATTTAAGGTGTTGACAAATTGACAGCCTGACTGAAAGATGGAAGTTTATTTAATTTTATTCTACAGTAAACATATCAGTAAAATTGAGGAATATGATATGAGCACCTTTTTTTATATAATTTTTAACTACCCAGTAATCTTAAAAATTTAGGAAAATATTCTCCATAATCTAATGTTTTATTGAATTTTAGGTACTTTGGTTTTAATTTTGCTATCGTTATTGCTCTTATTTTCTGATAATGTTGTGTATGGATGTCTCTATTTACAAATAATCAATAATCAAAAACTCCTTTGGTCTTTCCTCTGAATAGCATAAATATATTTGACAATAAATCTTAATTTTATTGTCATCCACTTCTTTTTTCTTTGCTTCCTTTTTTCCTTTCAGTTTCATGCTTCAATACAATCTTCAAGTAAAATGCCACTACTCCATTAGTGGGCTGTATATATAGCAGGCTGTGTATATAGGTCATACCACTAGCAGAGTGGCCATGTTTACACAATAACAGCAGGAAGAAAATTGACTCAATCAAGCTCAATCTTTGTTCACAGGACCACAATAATACCAACTATAAGCACATATAAGAAAAAAGCAATGTGGCAAACCTAAAGATATGTCATGGTGAAAGCGTAGATAATTTTTCATGTACTCTCATATTATTAGTTAACAGTCACATTTAATATATACTAGATTACTGAAAAAATTTGTGTCCAATGAGAAAATTAAAAATTTTTTTACATATTCATGTAAAAACATTTATTATTCAAGTATAAAGTCTCCATTGTTTTTAACAAATGTCTTCCATTGTTTTACAATGTTGTTGACATCATTTTAATAGAAATTTTGTGTTTTTTGTTGGGGGAAGGTTGTGATGTATTCTTCCACAAACTGTACAGTTAAATTTGTTGTCATTTAAATTATTCTTTAAAGACTGAAAAATGAAGATGGTGCTGGAAGATTTCTGATTTCAACTCTTTAAGCTTTTGCAATGTCTGTTTTGCATCATACAGTCTTGTGTTGACATGGTGAAAATGACACCTTTTCAATTTACATAAATCTGCCAATTATCTTTTCCACCCAAGTTGCTTCAAATAGTGAAAGGCAGTTGAGATACTGAATTTCAAACTCTTTGCAATCTCTTCAGTTGAAATTTTGGTTTATTCTCTACAAAGGTAAGCAGAGCTTCACCAAAGTTTTAATCTACAACACAACAGAAAGTGGCACCAAAACAAATGCCAATGTAAAGTTGCAGTCATTTTATATTAACAATGAAAATCAGGCACAAACTTTCGCAATGATCTGACATACATACACACACACACACACACACACACATATATATATATATATATATATATATATATATATATATATATATAAGTTACGAAGAACTTGGTAAACCGTATGGGTAATTCCAAGGAGGATGAAATCCTGAGAGCTCAATGTGAATCCAGAGCTAATATTTAATGAAAAACAGACCACTTTAAGGTACCATTACAATAATTTATTTCACCAAAATCCTTTTAAAGGACTCCGGATCATCAGGTAATACTTCCAACAACAAAATGAAAGGAAAAATGATATTGAAAATTGATGGGTAGTGTAATTTTTGTAATTTAACAGGAGGGGATGAGTGGGGTAGTTAAAGAGACAAGGATGAGTATAGGGAGGGGTTAATTTCATATCTCTCTTAAGCGTGCTTTACATTGGGGTAGGAGGAGTGACCAGACCATGACCTATTTAGATGGTTAACTTAATGGAAATGATATATAGAAATGGGAGGGGAGTAGGGAGAAAAGAAAAGGAAAATGGAAAAGAGAGAGGAGACAGAAGACAGTAATACAGATATATACAGCCATTTTGTTTCAACACTACTGGTGTTTTATTAAGTGATGTTGTTTTATTCTACATTCAACACCATCACTTGATAAGACACCAGAAATGTTGAAACAAAATGGCTGTTTTTGTAGTGATTTTATAACATGCTTATGTTATAATTTTGAATAAATTATATACCCCCCACACACACATATATATATATGTTTTAATTGATTTCACCCCAAGCAAGGTGGTAGTGCCACTGAGACACAAGAGGTTACTAGGTGTGGAAGAGTTAGAAACATTGTAAATGAGCAAGAACAAAAGACTAGTAATCAAGAGGACAGTAGATAGCAATTTAAAATCTTTGCAGATGAAAGTCGGAAGGAAAGCATGGAGCCAGACAGGAGTTCTGCAAGTGGGAAGTTTAAGGAAAGAAACTGTTAGCATAGAATTTACAGTTGCATTTAGGCAACTCAGCTGTATATATATATATATATATATATATATATATATATATATATATATATATATATATTGTGTATTTAGGCAGCATTTTTTCATTCATACATGTTTCATTAAATAATATAGACAAGTTTTGTCTATTTATTTTATGTAAATTCTTTTCATAACGTCTGATAATCTTAATAACATTATCATTAAAAGATGAAAGAAAATCACAATATTGATACATATTTTTTAATCCTATCTAAGCTTTCGGCTTACATAAGCCATTATCAAAGATGACAATTAATTACTGTACAATATATTAAGCAACACACGGACAAAAATGTGATGATAGTCTGTTTCTGTTTACATGGATGATTTCCAAGCGACGATAAACACGTGCATATAAGATGCTGGAAGCGAAAATCACACCACAGCTCATGATGTCACACATGACCACGCAAGAGTGAATTCGAGAAGTATGGGAAGCCATTGGTATAAACCAATGGCTTCTGTTACCGATTATAGACATTTAAGGATATTTGTGGCGATTTCATAGTTTATTTTGTGTACGTTAGGTTCCAACTTATGTATATAGCTTTAAGAATTTTTAGTTTTTGTTTATTGTTTTCATGTTTAAGTATAATTGCGTTTTCGACAAGGATTTCACGGAACTGTGTGTGCGGCCAGGCATGTTGTTTTAAATGCCTAAAAATGTTAGAGTTTTCATTCAAATGTAGTGTCAAGCATCGTGAAAGCGAGTTTGTGGTGTGGCCAACATAAATATTATATAATTCGTTGGAGATACACTTGAATTTGTAAACTATGTTGGTTTTTTGCAAATCGCTAACCGGGGGAGAAGAATCATTGCAAAGAATTAAGTTGGATATACTAGATTTAGTGTAGTATATGATTAACTTAATTTTTTTTGCTAGGATCCGTTGTTGATATATTAGTATTTACTAAATTTTTTAGTATATTTTCATCTTGTTTATAATTAGTATGCATCTGATTACGATATAGGAGATTAATATGTTTGAGATTAGTAGAAGCCGTATTATTTGCTTAGAATTGAGATTTCTAAGAAAGCATATTTGTTCATCAACTATATAGTTTGGAAAGCTGTTATTAATAAGTGTCTGTTTTATATTCTTTAGTTCACTGTAAAAATCTGTTTTGTGGATGCATTAGATTCTTTATAATTGCTATTTTGTAGTAATATGGGCATTCGCTCTTGTTATAGACAAGCGTATGGTTGCAAGAAAGAAATACAACAGCAGAAATAGATTTACGTGATTTATTTCAATAGGAACGTATGGTTTGGGGATAGCTACCTTGTGGTATAGTTCATAAGCCGTCTCCCAGTCTGGGTTGATCTCTCATAGTAGTTCTCACTGGTTGGCGTGGCGCTCCTCCTGCTGACTGCACAAACTGACCATGACAGATCACTTCCCTGGCCTCCTGTTGACTGCCAGTACTTCCCTGTGTGACCTCTTTTATGGCGTTTTTTTTTTTGTGTGGCATAAAACAACGCAAGTATAATTAGGAGGGAAGCATTTTTATTGGTCGAAAAATAGAAACACTTTAAAATATTATTTTGTTTTTCGACCGGAACTCGTGTGTCGGGAACATGCATAAACAAAGATAATGGTCATTTTGTGACAGGGCCTTGTCCCGTTCACAACCGGCTCTCACTCTTGAGTATGTTAGTTTATTTGCCTGTAAACCAGCCGAGATATGGCTTATTTTATTTTATAACACTCTTTTAGTTAAGTGTACATGAATTTATGCTTGTAGGGTTTTTTTTTTTTTGTTTGGCGAAATAGTATATTTGTTATCATCAACATATCTTAGGTAGATGGATGTTTTTTAAAATCTGTAAATACAGTGTAACCCGGATATAAGAGACCCGGATATAAGAGAAACCCGGATATAAGAGAGATTTATCTGGTCCCAAATTATTCCCATACTTACCTAAACAAAATAGACCAAATCCGGATATAAGGGAATCCCGGATATAAGAGACTTCTTCTCCGGTCCCGACAACTCTCTTATATCCGGGTTACACTGTATCTTATTTTTGAGGTTCGACATATGGAAATTGCTAAATGTCGGACCCAGTACTGGAGACACCATCATGTTGTATATATATATATATATATTATTATTATGATCGAAGAAAGGGACTTCAGTGGTACAAGCTAATAGTAGTTTCCGTAATATATTAGGATTAATTTTAAGTGGGGGGTAAAGATGAGTTACTGTATATATTTCTTATAATTATGTCAATAGTTTCACTAACAGGGACATTGGTAAATAAGGTCTCGACATCAAGTGAAGCTATGATTTCATTGTCAGGTTTTTCACTTTTTAGGATTTGGATTACTTCTAATGTTGACTTAACACTATATTTACTAGGAAGGTAGGGAATTTAATGATAATGTTATTAAGCTTATCAGACGTTATGAAAAGAATTTACATAAAATAAATAGACAACACTTGTCTATATTATTTAATGAAACATGTATGAATATATATATATATTAAAACATCCCCACCACACACTAAGACATACACAGAACGCACTCACTCAATTAAGCTGAAAAATCAAATCATCCTTGATAATGGCTAAAGGTATAGCCGAAAGCACTAAGAAATATAAAACATTTGGACAGTTCTTACACACTCTTTGTCCAGAAAAGAAAGCTCTTGTTAGAACACAAGAAAAATTAAATAAAAGGCTTAACCGTAGTACCTTGTCTGTCGTTTTTAATGAAACATGCATAAAGGAAGGATTGCTGCCTAAATATATATATATATATATATATATATATATATATAAACCTCATGTAATCATCAAGTCATGCTGAAAATCATTTGAGGCATAAAACCTATAGTTAGTATTCTGTGTTAATTGCTATGTTCACAATGACTGTGTGATGCATTTAATCCTTTAAGGCTTCATTGGACTAAAGTAATATTTTTGTTGATGGAATTATGTATAGATAGGAAGAGGAGGGGTACATAAGAATGCAAATGTTGGATATAATTGTACACAGATATAAAATGCTGAAAATATTCAAAATGTTCAATTTTTTATCTTTTAGATATATCTAGGCATGTCATCTAGCCAATTTCATATAGTTTTTTATGCTTTTGTGCTTATTACTTTTATAATTAAACATTTCACATTGTGATAATAAAAGACCTGCCAAGGAAGGTGAAATGTTGTAAGAATCTGGATGTAAATTTACTGTGGATAATCTAGCAATCAAAGCACTTTCTATACACTTTTGTCTTACTAAATTGCTTTCTCCTTTAATTAAAGCAGCATTTTTTAAATTGAAATTATAGTCAGGCTAATTACAGTGAGCAACTAATACATCAAGTGCATTGTTTTATAAAAGATCTCTTTTGTGTTCATGTATTTTTTAATTAAATTCCTCAAGGTTTGTATTCCTTGTGACAATCATTACAGGCCATAAAGTAAAATACGCCTTCAAGTTTTAGCTCATTATTATTTTGTTTTGCATTAATTAAGTCTCTTATTGTTTTAGAATTAGTTTAACAAATTTTATGTTAAGCTTAGATTCTTTTCAGTTGTAGTTGTAATAGAGTTGGTAGGTAGAGTAATATATCTTAATTTGTTTGGATTTGCTTGAATAGTCCATTCCTCTACTTTAAAATATTTTACAAGCCTTCTTTTTCATGTTAAATATGAAATCATTAGGTCATTGGAGGAGCTTAAAAATATTTTCAATATATTTCTCCTAATCATCAAAATATTTGGGGATACAAATTCTGAGTGCTTTTAAATAGAATCAGATAATTATTTCAAATTTTATTTTGTTGCTATGGTGAAAATCGAAATTTATTAGTTTTTTTTATTAGGTGATTTGTGATGGCCACTTTGTTTTAGGTCATTGTCAGTATGGCATAACATAATATCTAGGAAAGGTAATGTGTTGGTTATTTCTGTTTTGTAAGTAAATTCTGTCATATGTTTGACTTTGTTTAGTCAAATGTACAATAAACAACACAGTACCACAACCAACTCAATCTCCTACTAAACAATGACAGTGGCTGACAAATACTCAATCATATTAACTATCATGATACTGTCACAGTGGATCCAAGTGCTCAGAGCCTCTAGGAATTATTGATCCATAATTTTAGAAAATAAAACTGAAATATTTCACTGAATGAAAGGTGGTAACGGCTGGCTTAATGTTTGTTAAGTCAGGGCTGGCATGTACTACCCCTGAACACAATTCAGGGAGGAAGCATTATTAGGAGCCTCAGGCAGTGTTTTGTAACCCTTGCTAGCTTATCAACATTTACTTTTAGTACCTACATTTATATATATATTACAAATCAAAGTAATAAACTTACTATGAAAGGATGAAAACATTTTGCAGATTTTGACATCATTCTGGGGTCTTTATTTTTGTAAAACCTGTAAATTTGTTTCACTCATGCAAGTCTTGGAAAAAAAAAATATAAAATTCATGATTTTTCATCCATAATGTTGAATGTGTTAAAATCTTTCAACTTTTTAACAAGAAAAATCACAAGCTGATGTTAACAATTGCACAAAACATTATTGATTTATTTCAGATGAAATGGTCTATTATGATATGTCTATAACTTGTATTTAGATACGTTGCATTTAGATACATTGTATTTATTTTCACTTTTTCTGGTTGAATTGTTTGCCTGTATTACATATGATCCATCATTGTACATAATTAGGTTACAATAAAATTTGTATTTTTTATGAATACTACTCTATGAAAAGTGAAATATAATAGAGTGGGGGAGGCCCTGTATCAAAGATTTGGTGGGTATTATAGATTCATAGTGAGTGGGGGACATGAGACCCTTGCACCAGCCCTGTGTGGAGTTATGACTTTGCTTTTGTTGAAACTAACAATGAAGTGTGCAGAGAAAGGAAAATTTTAATTTAAACCAGCTACAAGTGTAAGTGTAATGCAAGTGAATTATTCTTATGGCAAATTAATGAAACAGATTGAGAAGTGATTAGCATTTGGAACAGACAATCTGAACCATAAAAAATCCTAATCAGGCACGCTATCATTTGTGATAAAGAAAAGTTTAATTTTGATTAATTGAAGGAGGAAGTAGTTGGAGATGTGATATTTGCAGGGAGGGAGTAATGGCTGGTTTACAGGCATTAAATGTTGTATTGTTAAGATAACTGGTGAAGCAGCAAGTGCAAATATTGAAGCCATGAAAGTATACACTGCAGAATTCGAAGCCATTGTACAGAATTGCAAATATTCTGAGGATCTTATTTTCAGTATAAATGAGACAGGTTTATATTGGAAAGGAATGCTTTCAAAGACCATTAGTGTCATTGAAGAAAAGCTTGTGCAAAAGTTTAAAGCTGTCATGGCTAAACTGTTGCTTATACATGAGGTAATGTTTCATAAATTCTGAAATTGAAGTCAATATTGATTTATCAACCAGAATCACCCAGAGAATTGAAGGGGTTATTTAAGTTAAACTTACCTGTCAATTAGGAGCTAAACAAGAAAGTATGGGTCATACAAGAATTATTCATGAATGGGTACACTATTTTTGCAATCTTTCACCATTGAGATTGAGTTGCTGCTGAAAGATATTTTTCTCTTAGATAATGCTGCTTATGGTCCTCCTCCAAATCTTGGTGAATTTCAAATAAAGCTTAAAGCAAAATATGGTTTACATGCCTTCAAACACAACATTTGTTATGCAGTTGAGGAAACAGGATGGGAGAGCAATTTTCAAGCTATACTACCTACAAAAATTCTTTAAGAAAATGGTCAATAAACACTGATATGATGAGAAAAGATTACTTGTAAATAATAAAGATTTTAGATGCTGTCCATTTTATTAGCACTAGTTGGTCACCTGTTGCTTCACTAACAGCAAGATCATCAAATTTCATATCCAAATTGTTTGTTCATTTAAAACATTACAATTGTTAAAAATTTATATACAGTTTAAATACCGACCAGTTTATATGGATAAAAATGACTCCAAAGTTCTATATGTTTTGGCTTATGCACTTTACTTGTTACCCTGGGGCTGTTGCCAGTCAGCAAGGGAAATTAGCCCTCATGACACAGATGTTTATTTCAGTTTCAATCAAAGTGTGTGTGTGTGTGTGTGTGTGTGTGTGTGTGCATTTGCATTGGTATTTGAATGTATATTTTAATTCAATTATGCACCTGAAAATATTTCAAAAAGATTTTTAAAAATTAAAAAAATGCTTGTATTTATTACTGAATAATTTCCTAAGATTAGAATAAAATCTTGTATTTATTTGAATTTTTTAAGTTTGAAAAGAATCAAAATTTTTTCATGTTTTCAGGTTTATGCTTTTATTATTTAGCACAGGGTAGGGGTTGTCCATACTGAATTGGAGGGGAATGTATTATTCTAATGTCTCTTTTCAAACTTAGTTAAATTGTGTGTGTATATGTTTGTGTTTGTGTATATACATTAAATGGCACAATCATACATAAGTCACTCATGCACAACACAGACATACACATATGCATTACATATACACATGCAAAGTTACACAGACACTAATACTAATTCTTTAACTGAAGACTTAGCACCTTAAAAAATCCATAAGGAGAGGAAAAGAAAGACATGACAAACAACTCTGTTCATCTTTTATGAAGGTGCATAGCACTCGGTTTGATCTGTCATCAGCAGATGAAGCTCAACCAGGGTCAACATCATAGTTGCATCCAGTGCTTCTGTTAAACAAAACCAAACTTTGTCATGCCAGAAAATCTTTCTTGTCAGAGTCCATCTTGCACATTTACAAATCTACCATTCACATGTGCATACTGCTGCTATATCTGGTCTGGTGCTCCTGCTATTCATCTCAAGGTTCTTGACAAAATCCAAAGAAGGATCGACAATGTAATCAATCCTGACTTAGCATCTCAACTTCAGTCACTTTCTCATTGACATGATGTGGCTTCCATTTGTCTTTTCTACAAATATTTTAATGACAACTGCTCTGACAAGCTTTTTCCCCTGATGCCCTGACTACACATGAATCTAAGCATGCTACTAGATTGGCATCTAGGTTCCACCCATTTACCATTGAAATAGCTAAGTGCAATTGTCACTTCTACTCCAACAGTTTCTTTTCTCACACTTCCTGCCTGTAAAACAATATCAATCTATCTTCTATCTTCTTGAATCCCTTTCATCTTTTGTCCTTTCCTCAATCCCACATATGCTCAGTTTTTTCTCTCACTTTCACTCCCTGTAACCCCCTGCATACTAGTAGCATTTCTGGCTTGTTTGAGGTGAAATGACTTATAAATAAAAAAAATACAATTCATTCACAGTATATTTTGTAATTCCAGTAGTATTGGATTAATTTATTGTTTACTTATTTTGTATATATAAAATATCAAATTAATATATTGTATATTTCTGCATATAAGACGATCTTCAGATAAGACAAGGTCAAAAATATAGCAAATTTTCATGAATTTATCCTATACCTGTAGTATAAGACAACTGCTTTTTGATTATATAAAGATGATGTTATTGGAAATGTTGTTACTTACTGTATCCTTAGAAATTCAAAATGAACAAAGTAACAAAACCAATTCTATATCATATTTTTCCTACACACATCCCCTAAAAGTGAAACCATTGTTTTGTTTACATTTCATCACATGATCTCTTGCAAATACTGATTCTTCTTCTTCTTCCTCTTCTTTTCCTATATCTAAACAGTTATAAACAGCCTGGTGTACAAATGGCCATTCACTTATACTTCATCAACAATCACAAAATACCACTAATAGCAGTACAATAATGTACAATAATAGTACATTCCACTTTCAACATTTTTTTTATTCACAATCATAACTTGATGTTTACATTTTCTCAGCTGAGCTTGCATGAATACAAGTTGATTTCATTGTTATTGAATTATTCTTTAAATAGGCAATTTATTATGAAGTTAAGCAAGTAATATATAAGGTAGAAATGGTTTTACTTTTATTATCAGTTTATTTGATAATGCGAATATTTCTATGTTCGTTATTGGTTATCACACCAAGGCCAATGTTAGCCTACTGACAAATATCACTCAGAATTTACAGTTTCTTATTTAGAATTATAGTATAAGATGACCCCTAATTTCTAACAATAATTTAAAGGTCATCTTATACACAGAAATATATGAAATGGACAAAGTCCGACAATTATTTTAAGACATTTTTATGTTTATACATTCTTTTTATAGATACAAATATTTAAGTAAATGCTCTGTTTATAATAAACAACATTTACCAGCCTGAAAGTCTGAGAAGTTATCATAAAAAATATTTGTCTTTGACCAATTTGGCCACAGAGGAGCATTCGGTTAGCTAGGTTGACATTGTTTTATACTGTTTATTATATTCGGAGCATTTAATTAAATATTTGTATCTATAAAAAGAATGTATAAACATAAAAATGTTTTAAAATAATTGTCAGACTTTGTGTGACGTCATTTATTTACATTTGGATATGCATTGAGCAGATATGAATGTACGTGAGAGAATCATGGAAGATTGTAGTTTAAATACAGTAAAATCGACCTTGCTAACCGAACACTCTTCTGTGGCCAGATCAGTTAAAGGCATGTCAAGCTAAATGACGGTTCCGTATAGGATACAGGTTCGATTCCTGTTGGACTACGAATTTTTTCTATGAAAATTTCTCGGACATTCAGGCCGGTAAATGTTGTTTATTATAATAATTATGGGTACTATTATTATAATAATTATGTTTACTGTTTATTATAAACAGAGTATTTACTTAAATATTTGTATCTATAAAAAGAATGTATAAACATAAAAATATCTTAAAATAACAGAAATGTATGTTAACATACTTTCATTTGGAAAAATTGTAAATTTTTAGACCCATGGAATGTGTCCTCATTTACTCCGTAATATAATTAATTGATTTGACATTGATTTCATTCTTGCCACTTCATCTAGGAATACATCTCCAGTGTAAAAGGACAATAAAAAAAATGGAACCCGCTGTTTCTCATTAGACTTGTACTTCTTCAGTCCCATATGCCTTATAAGAACATGGCTGATCCATGCTTTCTAGAACTTCCTCTCTTTTGTAGCACTTTATAATGTTTGTCCTTTTGCCATCACCTTTCACTTATCGTTCAACCATCTGTTCATACAAGTTCATTGGGTAGGTGGCCCACTAACTTCCCCTATCCCTTTGCTTTCAATATGTCTTGTGAGTGTCAAATTCACCAAGCCCTCCATTCTTCATTATGTGTCCCAGATATTTCAATTTTTTCTTTCTAATTCTGAGTAGGTCTTTTTCATTTCCATTTTCCTTAAGAATTTGTTGCTTATGTGCTCCATCCATAATATTCTCAGCATCCTCTAAAGAAAAATGTTTCTACTGCTTCCAGTCTTCTCTTCGTCTATCAATAAGGAGATTGTTCAGCATCCACTGCCATACAAAAATTTGATATGATATAACTGTTTAGCACTCTTTTCTTTGTTTCTAACAAAATTTTCCTGTTTCTTAATATTTTGCTTAGCTTTTGGAATGCATCTTTTGGTATTCAAATGCATGTTCATTGCCTTACTGAATTTAGTCACAAAATCTTTGATAATTAAGCAGAACACAAATTTGGAGTCAACCTGCTTCCATTTTGATTTTCTATATCATCTTTACTCTTTAAAAGTATTAGGTTGGTGCAAAAATAATGACGTAATAATGTTTTTTGACGTTAAAAAAAACGTCAAAAAACGACATTATTACGTCATTATTTTTGCACCAATCTAATAGTAAATATTTTTAGATGAGGTCTTTTTTTAACCACTTCAACCCAAGCAAGGTAATAATGACACTAAGAAATAAGTGGTTACAGAGTGTAAAAGAAAAAAAAAACTATTAATTATTATTAAGAGAAGCCAATAAAAGAACAGGAATTAAGGAGACAGAAAATGACACTTGATATGGCATTTAAATTTTTGAAGATCAAAGTTGACTGGAAAGCAAGAAGTCAAAAGTGAGTTCCACATGTGAGAAGTGTGAGAGAAAAAACTATAAGAATAGAACTTATGGTTACATCTTGCCATTTCAAATATAAGAGGATTAGATCTAGCAACCAATACAGTATTCTACTATGTGCCTTGTCTCTACAGGACATTGACGATCATGGCTCTCCACAATTTCCTGTCCTTTGTAGCTCTTAATAACTTTTGTCTTTTTGCTATCTCTCTCAAACTCTGCTCTTCCATCAAGCTTGCCAAGTACATTACACATTGCTTTCTTCTGTCTCTCTTACCTTAAATCTGTCCTGTGAGTATCAAATTTTCAAAGTCGCCTTTCCTCATTATGTGCCTCAGGAATTTCAAATATCTCTTCCTGGTGTTAGTTATAAGTGTCTATTTTGTTTTCATTATCTCTAAAACTTTGTTGTTGCTTGCATGTTTAGACCATGGTATTCTCAGCATCCTTCTGTAGAACAACATTTCTGTTACTGCAAGTCTCTTAGTACTGCACTTAAATTAAATTTCTAAAGTCATTTTTTTTAAAACAATTTTTTAATATTATTATTTTATTGCTACTTTTACTCTAACTTAATCACCACACTCGTCATCATTACTATTAATAGACTTTCTCCCTCTTGTTTCTTTTGCTTGTTTTTTTTTTAAATTGAATTAAGGCAGCAAAGCCACTAAGACACAAGGTGTTACTGGATGTAAAAGAATTAGAAAACAGAAACATTATGAAGGAGCAAGAACAATAAAAGGGTAATCAGGAAGACAAAAGATAATGATTGACATTGCATTTAATTTTTTTGAAGAACAAAGTTGACTTGAAAGCATGGATCCAGAAGAGATTTCCACTAGCAAGAAGTGCGAGAAAAGAAACTGCTAGCATATAATTCGACTATAATTGATGAGACCTTGTTTCCAATCTACTACTGCACTTAAATTAGTAATAGCAAAGAGCTCATCTAAACAATTATTATGAGAGGCACAGGGTAGCAACTTTACAGTGGTGGGAAAGTGACTGAAGCTGAGACTCCAGGGTCAGGACCAATAATATTGTTTATTCTTCTTTGAATTTTATCAAGAATCTCTAAATATATTAACACTTCTTATTACAACACTCTTAGTCAATACACACTTCATTATTACTATTATATTATTATTAGATTTCGTTTATTGATTTATTGTCAGGTTTTTTCACTTGGTCAATATACATTCATTCTTCTTCCATGTGCTATGTCTTTTCTGGACCTGAGTGGTCATGATTCTCTACAACATTCTATTCTTTGTAGGATAAGCAATGTTTATCCACTTACTATACCTTCTAGTTGCTATCCTGCCATCCATTTACACAAACAAGGTAGGTCACTTGCTGTTCCTTTTCTTCCAAAGAACCATATCTCCATTGCTTGAAGTCTCTTCTTTATCTGTGAGGAAATTCTTATTATTTTCCATTACTAGTTTTGCTTCATCTTATTATTGTTGCTTTTTGTCATATCACTTCTGGAATAATGTGCCTCATTATGTTATTACTTTATCAATAGTTTTATTCTGTCTAATTATTGATGATTTTTAGTTTCATTAACTTCTTGATGTAATGGAATAACCTGTCACCCCCATGAGGGACTACACTATAGCTAGTAACTACCTATAAGTATCTGTAAATCAATGGACTACAAAAACTAGCCAAAATTTTTTCGGCTAAACTGTTGAACTCTCTGCCTTCAGGCAGAGAGGAACCCGGAAGAGGCTCCGCTGAAGGGAAGAGTCTCATTCAGGGAGGTATATTGACCCTGAACCTGTTTATAAGGGTTCAAAAGGGAGAACCCACATTAAACCCGGCCTTGTGCCACATGCAATACTCGTGGGGTGGTGGCTAAATATACTAGCTGAAATCTTTTCAGCTAGATGGTCGAACTCTCTGCCTCTGAGCAGAGAGGAACCCAGGCGAGGCTCTGCCGAAGGGCAGAGTCTCGTTTGGGGAGGTTGACCTACCTGATCACATTATGCGGGTTCTATGGGCATTTTTTGGCCTAGCCTACGGCTTGGAAGACCCACATTAAACTCAGCCTTGTGCCACAAGTGGGAAGTCGGGGGATGCTAGTAAATACCAATTAGCTGGGATCTTTTACTCAGCTCTTAGCTACTGCTGAACTCTCTGCCCAAAGGAACCCAGACCGAGCCTACAGGCTAGGATTGCACCACATTAAATTCAGCTTTGTGTTACATCCTACCCCATTGGGAGGGTGGTAAATATTACTCGGTGGAATTTGTTGAGTACAACTCAGACTTCCGCGAGAACTACTGGCTTCCCAATAGTAGCACTCACTACTGGATTGACTTGCGACAGCCTTGTGCATAACTGTTACCTTTATTCTTATTGTACTGTTTTTTTTTTACAGTAAACCATTACTTATTTTATCCACCTTGTTTTTCAAGTATATATTCCTATTAGCACAGATTATAACACTTTTCAAATTCTACAACAGAAATGCAAGTTGAATGCACATCAAAATCTTATTCTTTATTTTAGATTTTGAATTACATACAAACAGAGTACAAGAGAATGTTGTAGAGACCTAGAAGTCATAATGTAGCTATTGAAATGTAGAAATAATTTTTGCTTTAGAATTTTACAATGGCTTTATAAGTTTTTTTTATTGTAATTTTTCTTCTTTTTCTTTATCATTTTCTTCTTTTTTATGCAGCTTATCATTTATTTTCATCTTCCTTTTTCACATCCTTCTCTCTTTTTTGTCTCTCATTGTATTCATCCCTTCTTCTTTTTCATCATGTCCTTCTCCTTCTTTTCCATTCATCATTTTTTCCCTTCTTTCACATCATGTTCTTCTTTTCATTCTTTTTCCTCATTGTCTTCTTCCTTCACTTTTGTTCTTCTTTCTCTTCTTTTCCCAACTTTTCTTCTTCCATTTTACTTTTACATTATTTTCTTCTTTTCCCTCATTTTTCTTTCTTTCTTCTTTCACATTATCTTCTTCTTTTACTTCATTTCCCTAATGTTTTCTTTCCTTTTTCCTTTACATCATGTTTTCCTGTTCCTTTTTTCTCCTCAATGTCTTCTTTTTTCACTTGTTATTTTTTTTCCTCCACCTCCTCACTTATTTTTCCTCTCTCTTTCTTCTATATTCTTTCCTTATTTTTCCATACTTTCCCCATATTCCTTATTTTATTCTTTTTCTATGTTAGCTTCTTTCTTACTTTATTCTCCACTACATTTTTCCCTTTTTCATCTTCTTGATGTTTTTTTCTTCTTTTTTACAGCATCAACTCATTCTATTCCTCATTCTTCATTACACCCTTCTCCTTATTCTCCTTCGTGTTTTTCTTCAACTACATTTTCTCAATCTCATCCTACTTCCTTCTCCTCCATATTCTTCACCAATTTTTTTCTTAATTTTTCCCATCTTCATTCTTATCTTTCTTCTTATTTCATTTCTTGCAATATTCATTTAATTTAATCTTCTCTTATTTTGCAAGAACATTATTTTTTTGGACTCATTCCATAAGCAGGTCGGTTCCTGATAGATCATATCTTTTGCCTTTTTATGGATGTTCCTCCAAGTCATATGCCAACAGAGATCAAGCGTCCATTAATGACAACAGAAATAACGAAATGAAGCTTGTCAGGGTGACCATTTCAGTTCTTACTGATAAGAATAATATATGACAACTATGTAGGAATAGATTTAAGTAAGATTTTTAAGTTGTTTGAATTCCGATCTTTGCATGTGAGATCTTTCCGCTTTCTCATTTCTTATCAGCCATGGCACTTTTTGAAGCAATCAGTTGAAAGTTTCGGAAAGTCTTATGTTTGAATGAAATTCATGAACATCAGCCACAATGATCAAACTTTAAATGTAATTCTTGAAAGTGGAAAAAGAAAAAACATCAGTGGCAGTTCAAGATTGAAAAACCATTAAAAAAAATTAACAAAATTTCTTATGCAATTTTAAAGAACGATAAGCCATCAACAAATTCACATAGTACTGAAAATTATTTTGTGTGTGTGTACATATATCTGTGTGCATGTAAGCAATTTATATATATATATATATATATATATATATATATATAGATAGATAGATAGATAGATAGATAGATAGATATATAGATATAAATATGTGTGTGTGTGTATGTATGCATAACTAGCCACTCGTATTCGAGGATACCTGTCTACTAGGGAAGATAGCCAATTGCTACTGCAGGCACTTGCTCAGGCACATTTGTGTTTATGCAACACCTGTGGTCTATACTGCAACTATACTGAGCAGACCTTAGCTACAGTTTTTGTGAAAGATCGTGTTTTCTAGCATGATCAACAATTTGAACAAGGCCAGCATACTCAAGCCCTCAACCATGATGACTTGTGACTTTGTGCTAGCACAGCTACTGACGGCACCCAAGGGTTCCATCTACCCAAATTCG
Source organism: Acanthosepion lycidas (assembly GCA_963932145.1). Classification (NCBI taxonomy): domain Eukaryota; kingdom Metazoa; phylum Mollusca; class Cephalopoda; order Sepiida; family Sepiidae; genus Acanthosepion; species Acanthosepion lycidas. The sequence goes on from OZ010590.1 coordinate 59,088,580, forward strand.
CTCACAAGGCTTGGATCAACCTGTGGTATGGTTTTCAGACACTTTTCAAATGTGCCACACGCTGGGATCAACCCCTCCAGTCTGATAACATCAGGACAAATCCTGACAAATCCACCATGGTGTCATTGTCAGAATGCAAACATTCTAACTACTTGGCCACATGCTCATATATATATATATATATATATATATATGTATATATATATATTTTTTTTTAAGCATTTCACCCCAAGCAAGGCGGGAAGCCACTAGGACGCAAGGGGTTAAAGAAAATTTAGACCAAGATCAGATAGGAGTGATAGAAGAAAGGATGAAGAGAAGGGTAGTGGATAGATCAAGGCAACTGGAGATGTCAATTGACATTACACTTGAATAGCTGGAGATTATAGCTCTCAGGGAAACAGGAATAGGGAAGGGAGTTCCACAGGCGAGAGGTGCAAGCTCAAGAGCTATTGGAGTAGAAGAGATGGCTACATTTAGCAGTTTCGACAGTGAAGGGGTGAGAGCGAGATGCAAGCCTCGTAGGGCCCTTGAACTCATGACGACTGGGAACCAGCGAATGCAGCTCCTCGGAGCAATTTCCATGAAAGTATTTGTAGAACAGTCAGAGGGAGGCGACGGCACGTCTGTGAGAAAGTGACTGTAGACGAGATGCCAGAGCAGGGCCAACTACATTGCATATTTGCCTCTGGAGCCTATCAAGAACCCCGAGGCAAACAGAAGGGGCACCAGACCATATATGGCAGCAATACTCCATGCAAGTCGAATTGTTGATTTGTAGATCTGGAGGATTGATTCCAGGGAGAAAAATTTCCTGGCACGGCTCAAGGAGCCAACTTTCCTTGCGGTGGACGAAGCAATTGACTCAATGTATTTATTCCATCTCAGGTCAGCAGTCAACGTGAGACTGAGAAGCTGCAGAGAGTTGCTCTCGAGAAGTTGAGCATCAGACATTCTAATGGAGGGAAGGGAAGGATCTCTGTGGTGATTAATAGAGAGCAGTTTTGTCTTGGAAGCGTTGAAGTTGACCAGCCAATTCTTGCCCCAGTTCACAACGGATTGGAGGTCCTTTTCGAGACACACGGCCAAGTGAGTTTTGTCACGGCACGGGCTTCCCCGTTATTTTGAAGAGCGTGGTAGACAGTTTATATATATAAAGTAGACACTGAGGTCAGCACCAAGTGGCATCAGTCTGTTTCATGTTTGAATGCAATCTGTCCTGTGGTTGCATTCCAGCATGAAACAGACTGTTGTCACTTGGTTTTGACCTCAGTGTTCATTTTATATTTTATATTCACACATTCTATCCTAGATAATGAGCACTTTTACCCATAAATATAACATACTTTAAAACTAAGTTTTTATCATATATATATATATATATATATATATATATATATATATTTAGGCAGCAATCCTTCCTTTATGCATGTTTCGTTAAAAACGACAGACAAGGTACTACAGTTAAGCTTTTTATTTAATTTTCTTGTCTTCTAGCAAGATCTTTCTTTTCTGGACAAAGGGTGTGTAAGAACTGTCCAAATGTTTTATATTTCCGAGCACTTTCGGCTATACCTTTAGCCATTATCAAGGATGATTCGATTTTTCAGCTTAATTGACTGAGTGCGTTCTGTGTATGTCTTAGTGTGTGGTAGGGATGTTTTTAATTTCTGAATACAATTAAGTTGGTGCTCACTGATACTAAGGTTGAGGTCGTACAATAATTCATTATATTCCAGTTCGGTTAAGGTGTTTTTTAGTGTAGTGTTGTGTTTGTGTATTTCGTTGTTTAAATGTTGGATGTCATTTTGAGCTGATTTTATTTGTCGTAAGATGAGGTTTTTCCTGAATATAGTGGTGTTATTTTCCTTGTTGGCTACTCTGTCGTGTAATTTGATAGTTGTATATTTAGGCAGCAATCCTTCCTTTATGCATGTTTCATTAAAAATGACAGACAAAGTACTATGGTTAAGCGTTTTATTTAATTTTTCTTGTGTTCTAACAAGAGCTTTCTTTTCTGAACAAAGGGTGTGTAAGAACTGTCCAAATGTTTTATATTCCCATAGTACCTTGTTTGTCATTTTTAATGAAACATGCATATATATATATATATATATATATATATATGGTTGTGTGTGTGTGTGTGTGTGATATAGTGATATATAATTTTGTATATCAACAGACAGTATTTAGAAAAGGAGTATGTCGAATTGGAGAAAAGTTTTTTGTAATACATCCAGTGAAATCCTAATGGATGAAATGCATTAGAAAAACTTTTTTCAATTTGCGATACAATTTATATATATAAATATATATCCAAATGAGAAAAAGAACAGATGGAGAAAAAGTCCACAGTTCATAGCATCTACTTTTTAAAAAAAGTGCTTAGTACAAAGTAGAGCAAAATATAATTATAATAAATTTATTATAATAAATTCCAATAAAGACATTTTACATTGCTACACAAAAACTTTCATGTTTCAGTCCCAAGATTGTACTTCTTCAGGTGACGGTAGCTAACTTGTGATAAAAATGATTCATTAGGGAAATTTAAAAACATTTGTTACATCTTTTTGGAAGTTAAAGAGTGGGTGCATAAGGTCAAAATTAAAAATATACTTATGGGTATGTCTAGATTAACCAATTAAAAGTCAGATCTAAGCTAAAATATAAAAATAAAGTCAGAGGGTGGAGGTGGGTGGATTACTTTTACATGTCAAGAAAACTGACACTTAAGCATGTCATCCAACGATACTAAGGAATAAAGGTAAGTTTCAGCCATTATTGTCTTTTCCAAAAGCAAAAATGGATTAATAACTTTGTTGCACAAAATTTTGCACATTGAACTTTGGGCTGTCACATTCGATTTCCCCAGTAATGAGACAATTTTCTAATCCCCAAATTCATACATTATGCTTGTTCAGTTTTCCAGACATGAAAGGTTGTCTCATCTATAAAGCAAATACAATTAATGAAACTACCATTATTTTTGATTTTTTGCAAGATTGTATCAACAAAATCTTTTCATTGCAGTTTGTCATGTACCTTAATTGCTTGCAATAATTGAATTTTATATGAACATAGCCTCAGATTCTTATGGATTTTGATCTTGGTAGTAGCAGTTGAGTGGAAGCAGTACGGATAGACTTAGATGAGAAACGTTCAAATGACTGACAGATATGCTCAATATCTTCTTCAGATGTTCTTAGACATTCAGTCTTCGGTTTATGTAGCACTGTCCCTGTTTCTATAAATTGCTTATGCCAGTTAGGAATTGCACTGACATGCAGGAGTTTGTTTTCCATATTTAGCTGTGTAATTTCTTTGTGTTTGCACATCTGACTTTGTTTTGATAAACCAAGACACACATAGTGCCTTTTGCTTGTGGGGTAGTCATTCAATGTCATCCAATTTTAGGAGTAACTCCTGGTATTTCATTAATTGAAGTCTGGAAGATAAAACAACATTAGTTTCAGTCTGAAACATAAAAACATAAGATTAATAAAACTATTATATTAAAAGAACTTTAATAATAAGATATTTATATGAAACAAAAATTTAGTTGCCACCTCTTCTAAGTTTTTCATGATGACTTTTTAAAATTCTTTAAAGGCATTGTGGACGCTCTCACTCTCTCTCTCTCTCTCTCTCTCTGTCAGTCTAGCTCTCTCTCTCTCTATCTATCTATCTATATATATATATATACATATATATATATATATATATATATATATATATATATATATATAATTACATTAATTATATTTTTATTATGATAAATTACAATAAAAACATTTTACATTGCTACACAAAAACTTAGATGTTTCACTACTAAGATATAACAAATCCAATGGGAACTGAAACTTGGCTCTCTAATTAACAATTCAAAGTCATTATCCATTACACCACCTGGTATTGCCAAGTGATCACCATCTAGGTACTGACCCAGCTTGACATTGCTTAACTGATTATTGTACAGAAACCAATGTTTGAATGTGATGTGGTCATAAAACAAAGTGATAGTTTAGACATTTCTAAATGGGTCAGGTGCCATGCAGGATATCCATATGAAAGTCTATGTCTGATGAAGCTATTTAAGAACATAACACAAATTCTTAGGTTAATGTTTTAGTTTTATAACATCATGCTATATTGGACAAAACTACCCCTACTGCAAAGAGCTCATCTGAACAATTATCATGAAAGTATTTATAGAAAAAACAGAGAGAGGCAGCTTTATGGTGGCGGGAAATTGACTGAAGCTGAGCCGCCAGATCAGGACCACTAATATAGCTGATTGTTGTTTGGATCTTATCAGGGAACTCAAGGTAAATAGCAGGAGCACCAGACCATATGTGACAGCAGTATTCTAAGGATGGACAAATGGTAGACTTATAGATATAAGATAGATAGATAGATTCTGGAGAGAAAAATTGTCTCACCCAACAAAGTGAACCAATTTTCTTAGCAGCTGACCTAGCAATGGATTTAATATAGTTTTTCCACTTCATGTCCGCTGAGAACATTAGCCCGTAAAGGCCCAATGAGTCACTTTCCTGGAGGTTAACATCTTATAAAGAAATTGGGTATCACAATCTACTATAATAAAGATTAGGTTATGGATGGATGTATTGTTAGCCTTGATTTTTACAAGCTCAGCATACAAATTTACTTATTTACCAGAATTTACGACTTTACCAGAAGAGAGTTCCACAAACAAGAAGAGCAACAAAAGAAACTGTCAGCACAGAAGTTACAGCTACATCTAATTGTAAATTGATGCGATCATGCCACCAGTCTAGTATTGTGCTTAAATTCATACAGACTAGGTACCATAGCAAAGAAATCTTCCAAAAAATTACCATGAAAGTATTTATTAAAAAGGCACAGAGATAGGCAACCTTACACTGATGGGAAAGTAACTGAAGCCAAGGCTCAGATCAGGACCAATAATATTACTGATTCTTGTTTGGATCTCATCAAGGAGCTCCAGGTAAATAGCAGGAGCAAGAGACAATATATGGCAGCAATATTCTAAGCACTGACTGGTAGACATATAAATATGCAAGATAAGGGTCTGGTGAGAAAAACTGTCTCACTCAACAAAGTGAACCAACTTTCTTAGCAGCTGGCCCAGCAATGGATTCAATATAGTTTTTCCACTTCATATGAGCAGAGAACATAAGCCCAATACTAAATTTGTTGTAACTGATCCATACACCTAGGTATTTAAATGATAGTATTTATTAATTCCACCTTCTGAATTTTTATGACGTATATGTAACATCAATATTCTAGTTCTGTTTGGAAAAGGTTTATCTTGAGTCCTATTTCTTGTGTCACATCACGTCTCCCCACTGAGATGTGATTTGACACAAGGTCAGATTTACTGTGGGGAAACCGAGTGCATACACCCAGGCTTTGGTTTCTCAGCTATAAGATGGTCATATGCTGCTGTGAAGTCAACAGTGCAGGTAGATGAATAATATATGAACTAATGTAAATTAATTTTTTTTAATTTCAGGCAACACAAGCAAGGTCAACGAATATATGAAATGTTTTAAAAACAAAGATGAGGACAACAGTCTCAATAGAATTGTTTTTCAACATGTAAGTATCACTTTTCTTCATGATTTTATCCATAGAACAATGCAAAATTTATGGTCTTTTCTCAAGATTCCTTTAAAGCAATTACAGTAATTGATCTCATAATTCTCTTTATTGTTGTTTATCTGATCACTTAAGAGAAGCCATGTTCAAATAAAATTAAAATAAAAGGAATCAATAATCCAAGGAAATTACAGATATCTTTATTAATATAAACTTTGTCTTAATGTTTAAAGTGATAAATTCCTGAGGAGTGTAACAACATTTATTGCTGTATTGTAAAACTGAAGTTTTTATATGCATCAACTTTTCTAATCAAATGACAGATTGCATTTTCACAATCTCTACCTTGATTCCATCATCTCTGTACTTGGCTTCACCTTAACAGGTCGAACTCATCCATCTTTCATTTTTCTTTTCTTTCTCTTTTTTTGCTTTTTATTTCTCAGTCAACCTGGCTTCTCTTTATTTTTTGCCACTTCTGTTATCTCCTCAAGTCAAGCAAAATCATAAGCTCTTTTTCCAGCTGATCCTGACAATCTATTTAGAAGAAGTTTCCAATTTCAGCTAGGATATTTTAATTAAATTCTGAAAGTTTCATTTGTGAATAATATTTGTAAATAAATCCTGAAAGTTTCATTAAAATCTGATAATGATTTGATTTTTGCAACAATTTCCAAATCAATGTGTTTTTCACTATAAAAAAGACACTAAAAGTTCCTATACTAATCTTTAACCCCCATACTGATGCAAAAACAAAAACAAGATTTTAACCAAAATTTTGACATTCTAAAAAGGAACAAAAAATATAATAATCATAAATTCTTTGATCTTTTCTCTTAATAATAACATAAAGATTTTGAAAATAAAACTTTGTTTTATTAAGTTTGGACATTTTTTCATCCTGTATTCTCATTATTTAGCAAATCTTTGGAGGTACCTAATTATATACCATTCTTTTCAGACCAGTATCTTTATCTTGGTTGTTATACCCATAACAATTCAACCATTGTACACTCTGGCCTTCTTTCATCATTGATGCCAGACTTTTTAGATTAGTAATTATCATTATCATATCTTTTGATTCAGACTAGTATTGTTCATCTTGTTTTTATACTCACAATTCATTTCAGCCATTATATCTTCTGACCCTTATCATCTGTCTAACCATCTTGGAATTTTGAAGTTAATCCAAGCCACTATTCATTAATATATATATATATATATATATATATATATATATATATATATATATATATATATATATATGATAGTATTTTTTTCCAGTTAACTCTTCAAACAAAAAAGTTATTGTTTCCAGAGCATTCTATTTAAAATCCAGATTCAGGCCCAAATGTTATCAATGATTGTTTCACAAGAACATACAGCTGAAGTCAAAATTTTATTTGGATCAAAATAATTTTCTAAACTTTTGCAAAGTATTCACATTAACTGATTTTCATAGAAATATAATGTCAAAAAGCAAGCAATTCAAATATGATTTGCTTAAGTTTTACAATAAAAACACCATACAAATTATAAAATTAAAATGATGATAGTGGAATTCAATTCTATTCATAAAACAGTCTGAAATTTGGTGGTAGGTTCTTTGACTGCCTTCACAGTTCTTGTAATTGACAACTATTTGCAAAGTGTCATTAAATGAGAATTGCTGTTTTTCTAGAATATGGTTTGGTAAGCAGCAGTTTCAGATACAGTCTGCAGACCATATGGAATATGTCATTAATCTGAAATAATACTTTTTATTATTAGTTCTCCTTTAATATCATTGTGTATAAAATTTAAGTAAAATATTTCTTGCATATGTACCATTGAGGACCTCCCAGCAGATGTACAATTGGAAGTGGTTGACCTGCTGTTTAATGACATACAGCAAGATAAATAGAAAGAGGAAAAGTTAACTGACTTTTATAAATGCCTTCCAGATGAAGGATATTCTGCTTTAATATTTTTTGCTCAACAATAATTTTCAGCATTTATGTCAGAGGACATTTTTAAAGACACTTTATGCTAAATCTGTACAAGAATGTCTATTTATCTTTTTAGTAACTTTCTCTTGGTATCAAATTAAAAATTAACTTAGGAGCAATCATGTGAAGGTACTTGTCAAAATTAAGAGTTGAAATTAAATTCAATACCAGAAGAAACTTATTTACATCTGACCCAGAATATTATTTTATTTTAAATCTTATATATAAAGATCTTGTATATTTATCATTGAAAAACTCACATTTGTATGGAGAGATTTGCAACATAATGGTTTTGGTAATGGTTTTTATTTTATTTATACAGTGTACAAGGCCCTGGGGCCACTTGAGGTAGTGGGTTACAGAGTAAGAGGTAGCTTATGAAAGATAACAGTTAACCCTAGACTTGAATACGTTAATATTGTAGTGATTAGGGGAAACATCCTCTTGGGTGCCTGTTCCATGGAGCAGTGGTTCATAGGAAAAATCTGTTTGAGTAGAACTTACTGCTCACCAATGGAATACAGAGGGAATGCGGGTGGTTTTCTACAATGTGAGTGGCATGGTGAGTCCTAGCTGTGAAGGTTAGAACTGGTAGAACCAAGGAATGCAGTTCTTCTGAGCACTTTTCATGGAAGAGCAGTAGGAGACTTGCAACATCCCACCTGTGGGAGAGAGGTTCAAGGGTAGAAAATAATTTGCCACCCACAAGGACTTGGAGTGGCATTTGGACTTTATCAATACTGTAGAATGAGAACTGAGCAGCTCCTGTCCAAATATGAAAACAATACTCCATTTTAAGCCTGAACTGGCTCTTATAAAGGTAGAAGACAGTATGATGTTTCAGTTACTTACTGGAACGGTACAGGAAACCAACCATTTTTCCTGTATTTTTGGTAATGAATCATATGTACAAGTTCCACTTGAGATCAGGGGTGAGTTTAAAGTTTAATAATCTCTCAAGGCACAGAGCCTCCCCAAGAGGACATCCATCCACTGTGACTGGTGGTAGTTTGGGTTCCAATCAGTGATGATGGAATGTAACTAGTTTGGTTTTCAAGGCATTGAATATAACCAACTATTTTTCCCCCACTGAAATGTTAGATCAAGATTGGATAAGAGATTGGCTGCAAATCTCTGGTCATTACAAGTTTTGGAGGTGCACCCATATATTGTTGTATCATCAGCATAAATATTGACAAAGGAACTGAGGCAGATCATTTATGCAAAATAAAAAGAAGGTTGGTCTGAGAGGAGTGACCCCTCAGGGATGCGTGTGTTGATTGCTAGGGCTCTGAAGGACTAGCCATTAACAACTACCTTCAAGTACTTACCATTTATCCTTGTATTAAATATTGATGCAACATCTAGTCTGGTGTTTCTGCTTTCTATTTAGAGATTCTTGACAAAATCCAAAGAAGAATCTGCAATGTTGTCAGTCCCGACCTGGCATTTTGGCTTCAGGCACTTTCCCAGCACCATAACATATCTTCTCTGTACTTTTCTATAAATAGTTTTCATGGTAACTGTGTTGACAAGCTTTCATTTTTGGTACTTTGACTTTATGAATTTAAATTCAATACCAGATTGGCAACAAGGTCTCATCATTTTACAGTTGAAATGACAAGATGTAACCATAAGTTCTACACTAACAGTTTCCTCTCTTGCACTTCTTACTTGTGTAACTTTTTTCCAGCTTCTTGCTTACAAGTCAACTGAGATTTTCAAAAATTTAATTACAATATCAGTCATTATCTTCTGTTTTTTTAATTCCTGTTTTTTTTTTGTTTTTTTGTTCTCTCCTCTTTATGGCCAGGCTATTTAAGAACATTAGGCAAAGAAACTAAGTTCCAAGGTTAATGCTTTCTGGTGTTGGGCAAAATTACCTCTCATGCATCTCTATTCTGTGTTCAGTTTCCTTATCTCCTATACTAGATTTGTTATAACTGATCCATACACTAAGACAAAATCTTATTATTTTACAATTCAAACTACCTCTAATGCAGGCTGTTTTGTGTTCAGTTTCCTTATCTCCTATAATAGATTTGTTATAACTGATCCATACACTAAGACAAAATCTTATTATTTTACAATTCAAACTACCTCTAATGCAGGCTATTCTGTGTTCAGTTTCCTTATCTTCTATACTAAATTTGTTATAACTGATCACCAAAGCAAAATCTCATCACTCATCATTTTACAGATCAAACTAACTCTAGTGCAACCTATTCTATGTTCAATTTCCTTATCTCTTATATTAAATTTATTATAATTGTTCCATACACCAAGGTATTTAGTGTTTGGTATTTACTAATTCCACATACTGAATTTTTATCATGGATTCAGGTTAGATGCCATCATTGTTTTCATTCCAATTCCAGATCATTATTCTGCTTTAGAAAGGTTTGAGTCCAATGTCTTGGAATACATGGTAGGGGTGTTGATTTTTTGTTCAAGATCATTCGTATTCAAACTATCGATATCTGTGTTGTCAGTATAGCCCACCTCATCATCAGTACATTGACTTAGGAAGGGAAGATTGGATTGCTTCATTCTAGCAGTTGATTCATTTGGGAAGTGATATGGTATGCTTAAATGATCAGTGCCCATCTCTTCACATCTATGCTTGTAAATGTGCAAGGCATAGTCTAGGAAAAGACTGAATAGACTGGGTCTCTCATTTTCTCCTGATGAGATTTGAAATCTTTCCATATTGGGATCCTTGCCAGACATGAAAGATTTTGTAAACTGATAAAATTTCTCAATTAGATTGACGTATTCAGTGGATTCAGAACGTGGAAGGCAATTTCTAATGATGGACAAGAGTGAGTATCTATTGATGTGAGGTCAACATAGCAGGTATACAATCTCCTATTGAAGAAGCATGTAATTTCCTGGAGTTGTTTGAAGATATAACTGCCATCATTACATCCCTTACCAGAGCAGAAACCGGAGAATCATTGTCTTCTATTGGTAGAATCATTTGGGATGTGGTATGGAATTCTTAGATGGTCAGTACCCACCTCTGCGTTTGTAAATGCACAGATCATAGTCTAGGATGAGATTAAATAGACTGAGGATTTAATTTCCTCTGTCATACTACTGATGAGGTTTGAAATGTTTCCTTATTGAGGTCCCCACCAGATATATAAGATTCTGTAGATTGATACAGTTATTCTATTAGATTGATGCATTCAATGGATTCAGAGCTTGGAAAGCAGTTTCTAATGGTTGAGAAGAAGGAAGTCTTTTAATGTGGTTATATGCAACTGTGAGGTGAACAAAGCAGGTATACAGCTTCCTGTTAGAGAAGTAAGCTATTTTTGTTATGTGTTTTGATGACATATATGACATCATTGTATCCCTTACCAGAATGAAAATCATACTGGGTTGGGAGGAGTTGACTTTCATAAAATGATGAGAGCCTAGTTAATAGACTGTTCATTTAATGTGCAATAAATCTCACTTTTTTTTAAGGTGCCTCTAAGATTTTGGTATAGATATCAGTAGTAATTATATCTATATTATATAATTATAATTATATCAAATTTTATTTTAATCAACCATAGATAATTTTCTCAGAAATTTGATTAATTGTAAACTTTAAGCAACCTTATGCATGCCAATCTTGGTGATTTCTTTGCATTCCAATTCTTTATGACATTCTTCTACATCAATGATGGCACCCTGGGTTGTTGGCACCCTGGGTAAGCTGATCTTCAGTACCCTTACAAGAATGATGCTTTTAAATTTTCACAAGGAGAAAAACTGAAAATGTAGAATAATGAGTTTATTAGAATATGCAACAATACAAGCTAAAGAAAACATTTGTTATCCTACCCAAAACCCTTCTATTCTAGTCTTTAGATTTGTAATTCTTTTCATGGCACTTTCTACATCAATCTTATTTACAAGATCATTTTCTCTTCACAAAATAGCCAAAGAATTTAATTTGTCTTTAGTGATGGATGATTAGAACTATATTTTCATAAGTTTTGGTCTTAATAGATCTCAAACATCATATGGTGGCATTGTTGCCTAAGTTGCCAGTACCTTCAGTCAGCCCTGTTCTATATCATAGACTTTTTGCTGATACAGTGTCCTTGTAGATTTAGACTTTTTAACAGTCCTTTTTTTTTAGTTATTCTTGGATTCTTTCTAACTATTCTGACCAATTTTCATACAGCTGTTCTTAATATTTTATACTTTTTTTACTGACTTTGACAAAGTATGTACAGTCCCAGTAGATTTGAACTTCTTAACTATGAACTGCACAGATGCTTTGGGTTTGCACATGTGTAAAGTAATAACGTGAATTCTGATATCCTCATGAATTGTTTTTAGATTTTCATCTAGTAGATTATCTGAAATTCAAGTGTTATGTGAAGTCAACAATGAACAAGTTGGTCACTTATTATAACAACATGAAAACTGTCATAGAGGGAAAAGAGATGTAATAACACCTTAATAATTATATTATTGATTCTGCAACTTTAAATGAACACACTGATTGACCATGTAGAAATACATTTATCTTCTTTTTAATACTGTCCATATAGCTATCAAATTTGTTTAGTATGTATATTTCAGTAAAGTTGAAAATTGATGCCTGTATGCAAAATTTTCACTTAACCTATAAATTAAAATTAGGCCCAAATTTTATAATTTCCATCCTATCAAGACTGGATCTGCTTGATTTTCACTTTAAAGCCTTGATAGAATTCAAAACTCCTTTATGCAGTGTTATGAGTGAAAAATATTTTTTCACTCTTTTCCTTACAATCAATTTTGCAATCCTTTTGTCACTGTATCATTATTTTCATGTGAAATGTTAAAATGAGCTGAATTCTTTAGTTCTACCAGTTCAGACCTTTATAGCAGTATAAAAACAAAGGGTGCAAATTCTCTCTATCACACACACACACACACACACACATTTTTATTCACAGATGCCATGGTGAAAAGATATGTAATGCTTACTCTTTGGAAGAACTACTTCAAATGAACCATATATCACATTGCATACAACACACTGCACTATCACCTGTTAAAAATAAACTCATACAGCCACAATAATATCTTCACTATGACCTATCACACACACACACATATATATATATATATATATATATATATATATATATATATGATAGGTTGACAACACTAATAGCATCATCTACATGCAAAAAAAGGCTAAAAATTATGGAAGCCTTATTAATAAAAACAAAATAAACAACACTTAATAATATCAAGTACGAACATGGACACAATATCTTGATCATGTTTTGAAAAATGAAATCATTTTATAAAACATACATGCAACAAACTATTTCTTATTTAACAGTTAAAATATTTAATCCTTGGAAATGGCTAAATGTATAGCCAAAAGAAATTGTATGAAAAACTAAATAAAAGCATCTTGTCTGTCATATTCAATGAAATGTGCATATATATATATATAAATATATATATTTGTGTGTGTCTGTGTGTGTGTAATTAGAAGAAAGGGTCCACATGTGCTTCTTATAGTATACAAAATAGATAGGTTAGTTAATAAAACAAGGAGAAACGAAAGTGTACCAATATAATCAGTATGAAAAACATTTATTAAATATTAATTATTAACCATATGACAGAAGTGAAGCATGGCAAGAAAGGTTTCAAGTCCAGAATTTTCAGACACACCTGTGTCCTTCATCAACAGAGTAAGAAATAAACAGAGAAATGGGAAATTACTCACTGACAGATGTTTTTGTGGATGGTGTATTTTCTAGTGGAGATCACATTATTAGCAAAAACCTGATCTCTGTCTGATTCCTTGCTGTGTGAAACTTTTTATGAAAATAAATTTAAAATTTATATATATATATATATATATATATAGTCGACTCTCCTGTTGATATTCGACATATGAGGGTCAAGCAGATCAGATTCAAGGAAACCGACAGCCCAACAACGGCACATGAGAGTTGATTATAGTGATGAAGGCTTCATGCAGGACCATCCACACTTTTTGAAGGGACGAATACAGAGACCTGGTGCACTAAGTGGCACAAGGTCCCCAAACGACCCTCTGCAGGTTTTGAATTCAGAGTTGTCCTTCTCCTAGACCAGTTACCATCCAAGGCTATAAAACCCAGTCTGTCCTGCTATTTTCCCCATAGCTGGAGGGGGAAGAAGAGGATTCATACCTTTCCCAAAGGTATTAGCACGTAAGTGAATGTAATGGATTCAACTGGAATTCAAACTCGGCTCTGCGATTCTATCCATTACTCCACTGTGCCTCCTCTCTCCAACGCTTTGTCAAAGATATTCGTTGGCAAAATTTGATATAAATGAATACAAAGACAATAAAGTGACTGAGGAGGGAAAGTTGGAATTCGACTCAAAGACAAATTTTAATTATATAAATTAAAATCGAATGAGGTGGGGATGTAAATAAATAGTTCCACAAGAAGAGTATATAAAATAGAAGAAGGGGGAACTCACAGACCCTCCAACAGACTTAATGAACGTAAAAAGTGTTCCTTCTGTCTGCACAGACTGGGTTGCTGACATTTAATGAAACTCGAAGATGATGTATATAGATCGAATACTCTGTAATACTGAAAACCACGTGTCTTCATACTCGGCGGCACAAGCATCATTGTCCAGCAAATGTTGGCCAATTGCAGACTCATGGACTGACTGAGTTGTTCTTATAGGCTGACCGGGACTGCTTGAACGCACAAAAGCAGGAACATGCTGCGCCACCCTCGTTTCCAACCTTAGATTGGTACGTCCTATGTATACTGCGTCGCAACGGCATTTGAATTTATAAACAACAGAATTTTTATGAAAATAGGACAGCCTATCTTTAGAAAAGGAAGGAAGTAGGGTTCTAGTATGAAAAACCATGCGCAACTTAACAGCATTGTATGTGGACAGAATGGACGCTAAAATTTTGTCCGATAATAGCTGACATTTCCTGCCAAGCCAAGGTAACTTCAAATAAACAGGGCATTGGCTAGGGCTGAATGTCACAGGCTCCTTAAAACGTTTGATTTTGTTGTTGATCACATGCCTGATAATATTGATGGGATATCCATTACTTACGAAAATATTTCAAATTTTAGTAAGTTCATCATCCAATGTTTCAGGGGATCAAATCATAACAACACAATGGACCAAAGTCGAAATTAGACTAATTTTGTGAGACTTAGGAACAAATGAGTTCCAGCTCGTATAGAGACCAGTGAATGTGGGCTTACGAAAAACAAGTGACAAAAGCCCCATTCTTTCGTTCAAATAGGACATCCAATCTCCATTGTAAACTTAAGGGAAAGATGGAGAGAGTTGAGCTTGAAAAAAGTGGTATCTTTGAACCAATCAAAAATGGAAGAAGTATCGTCCACATATCTCATATAGACAAGTGGTTTATGGACTTTACCAAATAAGATTCGTTCATAATAGACCATGTTGGCTAAAATGGGACCTAAAGGGCTGCCCATCGCAACCCCGTCCGTCTGGACATACATTGTCTCATTAAAGCTGAACTCCACACATTCTGTGGCTAAATGCATGCATTCCAAAAATAATTCTTTGGGGATGCTAGCCAGACCCAAATTACCCCTGTATAAAACATCGGCACAAATGCCAATGGACAAATGCCAATGGACTCAAGTAATGGGACATTGGTATATAAACTGACAATATCAAATGATACCATCAATGTATATGGCTTACAGCCATATCATGTTGAAACAACACCAAGTCATGTATAAGTTATGCAACAATGAGCCTGGTCAGTACCAAGATAGTTGACTGTTTGGGAATCCCAGGTGTTGTAAGCTTGGATGTGCAAGTGGTTTAATGGATAATGGCTCAGAATTGTTAATCGAAGAACTGAGTTCCAATTCTTGTTGGGTTAGTTATATCCACTTTTTGCAAAAAAAAATCTACCTCTCCTCCCTCTAATTTATGGGTTAGTAAGTAAGATTTGTATTACTAAACCATTATTATCTCTCCTCCCACCCACAAAAAAATCTTTCAATCTAAAAATATTCTCTGGATTTAAATAACTTGGATTGATGGACTGTATAAAATGACTCAATCAAATCAAATCTTCAACACAAGAAAACATCACAGTTAAACAAATGAGACTGTTACAAAATGATGACTCATAATAAACAGGTTATTACAATTTCCTCATAGAAACAACTTGACAATCACTTTCTCACACACAGCAAAAGGTTAGTATTAGGTTGGTGCAAAAATAATGACGTAATAATGTCGTTTTTTGACGTATTTTTAACGTCCAAAAATGACATTGTTACGTCATTATTTTTGCACCAACCTAATAGTTTGTTGAAGAATGTCTTTTGCTACCATTTTTCTGAGCAATGTTACACTTAATTCTGCATATAAATATATATATAAAACCTATGTTGATATTGAATTCATTTATTTTGAGAATGTTGAAATATTCAACTAAAGGTTGAAATTTTTTCTACTATTTTTCACCGAATAGAAGGCCCAAGAGCCGTTCAAAGTAGAGAGTTACTGAATGATGTTGTTTGGACATAAGAATATAAGAGAAGGTAAGAAGATCAGACTCTGAGGATATATATAAAAATATTAATAATATTCATTAAATATGATGGACAAGGAAAATTTTATTAATTTTCTTTTAGTTTTTTCAGCGTTGTTACATTTTCCATTCGGTGGGAGTGAAAAGTAAAAAAATTGTCCATGTCATTAATTGTCCCAAGTACTTTTGACCACATTTTTAACCATTTTCAATGGATGTTGCTTTTGGTGTTGTTAGTATATTTTCATGTCTTGACTCCATGAGATGTATTATTCATGAGCATTATTCCAAGACATCATATGTCGGATATGACTGAAATTCAAGTGGCTGACTTTCTATTTTTAAAAGATTTTCAGTGTTCCGTTACCATTGTTAAACAAGGTAAACTTGATGGTGGGTGAGAGCTGCTTGATGTACAGGGCCTCTCTTATAATGAAATCTTTTTGGAAAAATTGATTTATAAAGGACTCTAGTGTCTTTGATGAGTATCTTTCTTAAGGGTTTTTGTAGATTATGTCTTGTAAATTATATATATATATATATATATATATATATATATATATGATCGACTCTCCCGTCGAGATTCGACATATGAGGGTCAAGCAGATCAGTTTCCAGGAAACCGACAGCCCGACACCAGCACATGAGATTCGATTATAGTGGTGAAGGCCTCATGCAGGACCATCCACACTTTTTGGAGGGACGAATACAGAGACCTGGTGCACCGAATGCCACAAGATTCCCAAACGACCCTCCGCTGGTTTTGAATTCAGAGTTGTCCTTCTCCTAGACCAGTTGCCATCCAAGGCTACGGAACCCAGTCTGTCCTGCTATTTTACCCATAACTGGAGGGAGAAGAAGAGGATTCATACCTTTCCCAAGGGTATTAGCACGTAAGTGAATGTAATGGATTCAACTGGAATTTGAACTCGGCTCTCCGATTCCTCAATCCAAGCCGATATCCATTACTCCACCGTGCCTCATATATATATATATTTTTTTTTATAATTGTTTGAAAATATGTTATCAGTCATTCCTTTTGGCAGATCTTTAAGTGTACATATGTTTGCATATAAAGATCTGCCAAAAGGAATGACTGATAACATATTTTCAAACAATTATAAAAAATAATTCCTTTTCAAAATATGCTTGTTATTAATTTATCAGCATCATTTTTCTTATTATCTTTATTTACATTAAGATGGATTAACTGGTTTAATCCATCTTAATGTTGTCCTTCAAAAGATACACAGTTTGTGAAATACATTGGTTTGATGCTTTGGCACTCATCATTAGTGTTGTTTTTAGTTGCAGATCATTGGATCATTATAGTATCATACCCTTTCTCCATAGCAACCAATATTTTATGGTGATTGGATATCGACTTGTGGGCCATGCATCAGTTTCAACTATTCTCATAGGCTCGCTTAACCCACTGCAACTTCTCAGATCCTTATATTCTAATCAGAAGCAATTTATGGTTCACCAGTTTCTTCTCTCTTGCATAAAAAAGAAGCAAATGCAATGACCAATTTCTTGGGAAATATAGTGACACACATAACTGGAAATGCTAAGTAACAATCTTTTATTTTACTCACTCATATATAAAAAATCTACATATTATATATATGTATGTATGTATGTGTGTGTGTGTGTGTGTGTGTGTATGTGTTTGTGCATGCATGTGTATGAGTTCATGACCAAGTGATTAGAATGTTCATAAGATTGCCAAATCTGGTAAAAACTAAATTAAGTGAGTAATATTCAAGAAATTTTTTCTTGATTCTCTTTATTTCTTGATTATTACTTCCTTACTTTGTCTTACCAATTAAGTGCCTTAATTGGTAAGACAAATTAAGCAATGTTATATGTCATCCACAATGTTTTGACTGACCTTTCAACCACCTGATGAATATTCATGAACATTCTCCAATTAAAAGCCTTAATCATGACACCCTTGCTCATGTATATAAACATAAGCTAAAAAATAAATCTTTACATTTACCTTGATAAAGTCCCTCAGAGGACAAAATGCTTCAGCTAAAAATAGGTTTTCCTCTTGTCTCTTTTTATTCATTTTCTTTCCTCATATATACACTCTATCTGAAAATAATTGATATATATATATATATATATATATATATATATATATATATATAGAGAGAGAGAGAGAGAGAGAATTGGATTCTAGGAGAAGATCTTCAGAGGAATGCATGTCAACTCATTGGCTGTGTGAGCTAGCCTCTCTAAGAAATCTGGGGACAGAAAATGCACTGATGCTTCAAGATACTTGTGGCCCCATCTCGACTTTGTGTTGTTTTGGTCTTATATCTAAAAAAACTTAAACAAAGGCAATCCATTACTGTCAGAATTCCATACCCCTGAGGTATTCTGACCAATCACTCTGCATCCTGGCCCAGCCTACACATTCTGTAAAACATGGCAAATATTCAGATGAGCTTTATTCTTTAGTGCTACAAGCTGAGACCTTTATAACCAAGTCTCACCTTGACATCTATGCAGGGTTGAATTACTCTTATTCTCTACATAGTTCTTTGATAAGAAGGATGTTCCTCTCTGGAAGTTTCTTCTTAACTGCTATACTGTGGAACAGACTTGGATGCTCTAAAAGTCTGGAAGACTAGAACCTAGCATCACATCTCTACACTGACTGAGCACAGGTGTGGAAATGATTGACTTGTAAAATTCAACATGGCCAAGTCCAAATGAGTAACATTCTACCACCACCAAACAGACTCCAAAACTTCGCCTATCATGATGGATGGGTGTTCCCTCAAGGGAGTGCCTTGTTTTGAATATCTATTGAGACACAAGCTTTTCCCAGACCTTAAGTGGACTTCATATATCTGATCTAAACAAGGTACAGATGCTTGGAAAATAGTCAGTTAATTGTACCTCTTCAGTAAGTATCTGGTTGTCCCCTACTATACTCTAATTTTACAAGAGTCAGATCAGACCAAAAAATGGGGTATTGCTGCCATATCAGGGCTGGAACTGCCCAGTCCCCACTTGCCTGTCCAAAAGCATCTACACAGACTTGTGAGTGACAAATTATTTTCCACCCATCAACCCCTTTCTCACAGACGAAATGTTGCAAACCTCATGCTGCTCTATCACTATTTCCATGGTATGTGTTCTGACGAGCTACATTCCTTAGTCCCACCAGCTCTGACCATTACAGTTGGAACCCACCATGATACATACACAAGGTTGAATCATCCCCATTACAAGTAAGTTCCATTCTGGCAGTTTCTTCCCAAGAACTGCTGCCTTGCACAATTTACAGCTACTGCTGCTAGTTCTACCAGATTTGACCCTTCTGCTACAACTATGTTTCTTCATTTAGGATACAGAACCATAGGAATAATACAAAGATGGTGGACTATGTTTGGAAGTTAAAAGAAACAAATGGTAACAGTCCAAGAATACAGAGAATGAGAAGGGTCAACTCTGTAAATTGTGCTACGAGGAGAAGTTGCCGATTATAACACGTCCAGATCATGCAAAGTTATTAAATAAACGATCGAAGATAATGTTGAAATGATGACATATTAAAAAGTACATCCTTGGCCTTTATTAGCCAAGGTGAATGTGAATAAAGAAAATTTCTTCCCACAACTCCTCCCCTTATTGACTTCTGGTAATCTAATGTGGTTAAAAAGAAAATTGGCGTGTGTTGAAGAATATGATTTGCCTTGCTACCTGACAAGACCTCATGGCTGAAACCCAGGTAGTACAGAAGTTAAAATATTTTTATCTTTTTATAATATATATATATATATATATATATATATATATATGTATAATTATTTATTTAAAACTTATAACATATTCAAAAATTATAATATAAACATGTTATAACATCACTACAAAAATAGCCATTTTGTTTCAACACTTCTGGTGTCTTATAAAGTGTTGGCGTTGAATGTAGAATAAAGAGTTTTAAAAGGTTCAAATCAATCAAACCCCACTCAATAAGGAAACGATGTTACATCAGCTACAATGACCAATGAAAATACAAGTATATGAAAATTTTAAAAAAACTTAACAATGAACCTTGGTTATAATTATTAATGTCTTAATGTTAGTGTTAGACTAAAACAGAAATCATTCCGATAAATTTTAAAAATTATGATTTTAAATTTTAAATCTAACCTGTATTAAGTTTAAAATGTTATAAAATTATTTAAAGAAGAAACTGAGGAAAATATATATATATATATATATATATATATATATATATATGTTATTATTTATTTTATGTTGTAATCAAAAAGCCAAATTTATGGTTAGAGCAAATGCTAATCTAAGGAGATTTAAACATCGTAACAACTTAGATACATTTGAAGGGATCTGAAACCAGATGATGTGGGGCAGGGGAAGAAGTTTTACAAATGACAGTACATACACAATGATATTATAATATACAAACACGTAGACATACTTAGATATATAAACACACGAAAACACAGAAAATACAGGAAGTCCACAACAACAACAACAAAAAACTGGATATAATATCAG
>OZ010590.1:59111788-59123416 GCA_963932145.1 Acanthosepion lycidas
TTTTTTTGCCATAGATATCTTACATATTTATAAGTCTACCATTCATCCACGCATTGAATATTGCTGTCATATTTGGTCTGGTGCTCCTGCTATATACTTAGAGATTCCTGATAAAATCTAAGGAAGAATCTGCAATGTTATTGGTCCTGACCTGGCCTGTTAGTTTCAGTCACTTTCCCACTGCTATAATGTGCCTTTCCATAAATATTTTCATGGTAATTGTTCTGATGAAATTTCTTCTATAGTACCTAGACTTTATGAATTTAAGCGTAGTACTAGATTGGCAGCAAGGTCTCATCATTTTACAGTTGAAATGGCTAGATAGAACCGTAAGTTCTATGCTAACAGTTTCTTCTCTTATACTTCTCACTTGTGGAACTCTATTCCAGCTTCTTACATCCCAGTCAACTTTGATCTTCAAAAATTTAACTATAATATGAATCATTATCTTCTATCTTCTTAATTCTTGTTCTTTCATTGTTCTCTTTCCTCAATAATTTTTTTTCTCATATTCTCTAACACTTATTAACCCCTTGCATCTTACTGGCTTGCTTGGGATGAAATGATTGAAAAGAAAGTTTGCAATAACATTAAGAAAAGGCTCATGAATTAATAATTAAAATAATTCATCTCAGAATTATATAAAAACAAGGTAATTAATGATTCCTAAGAAGCAATGAATTCAGCATGTGCAAAAGACTAAAGAATATATTCTCCTTTGTTGTATGAAAGAGAAGGAAAAAATTCCTTAATCTTAGAAATTCACATAACACTATTGATTAATATTCCCATCATTTTCCTTGTAATTTTGTATTAAGCTAAATAGATATTTATATGAGTACCAGTCTATGGTTAAGCAAGTTAGTTTCAGAAACCATTACAATAGTAAAGAGAACAATTCTTATTGGGTACTGCTGTGGCAATATTATCGATCATGAGTTAGCATCTCAGCTTCAGTCACTTTCCATCACTGTAACATAACTTCCCTGTGCCTTTAAGAATGTTTTTCTATTTCTCATATTGTTTTCACTCAATGTTACTACATCCTTTACAGAACAATAATACCCTCTGCAACAAAAAACGTGTGTGTAAGTTCAGGCATGAGAGGGAAAGATACCCCCATGCTTGGGGACAATGTACCAGGGATGTCATCCATGCAGCATTCTGGACAGAAAAGGGAGAAAAGAAATGAAGACAGGAAGTGTCCCATTATATAGGTTCTTTCCAGCACCACCTAATGACTTCCTGGACAAAACTGGCAAAGCTATGTGGGGATAAGCCACAATCTATAGGGTCTGATGAGGTATTATCTGCATTAGAGGAGGTATTTGCTTGAAGGCATTTTTAATCATTGATCTGAGAAAATGATCACATACAGATGATAGTTTAGACATTTCTGAATGTGTTGGATGACATCCACATGAAAGTCTAGATCTGAGGAGCCTAAGTACGTAGATTCAGTTTCGTTTTTTAGCATCTTACGCTACTGAAAAGCTCTACTCTTCATGCAACTTATTCTGTGTAAAGTTTCCTCATCTTTTATACTATACTAAAGTTGTTATAAGCCGCAATTAAAATGACTCTTGCAAAGGAACATTCAAAGTCAACTATTAAGCTACAATCACAAGTTTATGCAGAATTATTTGAACAAATGAAACTAAATCCATTTTCTACTGGAAATCTTATTTCTAACTTAAGTGATGCCAGTATATGAAGATCAAACAGTCAGTGATACAAACACTAATCTCATTAAGTTGATGCAAGGCAAATCCTGATTTGAATTAATTCAAACAAACCACTCTCAAAGCGTTCTTTTCCAGATTCAAAAAAGCTTTCTCTTGCTCAGTGATCAATCAGTTTTCACTATCTGTTTGTATAAAGTGCTGGATTACTGGTTTTTCCCTTGCTTTTCTTGTCAATTAATCCATCAAAGAGGGGGTCAGTTATTTGCATCCAGGAATAATAAAGAAAATATCCAAGTGAAAGTGAAGGGACAATGTTTGCCTTTATCTTTTCTTCCTCCTATTTTTCTGACAGTAATGAAACCATTGCTCTCTGTTCCTTCATCTAGAATTAAAATTGTTGGACATTAATGACAATAGCTCTGACAAGATGTCTTGTACTGACTTGAAAACTTGCATAAAACGTGATATAATGGAGCCAGTGAGAACATTAATTTAACACCTGCTGGATTATAAATATTGATATTAATGGCAGCCATTTCTTTCTATTTAGCTATCCCACTGCTTTTTAATAACTTCAATTCATTAGAAAATGGTTTAGGGCAATATTTTATCATTTACAGAATAATATGGAAAATTTTAGGAAAAGTGAAATTGTTTAATTTTTTACTGCCTTCTTCATGAGCAGTCGTAAATGATGAAGTTTCTCATTGTTTAAGAAATTATTTTAAGAATTGTAGCTCACTTCTGAAACATACAACATAAATGATCTATTTTTCTGTCTTTCGGGGATGATGAGTTATCATTATTCACTTGCAGAATATTGTCCTCATCTTTGTTGTTTTTATCACAATGTTTCATGAAAGCTGGAGGGCACAACAACCAAAATATTGTGATTCATTCTCTGTCTATGATATACTCAATTTTCATCAGTAAAACAATATTTCTCTTATTTTTAAGTTTTTTCTTTATTTGTGATGAAATTGTCCAGCATTCACTGTCATATAGAAGGGTAGACATTACATATCTTTACAGCATTCTTTCTAATTTAATTTTTAACCTATTAATATCTTACTTAGGACACATTGTAAAATCTAACACACATAGGATATACTGAATGCTGGAATGGTAAAGGGAAACATCAGGCAATTTACATAATGAGTTTGTGTGAATGGATGGTAGAGCTGGGATTGTAAAAAATCAAATGATGCTTAGAGCTACAAGGGGTAGAATGTTGTGAAGAGCCATGATCATTCATGTTCTGAAAGGACATGGTATATAAGCAAATACCTTATCTCTATTATACACCTGCTTTCTAAGATCAATTGTTAAAATGGTTTAAAATGTGAAACATGTGGATCTTGGTGAAGACTACAACTGTTTGAATCTTGTGGACTGGTGCTACAGAATCACAAACAAGAAACTGTACCAAATAACAGAAGCCACATTACTTGAGGACTTTCAACAGTAGCAACAACTAAAATGGATAGTACATGTAACTCAGCGAAATAATAACATAATCAAGATGTTTACAGACTACTTCAAATAAAAGGTCAGGTTTTTCTATCAATAATGGAAAGAATGATAACAGTTTGAGAGACCTATTTTCCTGTAAAACTGTTTTAAGAGAAAGGTGTTATTATTTCAAAAGTAAAAAGTAAAAGCTGCTCACTGAATGAATGCTGAATATTTCTTTTTGAGGAAATGGCTAATATTACCTACATTAGATAACTGAATTTCTAAACCCACTTTATTTTGATGTCCCCAATGTATAACTTACACTTTGAGATGTTCCTTTTGCTGACAACTATGCACTCCATCTTACAATTAACGCCTCCCTTCACTACAGTTAAGATTATATTCACTAATAATGAATTATAGTAACTCCAATAATTCATATAGAATTTTCAATATTAAATTAAACTGGTGAGAAAATACATTCTTGTCTCACTCCTTTTTCTATTTTGGTGTACTCAAATTGTTCTCTGTATTCTCCTTCTTCTCCTGCCCCATAACCCAGCAGGGTCATAAGGGTGCTGCATGGTGGCTTGCATGTGGTAGCTTGCTATTTCTATACTGTTGAGTAATTCTTGCTCTGCAAAATGCCTCGAAGAACTAAAATACAGTGTGGCATCCTAACAATCTCTCTCAATTTGTGCTACTTCAAGAGGAGATGAGCATTGCCAAATAATTGTCTATGCTCTCTTTTTATGACAACAGCCAATTATACTTGCTTATTTTGCATCTGTAGCCAAAATAATTCTTTTTAACTGTTAACAAACTTGAATTTGTTGGCCTGCTCTGATCAAGAAGACTTCAACAGATTGTGTCAGTGTAATGATTTATAATCTATCTGAAGTGTAAGCTCTTGTGTTAAATTCTAAACATATGCATGCAATCAATTGGCTATCTACTTGGAAGATGAGAAATTTCTTTTTTATTTTGGGCACTATAATTGTGAGAAATATCATTCAAATGATTTACAACAACCTTATTTTCTTGCTTAAAAGGTTCAAGTACGAAAGTAATCAAATACATTTTTAAAAATTTCTTCCTATTAGAGAATCATCCAGTAAAAATTAAATGTAAAATAACAGAAATTATTGTGATTTTCATTATGTCTTATTTCTTTTATATTACTTATTGTTCCCTATTATATGTCATATTGTTTTATTTTATAATAATTTAGTGCAGAGTATGGCTTTTAAGCTTGTTCGTGCAGAAGGCTAATTCTGGTCCAGTTTAGAAAACAGTAAAGATAATTTTGAAGAAATAACTTTGAATTTCTGAACTCACTCCATGAAACTTTAAAACCTATGAGTACAATTCTGTCCAAGGGGACCTATTTGGGTCATAAGTCTGATTTAGATCAAAAGTCTGATTTGGGCTGAAACTCCAAGTCAGACCGAAAATTGATTTCTTCAAATCACAAACTCCGTTGAACTTCAATTGAGTCGAATTCTTCAAATCACGAGCTCTGCATAACTTCAAAATCTCATGTCACCAATCCTCTCACTTTAATTCTGATTTCTTGGAATTTTGAAAAAATAAAATTGATTTCCTTAATCCACAAAGTTTTGGAGATATTTTAAACTGAATTTAAAACAAAAAAAATTAAATTCAGTTTTGTGTTACTTTAAACTTAATATAAATTAAAAACTTTTAAAATCTCATTTCTCATCAGAATCCATATTGCACATTTATAAATCTGCCATTTGTCCATGCATTGAATATTGCTGCCTTTTCTGGTCTGTAGCTCCTGATCTGTATCTGGATATTGTTGTCAAAAATTAAATGAAGGGTCTGTAAGATAATCAATTTTGATCAGGCACCTTGACTTCAGTCAGTTTGTCACTGACATAATGTGGATTCCCTTTGTGTTTTCTACAAATATTTTCATGAAAACTGATTTCCCTGGAGCCTCAACTACATTAGGGATTAGTTTCTGAAAAGAAGAAGAAAAGAAAAATATCATTGAGAAGTGACAAGATAAAACTAAATCTTGTCTCTGGATACCTTGATCAAATGCTCCATTTTGTTAAAATAAAACCATGAATTTTTTTAGGTCACTTTATATGTAATTCATAAGCAAAATGAAAATTTTGATGTATTTTTTCATGAATCCAATCCTTGAAATGTTACAGAAACAGCTTATGTGAGCGTACTGATACAAACTGCAAAATCTCATATTAAGTATTAAAATTAAAATAAAATAAAATTTCAGCATTAATGATAAGTTCTAAACAAAATTGGTATTAATTATAGGTTTATAATAATCCAGTATTAATTATTGTTTTCTAGTTATAATCCATTAATGCCTGTCAGCCTAAAAATGTGATGGTGGACATTAATGGATTGTAATTTATTTTTATAGCAAAATAATTTTATATTCATCTTTATGGTAAAATATTAGGTTGGTGCAAAAATAGTATCGTTTTCTCACATATGTTACTATGTGAGAAAACGACATTATTTTTCCACAAACCAAATAATTTATGATTTTAGTGTCTGATGTATTATTTCATACTAGCAGGCTTCACCCACTCACTATTGTTTTTAAGATATATTCACTACTTCAAATCTTTGAAACAAAAATTTTAAATAAGCATTTCATTCATAAATTGGCTTGTTATAGTTAAAGAAAGTTTTACAGATAGATGCCAAA
Source organism: Acanthosepion lycidas (assembly GCA_963932145.1). Taxonomy (NCBI): domain Eukaryota; kingdom Metazoa; phylum Mollusca; class Cephalopoda; order Sepiida; family Sepiidae; genus Acanthosepion; species Acanthosepion lycidas. Next base: position 59,117,636 of record OZ010590.1, read on the forward strand.
TTATTGAAGGCCAAGTAAAATGCAAATTTCAAACACTTTTCTGCACTATATAAAGCAACATTTGTGGGAGAATTGAGCTCCAATTTTGCATTTATTCATTGCTTGTGGGATTTTTTCACTCTTAATAATAATAATTATATTCTTTAAAATAAATTTAGTACTTTTTTCATTCAGTATCTAAAAATTTGCCATTATCTTTACAGCAGTCAAATACTCACAGAAAATAACATCACATAATATAATATTTAAATGCCTTTTAAAAATATAAATGGATTGATGCTAAGGCACATCTAGTAAATATGCTCTTTAATTTGTTGCATGCAAACCTATTTCATATCATATGATTTCTATCAAAACGTATCCGACCTTTCTGAATATTTTGAGAATTCTTTGCAAGTACTTGATGTTACTGGACAACCAATCAATGGCAACTTTATTGTGCTTGCATAAATAGATGCTTGCCATTGGGGGTTACTCAAATGCAATTGGCTGAGATTTTATTTTGTGTAACTGTCACATGCAGAGAAATTATGCATCAGATTTGGCTTAAAATTTGGACATCTGCCCACAGAAACTATTTGCATGATGTAGAATGCTTCCTGGGTAAGTTGTATGAGTGAAGCACAGATAAGATTTTGGTACCAACTTTTCAAATTTAGAAATCTTTTGAAGATACTTAAATTTGAAGAGTTGCCACCAAAATATTTTAACTGATCCACATTCTGCAAGTTTTTCAGGAAGCCTTCAGATTTCTTCAAATTTTTCATATTACACCTGAAAATGTTGAACATATGTGGTCTGTAATCAAAGGTGTTATTATTATCAGGTCATCCCATAAGTTCTGTCTGAATTATGAATAAAGAAAACAAGTGACCAAATGTTACATTTAATTACAGATTCAATCAACAATGTATTTTCCCTGATTATCTATGACTTCTTTCCATCTATTAACAAGCTTACTAATTCCATTACTGTAAAATTCTTTTGGCTTTTGTTCGAAGAACTCACAAATGTCAGTTTTAACCTCTTCCTGTGTTACAAAAGCTGTTTCTTCCAAATGATTCTGTAAGCTATTAAACAAATGGTAGTCTGAAGGAGCAAGATCGGGAGAATAAGGTGGATGAGGAATTTTCTCCCAACCAAGTTCTTCGATATTTTGTGACGTGATTCTTGCTGTGTGGGGTCACGCATTGTCCTGATGAAACATCACCTCTTTTCGATTCAATAGAACAGGTCTTTTTTTTCTCAAAGCTTGGTTCAAATGCTCTTTGCTGACAGTATATTTGAGCATTAATTGTTGCCTTAGGTGGTAAGAATTCAAAGTGGATTATTCCTTGGTAATCGCACCAGATTGAAAGAAGAAACTTTTGCCCATGAAGTTCCCTTCTCGGCTGTGGCTGGGGTCCTTCCCCTTTACCAAGCCACTCTCTATGATGCCTAACATTTTGATAAAAGATCACAAGTCTATCCAAAAAAGGCAAAACAAATTGGTGAGAATAGAGAGAAGAGCAGATGCCAACTTGGGATTTGAGGTTGTTTTCACACAATTCATGAGGCAACCATTCTCCAAGTTTAGGAACTTTTCCAAGTTGTTGAAGATGATGATGAACAGTTGTATGGTTTGAACTGAGAACCACTGCCAATTCCTCAACTGCTAAAGCAGGATTTTCTTCAAGGGCTGCATCAACTCAACTGGACGTCCGGTTTGATCTTCATCTTCAAGGGTGAAATCTCCACCTCTGAATTTTGCAAACCATCTTCTGCAAGTTCTTTCATTCGCACATTCCTCTCCATAAACTGAGCGAATGTTTCTAGCCGCTTCGGCTGCTGAGTTTTCTTTCTTGAACTCATAAAGCATTATGTGCCTGAAATGATTCTTGGGTACTTCCATGTTAGCAGGGTTTTAATCAAACAAAATTTAATTTTATTGTTCTCTGAAATAAAATTTGATCAGTTTAAATGCATCTAAACATAAAAATAATGTTCAGCTCCATTAGACATTATAAAATACTCTTTAAATTTTATTCATTTTAACAAAAAGTTAAAATTCGGACAGAACTTATAGGATGACCTGATAGTAGTAGTAGTACTACTACTATTACTGACCCTACAAAATCTACAATTGCAAAAAAGATAATAACAATAATAATAATAATAATAATCAGTTCTCAGCCCCTGTTATCATTCAAGTGTTAGGGTTTATATATAAAAAACCCAGAATAAAGCCTAATATCTCATCACTATAGAAGTCTGCATGTCTTTGCACTGCAAATATTTTGTGAAAGTTGCTATCTGTTTAAGGCATTGTGACTTGATGGAGAACACCTATAATACAAGATTTCCAGTTGAAAACAAAAAATTTTACAGAAGAAAGTATAATAATGATAATAACTATGATAATAATAAATTCAGTAAAAGTAAACATATAATATTGCCTACCAATTCTATAACATCTACTATTCAAAATAATTTATTCAATCTTAATATTAAATTAATTACAGCTACATCTAAAACTATTATGTATCATCATCTGAACCAAAACTGACTCCAGAAATACTACTTCTGATGGAGGCCTATATAAGATCAACTGTAACAGTTGCTCCTTGAAATATATAGGTGAAACTTCTAGAAACTTTAAAAAAGATACTTATGAACACAAAAAAGTTATCTTACATAATAATTTGTCCAATGCATTAGTTATACACAGAAATAACTATTACATTTACTATACACAAACACACACCTATATATATGTGTATATATCTATTTATATTTCTCTCTCCCTCTCTCTCCCTATCCATCTATCTATCTATCTATTTATCTATCTATATATGTATGTCTACCACTAACATGTTAATGATTATCACTAAATTTGTCTATCAAACTTTAGACTTCTCTTTGTCTTTTCTACAAATATTTTCATGGCAACTGTTCTGAAGAGCTTTTTTCCCTGGTGCTTCGATTACAGCAATTTAAGCATGCTACTAGATTGGCATCTATGTCCCACCAATTTACTGCTGAAACTGCCACTTCTACTTCTTTTCTTATACTTCCCGCCTGTGGAAATCCATTCCTTTTACTTGCTTCCCTGATAAATACAATATTCAAAAATTTATATGCAATGTCAACTGCCATCTTCTGTTTTCTAGAATCCTGTTCATCTTTTGTTATTTCCTCAATCATCTCTATTCTCAGTCTTCTCTTTCACTTTCACACCCTGTAACACCCTGCATTTGTGGTCTTGGTTGGGGTGAAATGAAATAGATACTAATATAATTACTAAACTGATGGATGTACTTTTCAAAGTTATCCACACCTTGCATATATATATATATATATATATATATATATATATATATATATGATAAAAATATAGTTTTAAGGTATGCTATATTTATGGGTAAAAGTGCTCAATATAAGAATATGAATCATATTTAGATATAAAAAATTAACTTCGAGCAGCTTGATAGCTGAAAGATTGCTTTCAAGCATGAAACAGACTTTTGAAGCTTGTTGCTGATATTAGTGTAATGACAAAAGTACACAGGTGTAGGCTTTAAGAAAGCTTTATTTGACTGAGAATACAAGGTTTGCATATAGTGTCCTTTTATAGTCCCAGTAAACAGAAATAGCTCTCTCAAAGAGGGGAGTAATGAAATAAAGGGAGACCACTCTTGTCTCTGTCTCTGTCTCTTTCTGTCTGTCTGTCTGTCTGTCTGTCTGTCTCTGTCTCTCTCTCTCTCTATATATATATATATATATATATATATATATATTGAGAGAGAAATAAAGAAAGAGAGCAATAGAAACAAAATAATGTCTTTTAAGGAAAATATAATTTCTAAAAAGTGAATCCAATTTATGATCAAGTCTCCTGAAGAGCTGATGATGTAATTCCATAGAAAAGTAGACATATGAATAAGATGAACAACATTATATTACATCATCAACCTTTATCTAACATAGAGTCTAACATGTGTTTATTGAAAACAAAGGTTGAGTACATAAAAATGTTCCCAAACCAAAATGCAAAAAACCATCAAACATAATGTCTACTAAACATACACAAATATTAATAAACATTATCATCTGAATCCCACATAGAAAAACCAGAATTGTTCTTCTCTTACATACAGAAAGGAATATTTACAGTTTTTCAATGAGGCTTAGAATCTGTTAATTTCTTGGAAAATTTGAAAGGCTGCATCAGTTCTCCTTGAATTTGGAACACCATAAATTGGACTAACATTTGTTTACAAATTGAATGCATATGAAACCTAATTAATCAATTAGAATCAAACACAAAAATAAAAATACCATAATTTCTTTTTGTCCATATATTATTCTCTGATGCAGCTATAATAAAAGTGAAACATGTTAGATTGATAAACATTTCCTGTCTGTTCTTTATCTTATCATTGTGTTGGATTCTGATCTGTATTGCATCTTAATTCATATATATATATATATATATATATATATATATTATGAAATAGACAAAGTCGACAATTATTTTAAGACATTTTTATGTTTATACATTCTTTTTATAGAGACAAATATTTAAGTAACTGCTCTGTTTTATAATAAACAGTATTAATAACATTTACCAGCCTGAATATCCGAGAAATTTTCATAGAAAATATTCATTCTCCAACAGGAATCGAACCTATATCCTATACGGAACCGTCATTTAGCCTAACATGCCTTAGCCAATCGAGCCATGGAGAATCGTTCGATTGGCAAGGTTGATTTTGCTGCTTTTAAACTTCAATCTTCCATGAATCTCTCATGTACATTCATACCTGCTCAAAGCGTATCCAAATGTAAACAAATGATGTCACACATTATGAAATGAACAAAGTCCAACAATTATTTTAAGACATTTTTATGTTTATACATTCTTTTTATAGATACAAATATTTAAGTAAATGATCTATTTTCTCGGACATTCAGGCCAGTAAATGTTATTAATACTGTTTATTATAAAAGATATATATATGGTATACTGCATGGCATTCATGCCAGAATCTCCAATATGAACATTTTGGAGTGTTTGGGTGTCAATCTGAAGATAGTGCAGATGATTTAGAAAGAGTCGTATGAGTCTAATGTTGATTACAAAGGTACGGCAATTCAGAAAACTCACTCCGATCATTCTGATTAGAAAAGAACTCCTGAATTTGTTGGTGAGGTCCTCTGACTCAATACAAAGGCCTACATCAAGTGCCTTGAGGAGGTAGTGCTGCCCTAGGTCAAGAGAGTGGCTGCTGGAATACTCTATGTCTGGAAACAGGACTCTGCACCATGCCACACAAGCAGGAGAACCTAGTCATGGCTGTCAGGCAATTTCTGTGACCACCTCACTATTGCATCTGGTCACCTAATTCCCCAGACTCTAACCCTTTGATTAATATGTGTGAGGCAAAGTTGAGCAGGAGGCCAACAAAACTCCTTGTAATACCAAAGGTGGACTGAAGGCAAGGATTATGGCAGCATTCACCAACTTAAACAAGGAGACCATCCATAAGAGTTGCAGGAAATTCAAAACTAGTCTGGAGGTTTGTGGTTGAAGCCAATGATGATTTTATTGAATAAATTTACTCTTTAGTATTTCAAGATATTTTTGTGTAATTTTGGTAAATATATCTGTTAAAATGAGATGTCAGTGTTATTTTCACTTTTGCATAATTTAGAGGACAATTTATCCATCACACTCTGTAGAATGTAAGAGAAGTAGACAAAAATTAAATAAATTATATGAAAACTTTAAGCAAATTGGTG
>OZ010590.1:59123616-59271116 GCA_963932145.1 Acanthosepion lycidas
TAACTAAGGTCTGCTCAGTATAGTTGCAGTATAAACCACAGGTGGGCTCTGTGGGTGTTGAATAAACACAAATGTGACTGAGAAATCGTCTGCAATAGGGATTGGCTAGACACCGTAGTAGAAAGGTATCCTCGAATACAAGTGGCCAGCTATACATAGAATATTATTATTATTACTAGTCAGCTGTACTTTTTTTTCCGATGTTTTAATGGCAGATATATATCTTGAGATTCTTGCAATTTTCTAGTATTATTTTGAATTGGGCCACAAAGCTGCTGATGCTACTTGCAGAATTCAGAAAGTAGAAGAATAAAATGTCTGATTATACTGTTTCAAAAATGGTTTAAGCATTTTTATGACTGTGGCTTCTTTGAAATAAGACCAAGAAGTGGAATTACTGTAATTTTTTAATTATGACAGTTTAAGGTGGAGGAAAAGCCAAGCACCAATGCTCAAAATTTTCAAAGGAATTAAAAATTATTAAATGAAATGTAGATGGTTATATAAATTCAAAAAACATTGAACGACATTGTAAAATAAAAATAATATTAGTTATAATTATTAGTTTTTATGCAAATTCTGTTATGTGCATAATTTATTGGTAAAATACAGGTTCTATCTGCTATCTGAAATTAAAACATTTCTAGATAAATTTTGTAAGCCATATGGTTAAAAAGAAGTGATGCTCAATTTATATGAGAAAAATTGTTGAACATGTTCATGATGACGGTTGTCTTTGAGTATAGAATCCAGAAGTTAGCAGTGAATATTTTGAAGACAGTAGGAAAGCATTGTTCAGGTTAGCAGTGGATATTTTGGTAAAAGTAGAAGAGCATAGTTTGTCCTTCTGTTTCTCTTCGCCTGACAAGCTGGAGCTAGACATTTGAGTAGAGTAAACAAAATGGCCGCCTTTATACATGACAGATTAAATGTTCTACATTTTCTGATTATTTAACCTTGTATTGGTGGACTATAAAGTGAGTCAAGTCATTTGGATTGGCTCACTAGTACATATTATGCACAAAATACTGCAACAGAACATTCCCAGATCATATAAACCACATATTCTGACTATGATTCCAAGTGTAAGTGCACTGAAAAAGTGCCTATACTTAGGATAATTTTGCAAGTTATTTTTCTCTCTCCAGAATCTATCTTGCATATCTAGGCCTACCATTTGTCCATCCCTAGAATATTGCTGCCCCTTATGGCCCAGTGCCCCTGCTATTTAACTTGATCTCTTTGATAATACCCAAAGAAGAATCAGCAATATTATTGGTCCTGATCTGGCAGCTCGGCTCCAGTCATTTTCCCACCACCACTCTTTTCTATAAATACTCTCATGGTAATTGTTTGGATGAGCTCTTCACTATGGTACCAAGCCTTTTTGAATTTAAGTGCAGAACGAGACTGGGATCAAGATCTCATCAATTTACAGTTAAGCTGGCTAAATGTAGCCATAAATTCTATGCTAACAGTTTCTTCTCTAGTAATTATCACTTGCGGAATTCCCTTCCAGCTCCATGCTTTCCAACCAACTTTAATCTTCAAAAATTTAAATGCAATGTCAATTACTATCTACTGTCCAACTGATTAATCTGTTCTCTTTCTGCTCATCATTATTGTTTCTGATCCTAATTCTTTCATGTCCTGTAACCCCTTCTGTTTTAATGGCATTACTGCTTTGCTTGAGATGATACGGATTTTTTAAAAAGTGCCTGTAAAGAACTGTATGATAGAAAAATATATGAGGCTAAGCACTCAATCATATTATCATATTTCAAACCTTCCATTCAGACACAGCAGATAATAAAATTGGCCTTTAACACTTGGGCCTGTAAGACTGGGGCAGGTTTTCAGAATGTTTTGAATGCCTACAAAGAACGCATATGATTAGAAGATGTGTGAGGTTAAAAAGTCAAGCATACTTTCATATTTCAAACTTTTAACGTCAGCTATAGCAGACTATGAACATTAAGGCAGGAAAGCATAGACATTTTGTTTATGAGAACACTTAAAAGTTTTCTAATATAAATTAATAGTTAATAAGTTATTCATAAAATCGAAATTGCCTTTTCTTTACTTTTTTTTTTAAATCATTTCACCCAAAGCAAGATGATAATGCCACTAAGATGCAAGGGGCTACTGGGAGTAAAAGATAATGAGAAGAATTTAGATGGAATCATAAACCTAGTACTAAACAAGATATAAGGAATAAACCTCTACTCATGTTCAAAAGGGAAGTATGTGAACTGGGCAATAGGTGAACCTATTTCCGTCAAATTTTCAAAAAATGGGGATGTATATCAAAACTTGCAGCTATAATAATGCAGAAAATACTTAAAGTATATAAATACTAAAAGTCTATTGAAAATGATTTTACTATGGAAATTCAAGGCAAATTATTTTAATGCTTACTTTTTATGCTATCAAGGATATTCTTCTTGTACATATCCCTTCAGGGTGTAGATGATCATGGCTTGCCAAAAATTCTTGTTCTTTTGTAGCTCTAAGCATCTTTTGTCCCCTTAGCATCCTTATTAGTTTCCATCCATTTATATAACCTTGGTAGGTAGATTATTTGCTGTTTTCCTCTGCACCTCTTGACTTCAATATATCTTAGGAATGTTAAATTCCCCAAGCCTTCTTTCCTCACCATGTGTCCCAGCAATTTTAACTGTTTTTTGCAAGAATATTAAGTATAAGTGTCCTTTTCATTCCCATTTTCCTGAAAAATTCCTTGTTGCTCTTAAAGTCATATCTCTGTTGCCTCAACTCTCCTCCTTGAGGAAACTGTCCATCATTCCCTGATATATTAGAAGATATATTTACATAACAGTTCACTTCTGTTTTCTTTATTTCTAATACTTTCATTCACTCTAATGATTATGCATACAGTGATATATATAAAAAGTACATATAGAAATTTACTGTAAGCTATGAGCAGTCTTTATGATTTTATTACTGTTTGTTTTTGTAACCACTGGTGTTGAATGTGGTTTTATTAAACAAAGACATAAAAAAAGCTTTTATTCACTCTAGTAATATAAATAGTATTTAGTCATAGATATTTCTTATCTTAATACCAGAAATATTTGTACTTGTTCAAGCCATATCCTCCTGGTGTTAGTTTAAATTGAGAACTTCTTCTAAAATATATTGAAAAATTTCCAGGATTTCATCGGAAACCAAGAAAATAAGAACTATAATCAAAATTGTCACAATATAATGGAAAAATTGTTAGTTTAAATCAGCGGTTGCCAAACAGTGTGGCACCTCATAGGTGTGACAGAAGAAAATACCAGGTAAGGTAAATGATTGAAAGGCAATCAAAGATTTTGAAACAGTTTCCAAAAATTCATATGCGAAAAATAAATATGATTTAAAAATTGAAAATATTATTATGGATTACTTGTAATTAAATGCACAAGTCCCAGTATAAATAGTTATAAATATTTATTGACCGATTTTATCATTGGGATATTTTTGCATTATATCAAGTATTAAGAATATAGTAACTAGGGTCCATAAATTGGAGGAGAGAGTTATCAATGATAATGTTCTGACTTCAAATCTGCAGTTATCTTCCTTTAAACCTCCCACTGTTTTTTTTATTTCTAAATATACTTTTATCATATAAAATTTGGTGAAGCATGAGCAAATTTTTATTCCAAAAATGTGTCCCAGAGAAAAAAAAGTTTGGGTCTAAATTGAGGTTATGTTTTAAATTAACACCTTATTCTTTTTCTAATATATCTGAATTTTTATTATAAATTATAATTTTGAAAAAGGTAAATTTTATTGAAATATATTAGAAGTTTCTATCTGATATCAGGAAAATAAAGACTTTAAACAAAATGGTCACAATACCATGGAAAAAGGTTGTTAGTTTAAATTGAGAGCAGGATATGTGTTAAACTAATGTCCTCTTTTTTTAATACCAGTTAACACTAGACTTGAACAGGCTAAGATTGTAGTGATCAGGGATGCAGTGATATCAAGAAAATAAAGACTTTAAACCAAACAAATACAATATATAGAAAAAACTGACACCAAGAAGATATGGGTTAACAACTGCACTACCAAATATTAGGTTGGTGCAAAAATAATGACGTAATAATGTCGTTTTTTGACATATTTTTTAACGTCAAAAAACAACATTATTACGTCATTATTTTTGCACCAACCTAATACATTATAAAAAGCTTTGAGAGTAAGATATTTTAATTGGTGACAGTAAGTAAAGTACAAAAGTTGGGGTGGTATCTGAGGATTGAAGGGTCTTAAATAAGTAAGAGAGAGAGAGAGAAAGAAACATGTTGTATTCTGATAAATGAAACAGAATGAATAGGATAGATTACCTGCCTCTTTTTTTAATATCTACAATGAGAGTTTGTTGTTATTGAGCAATAGTTATCAAGTGAGTTAAAATCTTATTGGAGATTAAAACAGTAGATAATGGTCATTACAGCAGGAACAGTATTCATTTGATGCTTAAATCTTATACGAAGACCTTAAATCAATTTGTACTCAAGCTAAGACTGGCTCTTCACCAGATCTACTTTCAATGACCTTCAAGCGAGAGCAATCAGAGAATTTAATTCATTCCAGCTTAGGTAATATCAATAGCACGTAGTTCTACAGGACATTTATAAAGTGAAAAGTGTCATATTTATCAAACTTAGAGAGGAAAGTGAAGCAGTTCAAAACGTAAAGATGGTGTTGAGCTTAACAATTTCTTTTTTAAACAAAGAGTGTCACGTTCATAAAACATAGGCTCAAACACTTAATTAGTCTGGAAGATAATGGCAGAGTGTATTTAATGAAACATTTAATGTCTTCATCTGGCATCTCACCTTCAGTCATGTTCCCACAACTGTAATATAGCTTCTCAGTGTCGTTTCTATAAATATTTATTTATTCTTTAATCAATATCACCCCATGTAAGGCAGTAAAGCCACTAAGATACAAAAGATTACTGGGTGTGGAAGAATTAGAAACAGAAACATTAATAATAAGTGGAAAGAGAAAAGAGTAATCAGGAGGATAGTAGATAGTGATTGATATTGCATTTAAATTTTTGCAGATTAAAGTTGGCTGGAAAGCATGGAGCTGGAAGGGAGTTTCACAATTTTTCATGGTAATTGTTCAAAACGAGTTTTCCTCTTTGGTATCTTGACTTTACAAATCTTCTCAAAGATGAAGACATGACTTGAAGCAACAGAAATGTGGTTCTACAGAAAGATTCTGGGGATACCATGGGATGAAAATGTGAGCAACAAGGTTTTAGAGAAAATGGAAACAAAAAGGAAAATTATGCTTAACACTAAGAAGAGGTAGTTGAAATTTCTGGGCAACATAATGAGGAAGGAAGGTTTGGAAAACCTGATACTCCCAGGACAGATTGAAGGAAAGAGGGATAAAGGAAAGCAGTGTGTAATGTACTTGATGGGATTGAGTAAATAGATGGTAGAACAGGGTTTGGTAGAAATAGCAAAAAGACAAACCATATTAAGAGCTACAAGGGACAGGAAGAGGTGAAGGGCCATGATCATCTATGTCCTGAAGGGACACAGCACATAAAAGAAGAAAACTAGATTAGCAGCAAGGTTTCATCATTTTACAGTTGAAATTGCTAGATATAATCATAAGATCTATGCTAACAGTTACTTCTCTCATGCTTGTGGAACTCTCTTTTGGCCTTTTGCTTTCCAGTCAAATTTGGTCTTCACAAATTTAAATGCAATGCCAATCCCTATTTTCTTGTTTTCTTAATTTCTATTCTTTTATTGTTCTTTCTCCTTAATAATGTTTTTTCTTTCTCTCATATTCTCTCACACTCAGTAACTCCTTGTGGCTTTATTGCCTTGCTTGGAGTGAAGTGATGAGAAAAGACAAAAAAATGCTCTTATAAACAGGGACAGTGTTAAGTCAAAGTTTGTCTCTCATTGTTAGTACTTATTCAGTCTCTTATGTAAGAAGAGGTAAAATTTAAATTTGTGCAATTTTCTATGAAATCGATTAATAGCTTATAAGACCCACTAGTATGGAATGTCAATGTAACAAAAGTACGTATAAGATAAATCTCCTTTTTTTCATCACAATTAACTAGTGATGTTTATTTACTGAACAACCATTTTGAATTTTGATTATGCATATACAAAACTTACTCCATTAAAACTAGACATAATTATTAATCTGGTTTAAATTAACTGATTGATATGTTTAGTCTTATAAATATGTTCTTCCTTGCTTTGAATATTGTTGCTACATCTGGTCTGGTTCTCCTGATATATATTTAGAGATTCTTGATAAAATCCAAAGAAGAATTGGCAATGTTATCGGTCCTGACCTGGCATCTCAGTTTTAGTTACTTTCCCACTACTGTAATGTCACTTCCCTGGCCTTTCCTATAAATACTTTTATGGCAATTGTTCTGATGAACTTTCCTCTATAGTAATATCATAAATATACTGTAAATACACATTAGGGGTTAGATATATTTTTTTAAATTACTGATTTTTCCTCACCCCACAGACAAAAAATTGTACATATGGTGACTAGTTAGGACTTAATAAAGACTTTGAGGTATTATGGTGGATGTAGCAATAATGGCAAGTAAGAATGTGTTGCTTTGAGGTAAGGAATACTTTGGTATGTTTGGGTCAGTAATTGTGGCTAATAAATTTAAAATAATACAGACTGAAGACCATTCTCCCCCGTTCCCGTTTTGGCCTTGTGCCATATTTTTTGTCTTTACAAAATAAATATCACTTTTCATTATGGTACCTAGACTTTATGAATTTATGCGCAGTACTAGATTGGCAATAAACTCTTATCATTATACAATTGAAATGGCTAGATGTGACTGTAACTTCTATGCTAACAGTTTCTTCTATCGCACTTCTCGCTTGTGAGACTCTCTTTCAGATTCTTGCTTCCCTATTGACTTTGACCTTAAAAAATTTAATTTAATTCATAATTTTTGTCTTTTTATTGTTCTCTCTCCTTAATAGTATATTTTTCTCATATTCTATAACACTGAGTAACCCCCTTGCATCTTAGCGTCTTTATTGTTTTGCTTGGAATGAAATGAAAAAAATATAAAAAGAAAAGTTTTCTTGATAATAATTGGATCACTTAAAAATCCTTCTCCCTAAACCAGTCTAGGTTGGAGGATATTAAAAAATCCCTTTCATGGTTACAACAAAACAGCATTTTTTAAAATATTGCATAAAAACTCTTTTTAAAGAAATATCAAAGGAATTTATGAGGCATGAGAGACTTGATGATAATGCTTTTAAAAAGTTATGTATTCATCTCAGTGAACAATATATTTTTTACCTTTATTCATTAAATTAAGTCTTGTGTCTTTCTTAGTTACCTTAACCTTCCATGAATTAATTACAATATCACTCCTCCTATGCAGCAGTGAATGCACAACAATTACATCACAGATGAAAAGGAGACTTGAACCAACAAAGATGTAGTTAGAAGAGCTTGGGAAGAATTATAACAGATGATTGATTGATGCAGAAATCAGCAGGTGCATTAAAATAACAAAAGATGTCTTCCAAAACTAAACAAAGTATTAAGAAACAGGAAAAATTTCACTTGAAAAAGATAAAGTGCTCAATTGTTAATGTCAATCATCAAATATGACAGTGAATGCTGTTCACTTTCTTCACAGATGAAGGGAAGACTTGAGGCAACAGACATGCGGTTCTATAGAAGGATACTGAGAATACCATGGTCCAAACATGTGAGCTACAAGGAAGTTTAAGAAAAATGGAAACACAAAGGACATTTGTGTTTACAATTAGAAAAAGTTGAAATTTTTGGAATACGTAGTGAGAAAAGAGAGCTTGGAGAATTTGACACTCACAAGGCATATTGAAAACAAGAAGGACAGAAGTAAGCAGTGATCTTGTCTGAATAAATGGCACGAGAGGGACTAGAAAAGATAGTAAGGAAAAAAAAACAGTGGTTCCCAAACAGTGTGGCCTGCCTCATCAGTGTGTCAGAAGAGGATAGCAGGTAAGGCTGGTTGAAAGACAATCAAAAATTTAGAAACAGTTTTGAAAAATTCATATGTCAAAAATAAATATGATTTAAAAATATTATGGATTACTTGTAATTGTATGCATGAGTCCCAGTATAAATAGTTTATTGACTGATTTTATAATTGTGACATTTTTCCATTACATCTAGTATTAAAAATATAGTAACTAGGATCTGCAAATTGGAGGAGAGAGTTATCAATAATAATGTTCTGACTTCAAATCTGCAGTTATCTTCCTTTAACCCTTTCTCTGTTTTTTATTTCTAAATGTACATTTTATCATAAAATTTGGTGAAGCATGAGCAAATTTTTATTTCAAAAATGTGGCCCACAGAAAAATAGTTTGGGAACTATTGACTTAGATTTATAAAAAAAATAGGAAGTTTTAGAGAGTCACTCTTGTCCTAAAAAGACATCAAAAAAAAAAAAAAGATATATGACCCAACATGCCAGCTATCTGACACTTAGTTGATACTTTTTTTTACATGTATTGGCAAGGTAAATTAGTGCTAGTTTTATTGTCATCAAATAGAATACAACCAGCTCAATGTTTCTTTTGTGGTCATCTCTGCCTTATATTTCCACTGTATTATTCTACAGCTGTCAGTCATGTTTTAATAAATTACATTAAAATCAGTTGTCTGTACTCCACAAATTACTACAAATGATTACACAATGCCAATGGTTCCCAATCCTTTTTACTTCATGCCACTTTGACATCTAAAAATTAAATAACTGTAAAAACCAGAAGAATTTAACCTTAATACAATTTAACATCTGTCTATATTTCTTGAGATGCAGTATTGTAGCTATTTATTCATCTTTATTGCTATATTCATGATATTTCAGCCATTGTACACTCTGACCCATGTGATTGAAGCATTGGTTGAAGTAATCCAGAAATGACTTGACGCAAAGAGTTGTGAGTTCAATAGCTGACCACAGTAGAGGGAACAAAATCTTGGAGAGTTGTTTTACTAAAGGGGGTTAACTGAAACTAAGATTTCCAGAAAAGGCATGGCACGGGGAACTAGAAGAATCTACCTCATGGACTAAATAAAGGGATCAGTTTGAAATTCCAACATATATCACCTGAAGAAGGCCAGAGCGTACAATGGCCGAAACATTGAGAATATGTCAATAAAGATGGGGACAATAATCTCAATGATGTAAACAGTGTAAATAATACAGTTTAGTTTTCACAAAACATTTTTCACTTTTCTCACAAAAATTCCAAATTGTAACCCAAAATATTCAGATTAAACTGTTAGTCGGGTGTACACTGTATGAGTGGAGTCACTGATCTATACGATTCCAAATATGACTTATTATTAGGAACAATGCATACTGCCCCTAATCCCATTTGGCATCAAATTTGATTGAGGGTCCTGACTAGTGCTTTGCGACCCTTACTATTTTCCAACATTTGCTTTTTCTCCATACATTTAGATATGTTACAAATAAAATGAAGCACAACTGACTATTAAAGGATGAAAAATTATCACTGATTCGTCACTTTTCATTTTCTTGAAGATTTTGGAGATTGTAATTATCAGGGAAGCAAGAAATTGGAAGAGAGTTCCACAAGTGAGAAGTGTGAGAAAAGAATCTTTTAGAGTAGAAGTGACAGTTGCATCTAGCTAGTTCAACAGTAAAATTGTGACACAAAGTTTCTGATATAATGAAATATGCATACACCTGCGTTCCCCCTTACTGGAATATGATTGGCTGGTGTCCGTCATAAATATCGACAGACATGTAGGTATGAGAGTCAAAGAGCCTTAGTCTGAGAGCTAAGTCTATAACGATGCCCATTGGACTATGCTATTGATCTACACTTCTTACCTGCGATTACAACGCATACCAGTCGATTACTGCTACCGTATTCTGCTTGGTTATAGTAGCCAAAACCACTTAGCTACTTCGTTCAATTATATCCCTTTCCGGGACATACCAGTTGCCAATCTAGTAGCACACTTAAATTCATAAAGTTGGTGTTCCAGAGAAAAAAGCTTGTCAGAGTAGTTGCCATGAAAATATTTGTATAAAAGATAGAGGGAAGCCACATTGGTGAGAAAGTGACTGAAGTTGAGATGCCAAGTCAGGATCAATTACATTAGATATCCTCAGTTCAGTGAAGGATTTAAAGATCCACTCAAAAGAAAAAAACTTTATATACTAAAACCTTTTTCTCTTAACTGTGAATATGTACTCTAGAAATATGCATTAGACTGAAAATATCTACATTGGAATAATTACCTTTTTTGATATCATCATAGTGGAGGTTGTAATAGTAGCCATATCTAATTATTAATATCAAAGTTCCAAATTCAGTCAGGATTACAAGTGTTTTTCTGTTTGAATCATTTCATCCCAAACAAGGTGATAATGCCTCTAGAACGCAGTGGGGTTACAGGGAGGGAGAGTGAAAGAGAATGAGAAGACTGAAGGTGGGGAGGGATTTAGGAAAGGACAAAAAAGGAACAGGGTTCAAGAAGACAAAAGATGGCAACTGATGCCACAGTTAAATTTTTGAAGATTGTAGTTATCAGGGAAGCAAGAAATTGGAAGGTAATTGCACAGATGAGAAGTATGGGAAAAGAAACTGCTAGAGTAGAAGTGATGGTTGCATTTGAGCTAGTTCAACAGTAAAATCAGTGAGACCTAGTTGCCAATGTAGTAGCAGGCTTAGATTCATGTCGTCTGGTTCAACATGGGGGAAAAAAAGCTCATCTGGGCAGTTGCCTTTTAAAAACATTTGTAGAAAAGACAGAAGGAAACCATGTCACATCAGTGAGACAGTAACTGAAGTTGAGATGCCTGGTTAGGATCGATAATATTACAGACCCTTCTTTGGATTTTGTTAAGAATCTAGAGGTGCTGATGCAATGCTACAAAAGATAATTGCTATAGACTGGCTATGTGATGAGGATGAAGGGATTTCATCTTCTAAAGACCTTCCTAGAGAACTAGTCTGAAGTCACACTGAGAAAATACAAGGACTCTTTGAAAATGACCCTCATCTGCTGTAGATTCATCTACTCTCAGTGGGAAAGAGAGTCTGGTGACATGGATGTTGCATTCAAATTTTTGAAAATTGTAGTTATCAGGGAAGCAAGAAATCAGTAGGTGAGAAGTGCAAGAAAAGGTACTGTTAGCTTGTTAACCAATTCTCTACATCATGTATATTATCAATTATGTTATGTTCTCTTATTAGTAGACAAATGTGCCAATTTAGAAATAAGATTGTGAAATAATTAGTCATAACGTGACAAGTGGATAGAAAAAAGAATGTTGCTTTGGGCATTTAAGTACCTGTAAGCATTTAACTTTGAAGCATAAATAGATCTGACAGATAGCCATAAATTTAAAAGAAAAGAATTTAGAGATTGGAATGAGAGAGGAGAAACTGTCAATAGATGTAGATAAGTAATGCAAAAGGTAAATGCATAAGCCGACTTAAAAAGGAACACATACACACGCATCTGGAGAAAGACAGCTCTAGAAACAGAGAGAGGGGGGGGGGGAAGAGAGACAGGAAGAGTGTCGGGGAGAGAGAGCCAAAATGAGAGGATAAAAAAGAAAGTTTCAGAGAAAGAAAGAGCAGAAAAGAGATAGTGGAAAATAGAGGGGGAAGAGAAAAAGAGAGATAAGAAAAGTGAAAAAAAATAGAGAAAGAGATATACAGAAAGAGAGAGATACGAAAAATATATATAGAGAAAAAATTCCAAGAGAGGTATATGAAAGAGACAGGGAAAGAAATGGAAAAGTGAAAAGATAGGGAAATAAAGAGAGGGAAAGAGAGACAGGGAAAGAGAAGGAAAGAGAGGGAGAGAAAGGAAAAAGAGATATGAAAAGGAGAAAAGGGAGAGAAAGGGAAGAAGGATATATATATATATATATATATATATATATATATATATATATATGGAGAGAAAATTGGACTGATAGGGAAAGGGAAAGAAGAAGAGAGAGAGGAGAAAAGAGAAAATTAAGGATTGAGAGAGAGAGAGAGAGATGGAGAGAGATAGAGAAGAAAGAGATAAAATTAAGAAAGAGATAGGGAAAGAGAAAGAGAAAAAAGAGAGAGTGAGATAAGGAGAAATGAGAAAAGAGATTAGAAACGTGAAAAAATAGGGAAAGAAATAGAGAAAAAAATTGATGGAAGAATGAGATAGGAAAAAAGAGATAGACAAAAGAAAGACAGGAGAGAAATAAGGAGAAGGTAGAAGAGAGAGAGACATGAACGAGTGAGAGTGAGAGAGCGAGGAGCAAAGAAAGAGTTAAAGAGATGAAGGATAAAGAGAGAGGAGAAGAGAGTGGGAATTAGATTAAGAGAGATAGAGAAAAGGATAGATAAGGAAAGAGAGCAAGTTAGAGAAAAGATAAGGAAAGAGAGAGAGATACAATAAATGAGAGAGAGTGTAAAAATGGGGAGAAATAGATAAGGAGAGATGAAAAGAGAGAGAGATGAGGAAAATATGGAAGATGAGATAGAAAGTGGGAGAGAGTGTGCAGAAAAGAGAGATAGGAAAGAAGAATTAGGAAAAACAGAAAGGAGGGCAAAAATAGAGAGAGATAGGAAGAGAGTATGAAAAAGAGAGAAAAATAGAGAAAAAAAGGCAGAGACATAGAGAGAGGGATCAGGAAAAGAAAAAGTAACAGATAGGTTAAGAAAGAGGGAAAGATCCTAACAACAGAGAGTAGATAACATAGTTTCTTAATATACATTTTTAGAATGTCTGGTGATAATTATCTCTTGCTCCAGAAGATAGAATTCTTTTCTCGGCATAAAACAAAAAAAATTCTACCTGCAAAATGAATTAACCAACCCATTTCTTCTCATCCTAAAAACCATTATAAAAATTATAAAAAAAAAAACTTCTATATTGAAAATAAATTGTTTTAAAAATAAACATTTTTTGGATTGCATTTTCATGGGCAAAAAAAAATTTAAGCATCTAAAAAAAGACATGAGTAGAATTTATTGCAATTCACCAGTGAAAAATGTCCAACCGTAATATCAATGATGCTCCCAGAGCAAAACTTAGTGATTTCAATACTTGGGTAACCTGTAAGTATATTACAAATACCATATTTAGTTTACAAAGGTATTTAAAGGAATACTACACTGTATTATACCTTAGTTCGCTAGTTGCCTATTTCAGGTTTTGGGGAAATATCCCTTTAGTCATAATACCAGTGAAGCAGACACTAATACATGTTTGTTTTTTTTCTTTTATAAGCAACTTTTGACTAATATTCAGGTTGCTTAACTTCACAAAATGTTCACAAGTAGCTTAAATCATTGCTTAAATTGTTCTTCTTAAATGCAATAAATGGAAAGAGAAACTTCAATGGAACTAAATTAGTAGAACTGGTAGAACTATTTTTCTAATCATTTCACCCCAAGCAAGGCAGGAATGTCATTAGTGTGCAGGGGGTTACAGGTAGTGAAAGTGAGAGAAAAGACTGAGTATAGAAAGGATTGAGGAAAAGATGAAAAAAGTTCAAGAAGATAGAAGATGGTGATTGATGTTGCATTTAAATTTTTGAAGATTGTACTCATCAGGGAAGCAAGTAAATGGAAGGGAGTTCCACAGGTGTGAAGTGTGAGAAAAGAAACTTTTGGAGTAGAAGTGGAAGTTGCATTTTTCTATTTCAGCAGCACACAGGTGGAACCTAGAAGCCAATCTAGTATCATACTTAAATTCATGTAATCAAGGTACCAAGGAAAAATTCTTGAATAGTAATGTCAATAGTGATTAATCCTTGCTATACATGAAACATTTGACATTCACTAACTAAACAACATTATTGTTGGCTGAAATTTATAAAAAAAATTTTCTTCAAATAGTCTTCTAGGGAATTAGACTTCTCAAGGCCACTAAATATTATAACTCTTTCTAGTGCTTATTATAGTTTCCTTCCTAACCTTTTGTCTTTGACAGTGTGGAAAGTTAGCATTTTGATTTACCATTCATCATCATCATCAATCTTATGATTGGGTATGGTCATAGGGTCATTGTACAGCTGAGCACATGACTAGCATCCTCCACATGTCTGAGTAGGTATTCATTCATACAGAATATGTAGTTGGCAAAGTTGACCTGACAGAGTCCATCCCTCTCCAGGTGGACCATAGCCAATGTTTTTTTTTGTTTTTTGTTTCTTTTTTAGTTGTGTAAGTCATATTGATCTTAGTTGTGGATTTACTTAAGATTAAATCAAATTTAAGTACAGTTTCTTATAAACAAGCTGTTATAAAAAAAAATTGTCATCTTCAAGCCTAGTTTGATGGCCACTTGTCTACTGCGGTTCATCTTACTGATATACACTAAGCTTACTTCAGTTTGACAAAATATCGTCAAAATGGGAAATCCAATGATGATCAAATTCATTACAGTATTAATGGCCAACAAAATTAGCTTGATAACCGCTGCAACATGGCAAGGTAACATATAAATTTCTATTAGTGATCATGTGCATGCTTTTTTCAGAGCACAGCATCCAATCACAAAGAAGTCAATTTTATTTGAAATGAGTATTGCTGCCATATATGGTCTGGTGCCCCTTCTGTTTGCCTCATGGTTCTTGATAGGCTCCAGAGGCGGATATGCAATGTAGTTGGCTCTGCCCAAGCGTCTCATCTACAGTCACTTTCTCACAGACGCACCATCGCCTCCCTTTGTCTGCTCTACAAATACTTTCATGGAAATTGCTCCGAGGAGCTACATTCGCTGGTTCCCAGACGTCATGAGTTCAAGCGCCATACGAGGCTGGCATCCCACTCTCACCCCTTCACTGTTGAAACTCCTAAATGTAGCCGTCTCTTCTACTCCAATAGCTTCATGTCTCGCACCTCTCGCCTGTGGAACTCCCTTCCCTATTCCTGTTTCCCTGTGAGCTATAGTCTCCAGCTATTCATGTGTAATGTCAATCGACATCTCCAGTTGCCTTGATCTATCCACTACCCTCATCCTTTCTTCTATCACTCCTATCTGATCTTGCTCTAAATTTTCTGTAACCCCTTGCATCCTAGTGGCTTCCCGCCTTACTTGGGGCGAAATGCTTAAAAAAAAAAAATAAATAAAAAAAAAATAAAACTAAAAGCAGTTATGATTCAATAGACATTGTTGTGGTTATCCAGGAAAAATATCTTACAATTTCTATCAATATCATATTAACTAATAGAGAAAAAGATCTACTTGGAGTGGACCACATTTTAAATCCAGCAGACATTAATAGCCTCAGTATTAAAAAACTCTCTTACCGCATCAGATAAGGATCTTTATTACCTCTTCCCCATATTTCAAAAATTTTTTTCTTAAATAGATTTATTTCTTTTCTTTTTATTCACAATTATACCATTATAGAATATTATATTATTATTATATTTATATTATTATATTATTATACTGTATTTATTTTTATTTATTTATTTTTCTTGAATAGATTTATTGCTTTTGAAAAAGCAGAGTAGACTAAATTTTAAATCCAGCAGGTATTAATGGTCTGAGTATGAAAATATTTCTTACCACCTTTTAAGGATCTTTAATACCTCTTCCCTATATTCCAAAAATATTTTTCTAGTGCCTGGCATTGTATCCCTTTCCAATCTGAGAATGCCTAGTAGCATAAAATTCATAGTTGAATCACTTTACCACTTTGCCTTATTATCTTTGCAGATAATTCACTGAACACAAAAGATAAAAAAAAAAACTTTTTCATTAATTGCAGTGTTAAATAAAGAAAAGATAAATGATTATAGGTTTAAATATTGATTAAGTTCCAACTGCTAGCTTAGCTAGCTAAATGATAGCAAGATAAAAGAGCAACACAATGTCTAATATTATCGTAATACATTTTAATGAAAACATGAGACAATGTTTCTCATATGTAACACTATATCGTTTATTCAACTGCATACTTCATCAAATGCTGTTGGTGAGTGTGTGTTAGGCTCTGGAGCCATCCCTGAACATGGATATGAGAAACTCTCTCTTTTTTCCCTTTCAGGTCAGTGTTTATATATCTACATGTCATATGCTTTTTCCAAATGTGTGCACATCCTAGTTACAGCTGAGTTGACCACAGGTTTACATGTTAGGGGTAGTCACTAACATCAGGTGAAAGGCAGATCTGCACTCGGGCATTAGGTTACCATTCAGGGCAACCAGTCGATGCAGCTGGCTTCCCTAAAGAGACTGAGTCACAAGTCTATTTTAGCATCATCTGAGGTAAATCACATACTATGCAACGTAAATCACACACAAGGTAAATCACATACTATACAAGATAAATCACATCCTATCTGAGGTAGATCACATCTATGCAAGATAAATCACATGCTATCTGAGGTAAATTACATACTATCAGGTAAATCACATACAAGGTTAATGATATACAATACAAGGTAAATCACATAATACACAAGGTAAATCACATACTATCTGAGGTAAATCACATGCTAAAAAATATAGAATCATTTTTGTTGCACCCATTGCTGCAAATGAGTTGGTTTGATCACTATATTTATCAACTGTTGGAAACCAAAGACAATCCTAAATTTTAGGATTCTCAAGAACAATGTGACTATGATGTAATAGGAATACAATTCCACATTTAAAGAAAAACAGTAAACATCTTAATTCTATATTTCATAAATTTGTCAACGATGGTCAAAAGACATTTCTTCTTTGCACATATAAATTCAGCAGTTGTTCCTTTATTGATTTTTTGCATATTCAAGGAGAAATGATGCATCCATTCAAATTACCAAGGAAAATAACAGATTCCAAGCCTAACTGAAAAACCATAAATATTACTTCAAAAGTAAGTGTAAAATAATTCTAGTTTGTCTATGTGGGATTCCAATGATAATTTATATTGATAAGTGTGTGTATGTCTAGTAGACATTATGTTTGTTGGTTTTTCACATGTCAATTTGGAAATCTTTTTACATATATACCATTTGTTTTAGATGCACATAGGTTAGATTCTTTAAGAAAGGATTCAATAAAGGCTGGTGATGTAATATAATTCTTTTGACATGTGTTTGTAGCTGGTGTTATTGTTATTATTAATCACTCGAAGCACATTCAACTTAATGAATTATAGTCTTTTTTAATTAAGGCAGCATTTGTAAAATTGAAGTTATGTCTAGTCTTGTTCCTGTGTATTATGAGAGTTTGAATGGTTGTCTAAACAGGAATCTTTATGTTTGTTGATACAAGCTTTTAGATTTTGTGATGTCTCTCTGATATAAATATTTTTACATTGTAAGCAAATTATTTGATAAGTACTTGCATCCAAATTGATGTTGGATTTATTTTTCTTCCTAATTATATCTCCAGTTGTCTTGGACCTGGTGGTAAAGATTCTATAGTATTTGGTTGGACATTCAGGAATCTATCATGTCAACTATCACTGTCCTGCATCAAAGTCAGAAGGTCAGAAGGGTGGCATTGTGTGTCATAACATAGCTGGACAATGTAGGCGATTGCTGGGTAAACAACCTGTCATGCCATGGCATAGATAAATCATAGATCATTTGAAAATTCTTGTTTTGCTCACCAGTAGTGTCCTAAAAATCACATTCTGCTTTTGTGTAATAGTGTAGAAACCAGTAGTGTCCTAAAAATCACATTCTGTTTTTGTGTAATAGTATAGAAATATTAGGGATGGATCCACATAGATGTGATTTCACTGGATGATGTCTCCCAGAGATGTTAAGTATAGCTCTCAGCATCAAAGTTTAGGTTCCATCAAGCTGAGACCCAGGTGTTTTAGTTAATGTCCAAGCAGTGGCACCATACATTAAAACTAGCTCTGAAGGGGTGCAAAAGAATCTCTGCTTGAGGTTGTCTGTTAGATCACATTTCCAGATTACATCCATTTTATTCCAAGTGATCAAGGCTTTACTTATACAAACTTTCATATCTTTTTCAGTAGAATTTATTTTGCTTCCTAGGTAGGCAAAAAATTCAATAGATTTTATTGATTTACCTGAAACAGTTTGTATTGAGACTTACTGGATGAAGCTTATCAATTCTGTTTGAGAGGCATTGACATAGAGCAACATTTTCTAGATGATGTAGGAGAGCAGTGACATTAGTAATCGTGTCTCTAGTGATAACTAGATCATCTGCATAGTTAATATTGGTCAACTTTTTTGCAGGATGTCAACTTGAGAGTTTTTATGATAAAGTAAAACATAGATTCTACTATTAGAAATGACTAATTTGTTTACAAATTTTGTAGAAAGTGTGTCAGAGGATAGGATTGTGAATTTTTTGTTGCTGTCAAAAGTATTATTGGTGGTGTCTAGTTTTTAATACATACACATATATATATATATATATATATATATGCCAGATTTTATATATATATATATATATATATATATATATATATGTGTGTATGTGTGTGTGTATATATATATATATATATATATATATATGCATATATATATGCCAGATTTTATATATATATATATATATATATATATATATATATATATATATATATTCAAATATATATTGTTAAATATAACAGACAATGAATGTCTATTATGTTTGATCATGAGCCATTCTAAGCTTCATATAGTTGCTTTAATTTTGGGAGAAAATAAAGACAAAAACTGTCCGATGTTTGGATATATTTTTATTATGCAGTTCCTTGGACTAAGCTTTCAGCTGACATAAGCCATCTTCAGAGTGGTTATATGGACATTTCAAGAAAGATATTCACCATCAAATATGATATTCTGTTATGTTGACATAAAAGTTTGCTATGCAATGATAACGGGCATGGAATAGCATTCTGTTATTATTGAGGAAAAGCATCATAAAAAGTATACAAATGTTCAACAGTTTTTGTCTATTTTCTCCTGAAATGAATGCAACTATACAAAGCTTAGAATGGCTCATGATCAAACATAATAGACATTTGTTGTCTGTTATATTTAACAATATATGTTTGAACAATGATCTGCTGCCCCAATACATTATATATATATATATTATATATATATAATATATGCCAGATTTATGCAAGTCAATGTTTCCCAATAAAATTGGTATTAACAAATGTTGGTAAAATTATCATGATTTATATGTAAATTACAGTCTATAAAATTTGTTTTTATTACAAATATTTACAATAACTAATTTGGTGGTGTGAGATTTTATTATGTTATTCAATGATATATTCATTATATTATAAATAAATGTATTCTACAGTTATTAATATTTCCTTTTAATTTCAGTATAGACAAACTTTTCCCCTGATTAAAATGAGGAATTTTTTTTGGTTGACATATCTTACAAGCTGTTTGCTCTTCATCAATCAGTTCATGAGATTACATCCACTCTTTTGTTAAAAAAAAGGTTTTTCTAAGATGAAAACTAACAAATCACCATCAAATATTGTTGATTAAATAATATCCCTTATCCTATCTAATGCAGTCCTCTTGCCCCTGAACTATTTCATGAGACATAAACAAAAATATCTACATTAAAATGACAGAAGAAAGAGCAAAACAAAGAAAAATAATGCAAACAAACTCTTGAGTCCAGTGTGTATATGGACCAATGGTGAAAGTGTAAAACTGGAGATTAATCTCCCTTGATTAAGAAGCACTCTTCAATGCACTATTTTTGTCCATACTTTGATTTGTTTCTGTCTGAATTTCTGGAATGAGGAGTTATTATTTACACATTAACTATTGTCCTCATCTTTGTTGTTGGGTATGTTACTCATACTGACATACACCTAATGAAGGTTGGAGGACACAAAAGCGAAATGTTTTAATGACATCAATGAGGACAATAGTCCATGTGTAAATAATTTCATTTGTATATATCAGTAAGAATATTTGTTCTCTTTATGTATGAAGTCATTTTTACTTGGTTGAGGTTATTTTATTTTTCAATCGTTATTTCTGTACAAACAAAGAAAAATAATGCAAACAAACTCTTGAATCCAGTGTGTGTATATAGACACAATTGTGAGAAGGCAAAAATGAGGATTAGATTAATATAATCTCCCTTGATTAAGAAGTACTCTTCAATGCACTATTTTTCTTCAAAATTTCATTTATATTTATAAGCAGGCGTATATTTTTCTTTTTGTATTAAGTTAAATACTTATACACCTGAACCAATTAAAATATTCCCTTACATATCCTAGAAAAGTAAACATTAGTGGAAAAGTCATTAGTTGAAGAGTTGCTTGTCAATGTTCATTTAATTAGCAAAAGCCATTACTGAGTTAGTTAATTTTTGTTAAGCCTGATTGTAAGTGACCAACTTCAAGGATTGTAACCATTTTTACTTGGTTGAGTTTGGTTTACTTTTCAATTGAGATTTCTGTGCAAACAAAGAAAAATAATGTGAACAAACCCCTGAATCAAGTGTGGATATTTATATTTACTGAAAAATGAAGAATGAATTACAAAATTTTGTAAAATATAATAAACTTTTTTATACATAAGTTTCACAAGCCAAGTTTTTATATTTTTGTCCTTGATAATAATTGCATATATATATATATATATATATATATATATATATATATATATATATATATATATATATATCTTATATAATAAATGTGAAAATATCTGTGTGTCTCGCTTTTTCAATTAAAGGGACACAGCTCTCTAACTTTCAGATATTGATGCTATGCATGACACTGGACTCATTCAGAAATATCTAGACTGTTATCTGTATATAACCACTTTCTCAGATCGATGGTTAAAAATGTTATTATGAGTGAAACAGGTAGGCTTCACAAGGACCATCTCTCATCATTTGGAAAAGAACTTTCAATAGTAGCAACAACTAAAATGGGCAGCACATGTATCTTGAAGAGAGATTAATGACATAATCAAAATGATGATGTCCCACCATACCTCAAGCAAAAGGCAAGCAAGGAAACCCCCATCAATAGCAGAAAGAGCATTAAGAGCAACTGGACTTTAGAAACATGAAGATCACAGAGCTTCACCTGTAGATTGAGGTGATCCAAAAAAAAAGGCTACATATAAGACTTGTCAGATATGGAAATGATAGGCCTAGCCTATGATTATTTAGAAGGAACGACCTCCAAGTAGTTTCTAAACTACTTGGAGGTCAGTCCTTCTAAATAGAACTCCAGTCCTTCATTGAAGGAATTAGAAATGGAGATAAATGGTAAATTTGGCAGCCATTCAAGCATGACCAAGGCAATGAGAGCATTGGTCAGGCAGATGCAAGAGGAATCGATAGCAACCTTGGCAGGTTGAGTGTCAGCTCTAGCAAAGGTGGCTTATTCTGACCCTGCAAAAAGAAGAGAACAGATTGGGGGAGCCAAATTGCTGCAAATGAGGTTGGAAGGAGCACACTAGCAGACAGTGTCTGGTTAGAAGTAAAAAAAAAGGCATGGACACAAAACCCCAAGCCCAGAAGAAGAAGAAATGGAAAGGTTTAGGTGGCCCCAGCAAGCTCCAGTGCAGTGAAAAGGGAGAAGGATCAAGGAGAAAAGGTGTGTTGGACATGTGGGCATAGTGGTCACTTGATGAAAGAATGTAAAAGGACTGAATGTTATGGCTATAGAGAAAAGAGCCATGTAGTTAGGAATTGTCCTAACCAAGGAAGATTATGGACAGTAGATGACCTAAGGAAAGGAACTAAGAAGGAAGGAAGGTTCTCTGAGGAGAGAAAGAATGAGCACCCCAGGGATTAGAGAATAATGAATGTAGGGACTAAAAAGGACTCCCTGAATGAATTGAAAAATAAGGGATGAAGAAGAACCAAGGTATTTGAGTTACTCTCTGAAGAGGGAGAGTTAACTTATGAGATTAAGGTAAGGGAACATTTACTTAGAGCTTTGATAGATACAGGTTCAGTGTTGTTTGCATTAAGTTTGAGGGAGTTGAAATGAATTGGAGTAGATGAAGCTCAGCTGAAGTCTGCAAATATTGAGATTTCCCAGCTAGATGGTGAAAAATGGCAATGGACTTGTCAGTACAGATGGCCGACTTAAGAATGATTCATAGAATTTATGTGTCATTCATTCTCGATAGAGAATTGATAATTGGAGAAGACTAGTTGAAAAAGTAAAATGCAGTAATTTACTTTAACCCACCAACATTGAGAATTGGTAAGGAAGAAATTCCACTTGGTAAAAGAAAGACAAAGGAAATGGAGGTCCTGTCTGAGGAAGATATAAAATTACACCCATGTATGGCAGTTGCGGTCATTAGAAGCCTGGAAGGCCCCAATAAGATGGAAGGTCTATGGCACCAAAAACTTTGTCGCCAGAGTTGGCTGAGAAAAGTGAAGAACTAATGATCATGCCAGCAGTTGTTGAACAGAATCTAACAGGTATGCCCATAGTGATTGCACACATTGGTTTTAAAATAATACAGATACCGCCCGGGACCAAGGTAGGCAAAGCAGTAGTGCTGAATGTCGAAAGCCATGTGAAATATCAAAGGAAGAAGTGGACAAGTATGTAGGGCTTAAGGAAAATAGAGAGATTAAGGCTACAATGTAATATAAAGAGCAAGTAGTTCATCTGTTGGAAGCTAATAAAGGAGTAACAGCTTGTAGTGATAAAGAGTTAGGCCAGACTCAAACGATAACAATGAAAATAGATACTGAATAAATTCATAAAGTCTAGGTACCATAGTGAAGAAATCACTCAGATAAAATGTTTATAGAAAAGGCACAGGAAAGCATCTTTATGGTGATGGGAAAATGACTGAGGCCATGATTCCAGATGATGGCCAATAATATTGCTGATTCTCCTTTGAGCAGGAGCACCAGATCATATGTGGCAGCAATATTCTAATATATTATAAGTAAACTGATACTCATATGTCAATGCTTTCCATCGCAAGAAGTTTCATGGGGACACTTGAATGCTGTTTTCTCTTGCCATCTGAGGGTTGTTGTAAGATAACAGCATCAATATCTAAGTGCCCATGAAAAAACAATCATATATGAGTATTGCTTTACTTATATTTTATATTGGCTCTGTCTTGTATATTTTACATTGAGCACTGTCTTTATGTATATAAAGATGCACTATACATACATACATATATATATATATATATATATATATATATATATATATATATATATATGTGTGTGTGTGTGTGTGTGTGTATATATATATGTCATAAAATCCAACCAACCAACCAACCATATATATATATATATATATATATATATATATATATATATATATATATATATATATAATTAGGAAAAAACCTTAAAAATCAGTAATAAATTTATTTTGATGACTATAAGTATACTCATCTCATCAGACTGACTACTTTACTTGTCTAAAATAAAATGTAGTCAGTGTGATGGGATAAATATACTTATAGTCATCAAAATAAATTTATTACTGATTATAGATTTTTAAGATCTCTTTCTAATTCTAATTATTATTATAATTTGCTCTATATTGAGCTCTCATATGGACTGAAAGGTCCTCTTTAGAATAATCTCTACAAATTACAATTTGGTATTATATATATATATATATATATATATATATATATATATATATATATATATATATATAGTGTGTGTGTGTGTGTGTGTGTGTGTGTATTCAGGCAGCAAATGTTCATTAGTGGAAATGTTATTAAAGATGTTTTGTGTCAATTAATTTTATTGATTGACTTTTCAAAATTATGAATAATCCTTCTCAGATAAGAAGGGAATTCCATCAGAAATTGTCCAAATTTCATTTTGGAAGAAATATGGTCCAAGCTTTTGATTTTCTTACGTCATCACCAGGGATGATAGCTACAAATGAATTTCATTGAACTATCGACTGTAGTGACATAGGCAAAGGGTGTTGTGACGAGGTGTGTGATTTGTGTGTGTGTTTATTTTATTTATTTTTAACATACATTTGAGGTTGTGGGCTCTTAAGTTATAATTTTTTTTTATTTATTGATGGTTGTTTTTATTATATGAGTATTGCTTTGAGGATTGTAAGTCTGTTTTTACTATTTGATTTTACTAGTATTTTGGTATTGTTTGTGAGTAGTTGTCTTTGCTTACTATGATCCTTATGTTGCTTATTGATGTGTTGTCTGATGGCACTCTTCCTGATAGGTGGCAGGTGAATCTCTGTGATGTATGTATATGATACCTTCCTTGGGCTGAGCAAAGTTTAACATTTGATTTATCAGGTCATCCCATAAGTTCTGTCCGAATTTTAACTTTTTTTTAAATGAACGAAAGTTAAAGAGTATTTTATAATGTCTAATGGAACTGAACATTATTTTTATGTTTAGATGCATTTACACTGATCAAATTTTATTTCAGAGAACAATAAAATTAAATTTTGTTTGATTAAAACCCTGCTAACATGGAAGTACCCAAGAATCATTTCAGGCACATAATGCTTTATGAGTTCAAGAAAGGAAACTCAGCAGCTGAAGTGGCTAGAAACATTTACTCAGTTTATGTAGAGGAATGTGTGAATGAAAGAACTTGCAGAAGATGGTTTGCAAAATTCAGAGGTAGAGATTTCACCCTTGAAGATGAAGATCAAACCGGACGTCCAGTTGAGCTTGATGAAAAACCTCTTGAAGCAGCCCTTGAAGATAATCCTGCTTTAACAGTTGAGGAATTGGCAGTGGTTCTCAGTTCAAACCATACAGCTGTTCATTGTCATCTTCAACAACTTGGAAAAGTTCCTAAACTTGGAAAATGGGTGCCTCATGAATTGTGTGAAAACAACCTCAAATGCCGAGTTGACACCTGCACTTCTCTCCATTCTCGCCAACTTGTTTCACCTTTTTTGGATAGACTTGTGACTGGCGATGAAAAATGGATCTTTTATCGAAATGTTAAGTGTTGTAGACAGTGACTTGGTAAAGGGGAAGGACCCCAGCCACAGCCGAGAAGGGAACTTCATGGGCAAAAGATTCTTCTTTCAATCTGGTGGGATCACCAAGGAATAATCCACTTTGAATTCTTACCAACTAATGCAACAATTAATGCTCAAATATAGTGTCAGCAATTAGAGCATTTGAACCAAGCTTTGAGGAAAAAAAGACCTGCTCTAGTGAATCGAAAAGAGGTGATGTTTCATCAGGACAATGCGCAACCCCACACAGCAAGAATCACATCACAAAAGATCAAAGAACTTGGTTGGAAGAAAATTTCTCATCCACCTTATTCTCCCAATCTTACTCCTTCAGACTACCATTTGTTTCGTAGCTTACAGAATCATTTGGAAGAAACAGCTTTTGTAATACAAGAAGAGGTTAAAACTGACATTTGTGAGTTCTTCGAACCAAAGCCAAAAGAATTTTACAGTAATGGAATTAGTAAGCTTGTTAATAGATGAAAGGAAGTCATAGATAATCAGGGAAAATACATTGTTGATTGAATCTGTAATTAAATGTAACATTTGGTCACTTGTTTTCTTTATTCAAAATTCGGACAGAACTTATGGGATGACCTGATATTTATGGTGGGGAAGTGATCAGTATCAGGGAAAGTGTGTTTGTAGATATAAACAATGTGGACATAAAAATTAGCACTCCATTCATCATGGAGTGCTAATGTGTGTCTCACTGAGGCCTTCTTGGCCTCACACTTTCAAATAACTTGCAGTGGAACAATTACAATGAATCAATAGCTGCATCTGCTGCAAGGAAAGTTGGCTCACTGTGTTGTGCCAGAAAGATTTTCTTGTCAGAGTCTATCTTACATATCTACAAGTCTACCATTTATCCACATCTAGTCTGGTGCCCCAGCTGTCTATCTCAAGGTTCTCAACAAAATCTAAAGAAGGATCTGCAATATAATCTATACTGACTTTGCATCTCGACTCCACTGAATTTCTCACAAACGTGATGACTTCCCTCTGTCTTTTCTACAAATATTTTCATGGAAAATGTTCTGTTGTGCCAACTGCATAAATTTAAGTGTGCTACTAGACTACCATCTAGGGTCCACCCTTTTACCATTAAAATAGTTAAATGTAACCACCATTTCTACTCCAACAGCTTGTTTTCTTGCATTTCCTGCTTCCATTTACTTTCTTCCCTGATAACTAAAATCTTCAAAAATTAAAATGCAATGTCAATCATCACCTGATGTTTGAACACTGTTCATCTTTTATCCTTTCTTCATTCCTCTTATACACAGTTTTTTCTCTCACCTGCACTCTATGTAACCCCCTGCAAACTAGTGGCACTCCCATCTTGCTTGGGGTAAAATGCTTAAAAAAAAAAAGTTTGAAGGTAATCAACGATGAATGCACTGAAATCCTGGATAATTTTCTTTTTCTCTCAATAGAAAATTGGTTTGGTGATGATGAAGTAATTTTTTCAAGACAATAAAATACATCATGTCACAAAGCAAAATGAAAAGGAAAAATTTACAGTGGAAATTAAAATAAATGTTCCATGAGAAGGCTCCATCTACCAAAAAAGATCTATTAACTGTAACCAAAGTTTGGAACTAATTCAATAAGGGATATTGCTTCAAATTAGTGAAATCCATGCCTGAAAAAATTAAGGCTATCAGAAATGCTGAAGAAGAGGCAACTAAGTATTAATTGCAATTTTTTGTTGATGAATTCCATAACATTTTCATTCATAATGGGTTATTCCATAATGGGTTATTCCATAATGGGTTATTCCATAATATCTTTCTCTAGTTTGTTTAAGATTTTATGAAGTCAGCGTGTTTAGCTATGAAATAAAAAATGTTTTGCATCTTATCTGTGATTAATTTATTTACTGCTAAATAAAAAACCATGGTGAACATCTACTAAGTGTGCTAATTTCATAATTTTTGCCATGAGTAATTAGTATCTTTGTCTGTATGAAGGCATGTAAGTGGATGCACTTTATAAGGAAGGGATGCAATGCCTTTGAGGACAAATGTCTCAGGAATGCTCAGATCAAGTGTGGTTACTGAAGAGGCACTCACTCTGATTTGCCAACAAATATGCAGTTTTGGAAATGTGGTGTGGTTGAGCACATGCTGTTGTCAAGCACAGGTTATGTAAACCATCTGTAAGGTCATCGTTACAACCAGAAGCCAACTATGTCAATCTGCCTCATCGTCCTGCCAATAATACTTGTGCTGTTTGCAACAAGGTTTGCAGATCATCATCTGGACAGAGAAGGGACATGGTGTTACACAGGCTAGTTGTAGGGCAAGCAGATCTAATCAACCCAATCAAGGATACAGAGTTAATATGCATGGTACATATGAAATCAAATGCTGGTCTCAAGAATCATCTTAGGGGCCACAGATGCTGAAATGAGACATAAATCATTACAAGTGCGGTGAAAAGTGAGAAGGTGACTCTAATCTGAGTAAGATGTGGCAATCACCATGTATATATGCATGTATGTATATATGTATCTATCTGCTGACCCATAACTGGCTTAACTATATTAAAATTTGAATAATTGTTTGTTTTTTTAATTTTGCTCCAGATTTTAAGATTTATCATTTAGAAATGCTTAATAAGAAAAATCCAAATGGAATAATCTGTAAAATTCATTAATAATTGAATAATTTTTGTGAAATTCACAGTACTAATTTTTTTTTTTTTTTTTTTTTTTTGACTTCACAGGATCAAACTTGACAGGATTAGTTTTATACCACTAAGTTCTGCATCATTATACCATTACTGGATCATTATACCATTAAGTACTGGATCATCCAACAGTTTAAGGATAACATCTGAGAAAGAATTCAAACACTGTAGTGTAGCCAAACATTTTACAACCTGTAACAAAAAATGTCTGCTTCATAGGAGAAAATGAAGGTCATTTCATTGCATTTTCTATATGTACAGTAAAGTCGAGTTTTCAAGCTTAAAAAATCATTCCAAAACTAAGAGTCGACTTATATGGCAGGTATAAAATGCAAACCTTTTCCACCGAATTGTAAACAAGTGGAACAGAACACCTAACAATTACTGTATATTACTTACCATACCTCTGGCTGGCTGCCACAAATATACTCCACTAAAATTTGTGTTTGGGAAACATACCATTGTGAGTTGGAGGTTGTTTGCTGTACAATGCATATACAAGGTGCAATGGATAATTTGTTGTCTAAATTATGCAAAAAGGAAATAACACTGCCATCAAATTTTAACAGAACATTTACTAAAATTACACAAAAATATCTTGAAATACTAAAGAGTAAATATAGTCAATAACATCATCATTAGCTTCAACCACAGTGTATGTGTGTGTGTGTGTGCATCTCTGTCTGTGTGTCTCTCTCTGTATGTGTGTTCAATAAGATACGGCATAAAATCTATTTGAGCTACTAGGAAAATTTGGTTTATATCACAAAATGTTAGAATAATGTGTAACATTTACTGCAAACAGACCCCGTCTGCCTATGCACAGAAAAGGAGTTAAACAAATACCTAAAAAAAAGCCTAAAAATATTTCCCAAACTGGAAGTCGATTTATATGGTGGGTATAAAATGCAAATCTTTTCCACCAAATTGTAAACAAGTGGGACAGAACACCTAACAATTACTGTACACCACTTACCGTACCTCTGGCAGGCTGCCAAATATATGCCACTAAAATTTGTGTTTGGTGACCATATTTGGCATATTAACACAGAAATTAATATAAAATAGTAGCACAGAATCAGTGTACTATTAACATTACAGCATACATCATGTCCAACAGCTGATACACTAAGATTCAAATGCCAGATGAGTGATACTGTATTTTACAATAACATTAATATATGATAAATAACCATACTATCACAATACATAACAGTACTATCATGATACATAACAGTATTATCAAAAAACTATGTGGTATGATGTGTAATCTATGATATTAATAAGTTTTAGGAGTTGATATTGACTTTAATCAGTAGACCTGATGAATTTCAAATGTTCACTAAGTTATACCAATACAATATACAATACCTACTGTGGGTTGCACGTTGATTTACTATACACCATATATAAAAAGTTATCACAGTTAGTGTCTCAATAAGCAGGTAAGTGGTGTGACCTTATGTAGATTTGGTACAGGTTATTATATACTGTAGTCTAACTTCATTTACTAGTAGCCTACCATATGTTGGGGGGTGCAAACTGTATGGTAGGTATAGGCCTAACTTTTGAGTAAAAAATCTTGTGCTTGACTTGTATGCCAGGCTGATTTGTATACCACAATATATGGTAGTTAAAAATATTTATATTTCTGTTCTTTTTAATTAAAATATAAATAAAAGTAAGTAGTAATCAAAATACCTAATTAATTTCTAAATGTTAAACTGACTTATGAATCATTCTGTATATCTACATACATTCCAAATTATATACAAATAAAAATAATTTCTGTCTTGCTGTAAGTGTTCATTGTTATATATTTGTTGTAGTATACCTACGGACGATAATGGGTATGTCCCCATTCACATAAAAACAGTAGTAAATACTGTATGTTGGTCTGCAGTTGGAGATTCATTGTGGCATTCACTTCTAGCAGTTGACTACTTCTTCTACGCACTACCCGTGAATCTTATGTGTGTTGTTCTTGTCCTAAGTATTATCGTTCATTACAAACCTTCATTTGATTATTCTATTCAGTAACCTTCCCTAGGTTACAATACCTCAAAATATAGTAATTTTTGTACTTTTGCCTACCAGTCTTGACCAATCACAGCCTTTCTTACTCCAGTAAAAGAAAGCTACTTTGTGTAATATTTTTAATGGGGTGTTTCAGTAAGAAAAACAAGGAGAACTGCTTGACTTGTTTATTCCAAGTTCATTTGTTCAAAAATGTAAAAAATCTGAAAACTGAGAAGACAGCAACAGGATATCATTCCACTAGTTTTCCAAAGAATGCATGGTAATTTAAATAAAAGGCATCTACTTTTCATATGTGTTGACACACCTCAGTCATATTCACCTTTGCATTGATGGTCTGTTTCTTTCACTGAGCCATAGTATGTAACTTATGAGTACTAACAGATGCAGGGATTGAACTTAGAGCAGCCATTTAAAAAGATATGTTTTACCAAACACTTTCATTCACTGGGCCATATGTGAAAAGTGAATAAGACTATAACACCCAAGATGAGCATACTGGTTGGAATGTCAAGGTATTTATTTTTTAACATAATCTCCTTCCTTGTCCTTAGCACATAACCCAAGACTTCAACAACAATGAAAATTGTACATTAAAAAAAATCAGTTCATAACTTACTATGAACTTCAAATATTACATTGCAGTGTTATATATTTATATTTACAATGGAACTGAATGAGAACTAGATGTCTGTACCACTGTATATCTTGTTTTATATATATATATATATATATATATGTGTGTGTGTGTGTGTGTGTGTGTGTGTGTGTGTGTGTGTGTGTGTGTGTGTGTGTGTGTGTGCGTGCAAAAAGGAAACTTATCATATTCAAAGTGTTTTGTCTTCTGAGGGATCTTACCCAGGCAAATGTAAAAATTTTATTTTGTAACAAGTATTTATATATAAGAATAAAAATGTTATTGATAGAATATATATATATATATATATATATATATATATATATATATATATATATATATATATGTGTGTGTGTATATGTATATATATATATATATACATATATAAATTTCAAAATAGATTATATCTGTAAAAGGACAATATGAATAGAGACAAATATATATATATATATATATATATATATATATATATATATATATATTTCAATAAAGGTGCAATTAATTTACAAATTCATGAATTATTCATACATAAAACAAATACAAAGGTTAATGATTTAAATGGTGAGAAATCCATCTTCGCGAACAATTCAAATAATATACAAAAACCCCAAACCTGTTTATGAATGAATCTACCAGTAAAAAAGAATTCACTTATCACTACATTTGTACATAAATGCAGAATCTTAAAATTTAAATTCAAACTCAGCGTTGCGACTGCACGTTCCAAAACAATAACACATTTCTCATAGCATTTTTTGGATTACAACCCTGTTTTCGTTGTCCACTTATTACTGAGAGTATAAACAAGAACACAATCTATTTCATACCTGAGGATGTCTGTAGGAACAGACAAAAGCTTGTAAAAATAATAAGACCTCATGCAACTGAAATTTATAAAACAGGATCTTTTCATTCATAAACAGGTTCGGGGTTTTTGTATATTATTTGAATTGTTCGCGAAGATGGATTTCTCACCATTTAAATCATTAACCTTTGTATTTGTTTTATGTATGAATAATTCATGAATATATATATATATATATATATATATATATATATATACTTCTGTGTAGCACGACTTGCACCTCATGTCCTTGTTAAGATAGCAATCTACTTTTGTTCAAGGGACTCAGTTTAAAGCAACAGGAAGCAAGGAGTCTTGTCAATTAAAAATTTACATTGCCAATGATGGTGCCAAAGATGGAAGCTAATGAACTAGAATGAGAGAATTTTTTTTTGTGAATGCTGAATTTCTAAATAAGGTATGAGCAATATATGAGGCCTAAAAGCCAAAATGTCAAGTGTATGATTTCAATTTATCTCAGAATGAAGGAAGAAGCCAGGCATGTAACTCATAGAAAATGGTGAGGGATACTGACAAGTATTGACTTCAGTGCAGCTCTTTGTAATTGATTCAAAAGATCCTTTAGAATTTTCTGGGTTCTTAGGGAATTGAAAATACTTCGTTAAACATGTTTATTTCTTGCTGCAGACTTCCAGTCTCAGATTTCAGGAACCTTAGCACATAGTTTGCTGCAAGTCACATCCTTCAAAGGTCTTAGGATTCCACGAGAGTGCCATTATCAGCATGGTTATTTTGATGATGATAATAAAAATAGAGAAAAAACTGTAATAAATAATTCTATGTTTGTTTCAAAAATATATATTTATATAGATTAAATTATTGAATCATTTAGAGATTAAAGATAATGTTTTTTTTTGTTTATATTATTTCATGTTAAAATGTCTTATATGATAATTCAGAAAATAGAATAATAAATACAAAATAATAATAATAAAAAAAATAATAATAATAACACCTCACCTTACGGACGGCTTTATCTAGAAAATAAATTAAAGGAAATAAAATAATAATGATGATGATAGTAGTAGTAGTAGTAGTAGTAGTAGTAGTAGTAGTAGTAGTAGCAGCAGTAGTAGTAGTAGTAGTAGTTGAAAATAAAAATAAATAGTAGTTGGAGTCCTTGGATTGATTGGATAAGGTTCCGATACACTTATTGAAGGGATTCCTGGTAGCCTATACCTTAAAGAAATACAAAAAGTTTTACTCACAAATACAGCTCACACATTACAAACAGTTTTACCTATGTAAAATGTGTATGATCTTATTTTTTTTACAAAAATGATCAGTGGAAAATGTCATGAAGCCATTTCTGCCCTTAGCTCTCTGGTTGGGACCCAGAATGAAATATGTATACAACAGAAATCAAAGAAAATAATAATAATAATACAACAGAAAAAAATGCATAAAAATTACAATAATTTTACATGTCTTTTTCAAGTTCTGCCAAAAAGTGCTCAATAGATAACTCCACCTATAGTATTCAATAAATTAAGAAAACTTCAAGTGACTTATCTTTTTACAGGTTAGTAGAACTTGGATGCAAAACTCTTGAGTCAGCTAACCAGATAAGACACTTGGGCTTTTCTTAGTTTATTTAATATATATATATATATATATATATATATATATATATATATATATATATATATCCACAGACAGCCTGTTTCACTATATCACAGCTCATCAGTATGGCTAGAAATCTAATTGCTTCAAGCCGGGATCGAAACTTGACAGATATGGCATCATTCAGAGCTATTGCCGCACAGCAGAAAAAGGGAATCTTTTAACATATTATATATGTGATGTATATAAATGCTAGACCAGCAGCCAGAGTCCTCAATTCTGATGAAGAGCTATGCATTAACCAGGAGCAGCAGCTGTTAAAAATTCCCTTTATTTATAGTGATCAATTGATGAATGAGAACTGTATCACATCTCATCAGTGTGGCTAGACATCCGATTGCTTCAAGCCAGGATCAAAACTCAACTGATTTGGCATCAATTAGAGACTCTACCCCTAATCTATCAGTGCATAGTAGAGAAAGGGAATCTTTTAATGTATTATATACGTGATATATATAAATGCTAGACCAGCAAATATTTTCTTGTGTTGCATTTCATCCTTTAAGAATTCATCAGACTAAGCACTTCGCAAGAAGACTTTTCCACTTTGTCATACATTTTCCCCTAATATTGTTCTTGATATATATATATATATATATATATATATATATATATATATATATATATATATATATATATATATATATAATGTCCACTATTTACATTACACAAATATTTACATTATAGACAGATATATAATGCCATGATTTAAATTTGGATTAAAATCAAACAGAATGGTAAATTTATAAGACAATTTGGAAAATTCTTGTTTAAACATGTCTTACCAATATAGCTTCAACCAAAATAAAATTCTTTTTCTGAAGACAATACATAAAGAAAATTATATTAAAAGAGATACTGGTTAAATATCTTAATAAAAAAATTAATTATAATTTAATTCTATATTTTCCTATCCACTTTAACAATATTATCATAAATTATAATTTGCAGGGTATGTTACTTTTTTCCAGGATAAGTAATTTTTGTGTAATATAAAATTAATTATGGTAAATTGTAAACATGCAATATTATTTAAGAAGTGCAAGTAAAGAATGCTTCTGTTTTGCTTAGCAAGAAAAACAGAAAAAACAATGAGTTATTTCCTTTCTTGTTCTTATCCATTTGATCAGGGAGCATGAAAAAAAAAACCCCAAAAGAGTGGGAGGTCAAAAAGAGAAAGACAGAGAAAAGCCAAATTTTTGCTGCTTGCTTTCCAGCTATATTGTTACTCTCAACATATTTTTCCTGAAGCACTAATGTCTTTATTGGCCTGTGTATCTAAGATCAAAAACTTGTCTATTGAAAGGACTTAAAGCTTTCAATGGGGATTTTGTCAATTTTCAATTTTGTTTCATAGATAACTTTGTTTTTTTACATACAATTATTCAGTACTAAAGAGATAATACAGAACGTCTGACAACCCTAACGTCACCTAAAATGTTAGTTTTTTTTTTACTGTTTTTTTAAAATGATTTAACCTATAGAGAGTGTTCTTGATCAGTACTTAAGACTGGATGTTTGAACAAATTGTTCTGTTTCCCATAACTTGACCACAGAAAAAACAAATCAGATGTTGATTGCTTGATGACCTAATTCATACTGCATAAATACATTTTCTGTGCATTGGTTCCATGCACAGATCCACTTTAACCAAAACAAAATAATAATATATTATGACCAATCAAAGCCACTCCCATGCAAAAATCAAAACTTCAATTTTGAGCCAACTAAAAACTATATATGCTCAAATTCAAACAGACCTATTACACAGCAATGCTTGATGTCAACATTGACATGCTGAGAGAGGGACACCACTAGTGATGACACAGTAACAGGTGCAGCCACCACCAAGTGTCTATTTTGCATCTAATTACATCACTCTCTCTCTCTCCCTCTCTCTCTCTCCCTCTCTCTCTCTCCCTCTCTCCCTCTCTCTCTCTCTCTGTTTCCTTTACAACAGCAACAGATAGAAATTGCCAGTTTTTGTATATATGTAAATATATTATACAATTATTTACCCCAAACTTATACCCTCTTTTTTGATTCTTGGATTTATGTTTGTCAAGGTGGAGAAGGAATTAACATCCAACAATAACAAGGTTCTGTCTTCCAGATTTTCCATTACCACTGCCAAAACAACACTGGTTCATATGCTGTTTTTCCCAACCACTTGGATACAGGTTCATTCCCTGCTAGGGAACTGATTTTTCTTTTTTAAGATTTTTCAAATATACATATCAAATTGATGCATTATATTTTTAATCCATTTTAAGAAGGCAACAGTCATTGTTCTCTTTTTAACACTTACATTGAAAACCTTAAGATATTTTTAAGTTATTGTTTCAATGAAAATACATTCCTATAATTACTTTCACCTCTGGGTCACAACTTTTATTTGATTTATAATGTTCAAAGTTGAGAGTTAATGCAAATATCTTAGTATTGATTTGACAAAGGCCATTTTGATGGGAGCTTGATTAACAAAGCAAAAGTACTGATAAGTTTATCATCAGTTTGAAGAGAAAGCTTTATAAACCTTTATTTTATAGAAGAATTATTATTGCATGAATTATTTATGATAAGCTTTCTCATCTTTGTTGATTACAGTATTTCAATCAGTGACATTTTGAGTATTTGTCAAGAAACTTTTATTTTATTCATACAGTTCTTTTTAATGTTTCATCTGACATCCTGACTAGGGATTGCACTCAAAACCCTTTCTTTGTCAACTTGATAATGTAACAGTTACCAAATTTCTTTTTTTATATGTAATATTTTTTCACATTTATCTTTTGTTATCTTCATTCAGTACCACTTATTGTCCAGCATAATTGTTTGCAAATTCATGTAGTTTGCAGGGAAAAGGAAATAGGCAAACCTAGTTCAAATTCCACCCAAGCCTGCTGTGTTCACTTTCAAACTAATGTCCTTAGAAAAAGCATGAGTTGACTTCTCCCACTTTCAGCTAGGGATTAGATAGTAGTGTAGACTCAGTCATCTTGCTTTAGGTGGCAACCAGTCTTGCAGAAGGAGTACTTTGAATTCAAAACCATGGAGAAGTTATTGGGAAACCACTTCACTATTTCCTCCAAGAAGTTATAAAAATTCACAGAAAATAAAAAAACAAACTCTGTGGAAATCTATCATTGCCTACATCCTGAGGGGACCTGGGTTTAAAAAAGAATAATAATTTAAGCTTTTTTTAGTCTGGCATAAGGCCACAGTAATAAGGCATTCAGTGAGAATCAAACATACTTCACTATTGAAGCATTGAATTTTATAACCATCATATTATAAATAGCATCTATACTTAGTATGGTACAAGTCAAGAGTTAGGAGCATGAAGTGAGAATCTGATTCAATAAATCAGTTTTTGAGATGGCCTTTCTCACCATCATATACAGAACACTCAGACTTAGGTGGCTGAAGGCTATAAAAGTGGAGCTCTGAATGAGAAATGAACTCAGTAAATTTATTTGTGAGATGCACTTTCTCGGCATGCAACATGGGATCCACCAATTAACAGCAATTCAGAGGGAGCAGACCCTCTGATATTTAAGCTTAAAAAAATAAAATCTACTAGTGCGCACTGCTTCAAATTCATAGCTCAAGGAAAAAGGTTTCAGTCCAAAATAAAATCACATAAAAAAGCATTTAGAAATCAGGCCTTTTTAGCAATGTTATTGATGACAAAATATTATGAAAATGATTTTGTCATCAAGAATAACATAAATAGATATTGGAAAATTCTAGAAAATCAATTTAGCCAATCAGTACAAATAGGAAAGAATAGGAATACATTCAAACTTCTAAAATATATATAAGAAAATTAATATTAAGTGTAATGGTAATATTTGCAATTTCCATACAAGGAACCAGTTGGCATTCATTGACCAAACATCCAGCTTTCATAAAAGTTTTCTCTTAAAATAATTTTTCAGGAAAAAAGGTTTCTCAAGTCTAGTAGCTGTTTCCATCCTAACCTTTTATTCAATGTAGTGTGAAATGTCAGCATCTTGACTAAGTTATTATTTTCTCTTCAAGACACATCTGCTATATATTTTAGTTGTTCCTACTGTTGGTAGTCCTAAAGTGATGTAGTTTCTGTTATTTGGCACAGTTCTTTATGTAGGTCCAGTCTACAATATTCAAAGAGGGATGATCTTTGCCAAGGCCCTCAGGTTTCACTTGTTCAAAGCATTTTTTTTACCATTGATCTTAGGGAACAGTTGTATACAACTGGCAGTTTAGATATTTCTGGATGGATTTGCCACCATGCATGATATCCAATATAAAAGTCTCAATCTGATGGAGGATATTTAAGAACATGACGCAAGTTTTTTGGTTGATGTTTTGTTTTTTAGCAATTTGCAGTGTAGACCAATATTACCTATTTTCAATTTCTTTTTCTGCTAATAT
This sequence comes from Acanthosepion lycidas, assembly GCA_963932145.1. Taxonomy (NCBI): domain Eukaryota; kingdom Metazoa; phylum Mollusca; class Cephalopoda; order Sepiida; family Sepiidae; genus Acanthosepion; species Acanthosepion lycidas. The sequence goes on from OZ010590.1 coordinate 59,160,844, forward strand.
TTAATTTGTTATAACTGATCCATATGCCAAGGTAACTGAAATGTTTAGTATTTACCAGTTTCACATTCTGAATTTTTATGATGCATTCAGAGTAGGTGCCACCATTGCTTTCATCTCAAATTCCAGATTATAGTTTCTGTTTTGGAAGGTTTATCTTGAATGCTATTTCTTGGAACTCTTGATACAAGATGCTGATTTTCTGTTCAAGATTGTTCTTATCCTAACTATGAATACCTATGTCATCAGCATACCCCTCTTCATCATTAGTATACTGACCTTGGGAGAGAAATCAAGATCATTGACTTCTATTAGTAGACTCATTTGGGACATGGTATGAAATCTTTAGATGATCAGTACCCATCTAATCACATCTGTACTTGTAAATGCACAGTGCATAGTTTAGGAGAGATTAAATAGACTTGGGATTTCATTTCCTCTTTGTAATACTCTTGTTAAAGTTTGAAATATTTCTTTGTTGGGGTCCTTGAAAGACTTGTAGAATTTTGTAGGTCAATACAGTTCCTCTATGAGTTCAATGCATTCAGTGGATTTGGAGCTTGGAAGGCAATTTCTAATGGAAAGAAAGTCACTATCATTGTGATCATATGCTGTTGTGAAGTCAACAAACTAAATATAGTTTCCTATAGAGGTAAGAAATTTTTGTTTTATGTTTGATGATATATATACCAGTATTGCATACCTTATCAGAATGAAAACCATGCTGGATTGTAAGATGACTTTCATAGATGAGAGCCTAGTTAATATAATATTCATTAATATTTTCACCATGATGGATCCAGATGAGAACATCTGCATGTGTGAGGATCTTGACAGCAACCTTTCCATTTCCATAATGCATTAATGCATGATAAACCTCACTTTTTGAGGTTGCATTTCTCATTCCAGACTTCTTTCATAAGACAGAGAAACTTGGAATGAGCTCCTTCTGGAAAACTAAAGAATTCATTCAAACAAGTATTGCTCCTAATTAGACCAACTTCAAGAAACAATAAATGAAAAGTGTCTAGAATTAAAAGACCAGATGTAATATTCTGTCTGAATAACACTTGTTTCTTTGGTGATTGAGCAATTATTAGATTGATGCATTCTGTTGATTTGGAACATGGCAGGCAGTTTTTAATGAATGAGAAGAGAAAGTCTTAATTGTGGTTATATGTTGCTGTGAGGTTGAGTAATTAGGTATGAAGTTTTCTATTAGAAAGGTAAGCAATTTTTTTGGTTGTTTGGGACATATATGCCATCATTGCCAAACTGAGAAGTAGACTTTCATGAAATGATGAGAGCCCAGTTAGTATAATGTTCATAAATACTTTCACTATAATGGATTCGTGTCCTGGGTATGACGATAAACTACGTCCAACAACAAGGCTTCAGATAATGTTTTGGAAAAAATAGTGTTGCCAGCTATACGTTTTTTGGAAAGAATAATGTTGACAGCTATATGTTTTTTGGAAAGAATAATGTTGCCAGCTATATGTTTTTTGGAAAGAATAATGTTGCCAGCTGTGTTTTTGAAACAATGTTGCCAGCTATATGTTTAATAGTACTGTATATTTAATATATGTATAGGTATATGTGTATGTATGTATATGTATGTATGTGTGTATATATATATATATATATATATATACCTTAATTTGGCATTAAATGACCCACAGTGGTTGATATGCCATAAAACCCAACCAACCTATAATAGATTCAATTGCAATACCTCTGTATGTGTGAGGTTTTTGAGAGCTACCTTCCTGTTTCCATAATGCATTAATACATGATAAACCTCACTTTTTGAGAATGCATTTCTGATTCTAGACTTCTTTCATAAAATAGAGGAATGTTATTGAATTTCACAAGAATGTAAACTATTTTCAAAAGACCTGCCTAAATGTCTAGTGATGCATTATTATTCTTTGTTTTTTTTATAGCTTTCTTAATTTCATAATTAGTAGGTTTATTATTGCTTATGTCTAGGTATGGGCTTTGTACTGACTGGATTAATATTGGTGCATATTGTATTTCTGTGGGGATCTTAGATTTAGTGTGGTCAGGGTTGAAATGGGATTCAAAGTCTTCTTTGAAACCAGACACTTCTTCTGTGAAGGTTTTGATTGTATGATATTATTGTGGTTTTTCCTCTCCCCACATTTTAACACATTGGCTTCATTAATTTAATTTCCAGTTTTCCAGAGATACTGGTTTCTCAAAGAATTAACTAGTTTTTTTAATTTTCTTTGCTATTTGGTATTTTCCCTTTCATTTTTCTTCCTCTTTTGATTGTTTCTTTCTTGCATCAATTTTTCAACTCAGGGTTGTCATCCCATAATGGTATCTTTTTCTTTCGAGATATTCTTGGAATTTTCATGTGTGCTTCAACTAATGATACAATGATAACTTTATTTAATTTCTCTATCTTTTGATCAAGAGTTACTGACAATATTTTGAACTCTACTTTATTACTGAATTTTGAATGTACCTTTTTATTTATAAGGGCTTGGATGTTATACCACAGTATTTTTCTTGGGTTGAAGTAAGCTATTTTGTTGGCTAGTGTTGTCAGTTTACTTACAAGTAGTCTGTGATCTGATTCAAAGTAAGAGTTAAATGTAGCCATTTCTTCTACTCCAATAACTTCATGTCTCACACTTTCTGTTTGTGGAACTCCCTTCCTCTTGTTTCCCTGATAGATATAACCTCCAACTATTCAAATGCAATGTCAATCAACATCTTTAGATGCCTTGATCTTATTCCCTGTCCTCCTCTTCATCATTTCCTGTAACATGTCTCTTTACTCTTGCTCTCACATTCTGTAACCTCTTGTGTACTAGTGGCACTCCCACCTTGCTTAGGGTGAAATGCTTAAAAAATATGTATAATCTAACATCTATCACAAACAGTCTAATCTGAGAGTCTGATATGCTGTAGTCAATAACCTTTTTTGCTACATTATTTGGACTATGACATGTGATAGGGGTGATCAAACCATGTATTCTGAATGGAGTGTCTTTTCTCCACTGCTTTTTGAGGTTTAAATGAATACCTTGAACAACTATCACATTGAACATCAACAACAAAAGAACTATCAATAAAATTCCATCATTCTCCATAAAACTTTGAAGTGCTTGGAAGACCTGCAGCACTTTTGTGAGTAAGAAGAGGACAGAAAGTTTTGGAAAGGACTAAGAGTTATTTATAAATTAGATAAAGATAAGAAATAATACTAATTTGCAGTGTGCATTCAAGTCAAAACTATGATGATAATGGTGATTGTTGTTTTGAAGAGTCAGCCATTTTGTATTTGAATCTCTATCAAGCAATCAAACTCTCTCCTACTTCCAAAATAATCAATAATAAATCAATAAAACATTAAGTTTTATGCATTTTGAAAATTGACTTAATTTTGTAATGTTACAATATTCCATTTTTAGGTTTGAAAACTAATAAATAATTTTTCTAAAAATTGTGTGGTTGTAGTGTCAGTTATATTGAGCTCCTGATTAGAATGGCCAACAGATACATTAATTTGATAGGATTTGTATGAGTGTGTTGTTTTCCTTGTTATTTTACAAATTATAACTATTAAATAAGACCAGAACAATACCATATTTTCTCATTTTTATTTCTAAAGTGGAAGAGAAATTTCAAGAAATCATGGAAACTGTGGAGAATGAATTATGATTATTTCATTAAAACAAAAATGGACTCTTGATTTATGCAGTTTGACTTTCAGGGGGAACAACTGCTGCTTTATTAAAATACAAAAACCAAATTGCTTTAAGAAATTAAATCCAAGAAAAAGTATCAATCAAAATCAAAGTGTTAACACTTGAAAATAATAATAATAATAATAATAATAATAATAATAATAATAATAATAAGTAATAAATGATTCAGGCCTAACATTTTCCACTGACATGAAATGGAACAATTATATAGAATCCATTGCTATGACTGCTGCTAGAAATGTTTGTTCACTGCATCATGTTAAACAATTTTTCTGGCCACTTTATAGGTCCATGCATTGAATATTGCTGCCATATCTGGTCTGGTGCCTCTGCTAAGTATCTAGGGGCTCTTGGTAGATCCAAGAATCTGTAATGTTATTGGCCCTAGCCAGGCATCTCAGCCTCAGTCACTTTCCCACCATAGCTTCCCTGTGCCTTTTTTGTAAATATTTTCATGTTAATTGTTCTGATGAACTTTCCTCATTGGTACCACAACATCACAAAATTAACCATGCCATTAGATTGACAGCTAGGCCTTGCCATTTTACTGTTGAAATTGTTAGATGTAACCATAAATTCCATTCTAATAGTTTCTTTTCTAAAATTTCTTGTGTTTCTTATATGTCTCCTCCACTGTCATACTTTCGTGTAAACAATGATATTCAAAAATTTAAATATAATGTCCATTGTCATCTATCTCCTTGAATCATGTTCTTTTGTTGCCCTCTCTCCTAAAACCCCTCATTTTCATTCATCTTCAGTAACACCTTGCATCTTAGTGGCTTTATCCCCTTGCTTGGGGTGAAATGATTAAATAAAAAAAAGAATAGAAGTTAAGAAAGAAAACTATTATGAGGATCCTTTGCAGTGAGCAAATCATGCTGAATAATAATAATATTTATAACTTGTTTCTTATTTTGTACCCAGTGTCTCATTGAAACATGGACAATCAGGGCTCTCCACAACTTCCTGTACACAATCTATTCATACAAACTCATCAGATTACTGTTTTTTGCTGAATCATAAGAATATTCTAACTTGTTTCTTATTTTATATGCAGCATCTCTTCAAAAAATGGATGACCATGGCTCTTTACAACTTCTTGTTCACAATCTATTCACACAAACTCCTTAAGTTACTCAATGTTTCCATTTGCCCCACCTAACTTCAATATGCACTGTGAGTGTTGAATTCTCCAATTTCTCTTTCTTCATTATATGTCCCAGTAATTTCAACTGTCACTTTCTGGTTTTAAGCATGCATCCTTTTTGTTTCCATTTTCCTTAAAAATTCCTCATTGTTCACATGTTCAGACCATGGTATTCTTAGCATTCATTCATAGAATTACATCTCTATCATTTTAAGTACTTTAGCCATACCATAAAAAAAGGATGATATGTTCAGATGAGTTTTTTAGTTGCATTGTTTTGTTTTTTTTTTTCATGAGTAATATAGGATTTTTATAATTAGAATTAATTCTATTCTCACATGTAAAAAAGAATTCTGTTTTTTTTTTAAATTATTAGAAGTAAAAATATGAGAAATTGGCATGAAATAAAAGAAATCTATTAGAACCTTACCCCTCCTTGACTTATTAATTAATGATATATTTTGTTGTTATTCAAACATAAAGTCATGTTTGCTTTTTGGAGTAAAAAAATGCTTCCTATTAATGACAGAATATTTCATTTCTAACAAAGGTAAAATCAGGCAGTATGAGAGATCAATATATAAAGTTACATTAGCTTTTAGAAAATATATTATATTATTGTTGTATTTGTTTGTGTGTAAAGCCATTAGACTTTGTAAATTGGGCACATGGCCGAGTGGTTAGAATGTTTGCATTCTGACCATGAGACCCGGGTTCAAATCTCACAATGGTCGATTTTTCAGGAAGGAGACTTCCTAATGTTATCAGACTGGTGGGGTCGATACCAGTGTGTGGCACCTTTGGAAAGTGCCTGAAAACCATACCACGGGTTGACCCAAGCCTTGTGAGTGAAATTGGGGAGATGGAATCCTTGGCTTCTGTCGATAGCTGTGCTAGCTCAAAATCACAAGTCATTATGGCCAAGGGCTTGAACCTGCTGGCCTTGTGCAAATTGTTGATCACGCTAGATAACACGCTCTTTCCCAGAAATTGTAACTAAAGACTGCTCAGCATAGTTGAAGAATAAACCACAGATGGGCTCTATGGGTGTTAAAAAAACAAAAAAATGCCTGAGCAAGTGTCTGCAATAAGGATTGGCTAGCTGCCCTAGTAGACGAATATCCTCGAATACGAGTGGCCCAGACCCACTAACCATTTCTAAAGCAAATTCATATCCATCAAAGTATCTCTACAATCCTCTCTCTTAATATTTCTTTCTTTCTTTCTTTCTTTCTTTCTTTCTTTCTTTCTCTTAGGCCTTGTCTAGGGTGAACATTATTGTAAAAAAAAAAAAATAGACGTACACATCTAGACTCTCATCCGGATGTTGCTTTGTAGAACTGACTCCCAAGAGCATGCTTCCCAGGTCACTAAACTCTTAACCTGTTTATCAAGTCTAGGGTTATCCCCATTAACTTTGCTTCTTAATCTCTAACCCTTAGGCCTTGTCCAGGGTGAACATTATTGTAAAAATAACTGAAATGGCTAATCTTACCATTATCATTAACATTTATTTTTATTTATTTCTTTTTTATTTTGTATGCGTAAATGTAAATCAATTATACAATACTTTTCGGCTGTCAGTAACTGCAGAAATTTATATGCTCGAGTAATAATGATATTTTAATTATCAACACTTGTGGAATTTCCACGTATCCAGCAAGTAATTAGAAAAGTGCCAAAGATTTTTTTCCTTCAGCTTTTAGGCTGATTTTTAATTTTCCCCAAGACATGAAAATGAAGTAATTCTATGACAAAGATTTTGACATGTTTTTTAGTAATACTATCTTGATTTCATGTTTTATTAGATGAAGCAGTATTAGCCATTATTAATTTTTGACAAGTAGTTCTTACATGATAATTTCAATTGCTATATTTTTTTAATTGGTATCACCCCATGCAAGGCAGTAAAGCCACTAAGACATAAGGGGTTACAGAGTGTGGAAGAATGAGAAATAGAAACATTAATAATGAGCAGGAAGAGGAAAGTGTAATCAGAAGGACAGTAGATAGTGATTGACATTGCATTTAAATTTTTGCAGATCAAAGTTAGCCAGAAAGTATGGAGCCAGAAGGCAGTTCCACAAGCGAGAAGTGCAAGAAAAGAAACTGTTAGTATAAAATTTATGGTTATATCTAGCCAACTCAACTTTAAATTGATGAGAACTTGTTACCAGTCTAGTACTGTGCTTAAATTCATAAAGTCTACATACCATAGCGAAAAGCTCATTTGAACAATAACCATGAAAGTATTTATAGAAAAGGCACAGAAAGGCAACATTATTGTAATGGGAAAGTGACTGAAGCCAAACTGCCAGATCAGGACCAATAATATTGCTAATTCTTCTTTGGATCTTATCACGGAGCTCAAGGTAAATAGCAGAGGCACTGGACCATATGTGGCAGCAATATTCTAATAGGCAAATTGTAGTAATAATATTACCATATTTTCTGGCTTACAAGACACTTTTTTCTTAAAAAGTACCCTGAAAAATATATGTGCATTTTCCAAGACAATGCCCAGGCTCAACTGGCTTGACTGATAGGGACATTGATTTGTATGTTGACTCATTACACTATAATGTTAGCTATCTATCAAATTTGGCCTTTTATATGATGTAACCTCAGTACTTAGCTGTTACAAGTATTTCCAAGACTATAAACCATCCTGGAGCCGAGCCACAAGCTTAAGCATACTCTGTTTACTAGCAGTGGTGGGAGCCTTTCTGCTCTTGACTAGTATATAATTGCCATATAAACAAAATCAGACAAGTGATTAATGTTAACAATACATGGCACCAGTATGTGAGGAATGCATGTTGAATGTGTTGTCGTATGAAAATGACTTTTTTTCTTAGAAATTTCCTTACCAATATTAGGGTGCATCTTCCAAGCTGTGGTGCCTTGTAAGCGGGAAAATATGGTAGTAGTATTATTAGTATTATTAGTAGTAGTAATATTATCTGAAATTTCTATTAGATGAAGCATTGTTAACCATTATTAATTAACTAGTAGTATTAGTAGTGGGAATGTACAGAGAGTATAATAAATATTGGCATTGTAAGTGAAATTAATGAGTTGAGTTAAAATTTCAGCTTCTTTTGCTTTGTTCATTTTCACACAAATACCATTAGAGAAGTTGTGAATCTTCTCTCCCAAGTTATAGTGCAAACAGCAGAGTAAACTTGGGTCTTGGTTAGCAGCTAGTCTATAAGAAAAACTACACTGAATTCAAAACTGTGGAGATAGCAATTGGAAGCCATACCACTATCTTCCAAAGTCATGGCAATTAACAGAAAACAGAATTTGTGGAGAGCCATCAACACCATAATGGTAATGGTAATATTATACATCTTCCTATGAGGAAACATTTGACATTTATAGCCAGTACTGTTTTCGGTTGAAATTTATAAAATATTTCTCTTAAAAGACTTTTTAGGAAAACAGGTTTCTCAAGTCCAGTCGCTGTTATCGTTCTTTCTAGTACTGATCATGGTTTCCTTTCTAACCTTTTATTTGAAGCAGTGTGGCATGAAGTAGAAAGATATGGCATTATGTAATAAAATCCTTATAATATTCAACAGAAAATGTGACACAGAAATCCAAAGGTGCATTGGAATAGCAAAAGATGCCTTTCAAAAGGTAAAGAAAGTATTACAAAAAACAAGAAAATATCATTACAGAAGAAAAAATGCTGAACCGCTATATAATATCAATCAATATGTCAGTGAATGTTGGAGAATTTCCTCACAAATGAAGAGGAAACTTGAGACAACAGAAATGTGGTTCTACAGAAGGATACTGAGAATATCATGAACTGATAATACGAGCAATGAGAAAGCTTTTAAGCAAATGGGAAACAAAAAACACTTGTTCTTAGAATCAGAAAAATAAAATTGAAATTTCTGGGACACATAATGAGGAAAGAGGCTTTGGAGAATTTGGCACTCATAAGATATACTGAATGTAAGCAGAGTGAAATTGCAAGTAACCTAACTAATGAGCTTGATGTAAATGGATAACAGAATAGGTACTGGGTGGAATATTAAGTGGGCAAACTTTGCTTAGAGCTACAAAGGATAGAAATTGTGACAATCCATGATCCCCTTTGTACTGAAGAGAAACAGGAAATAAAAAGGCATAGAAAATCCAAGACATTGCTAGTTAGCAGGAATTATTGCAGTCAATACTGATACATAATTAATATACATAACCGTGTTTCTTAATGTTGAGGTAGGACTGGGATCAATCTCGCAACAAAGCAGCGAATCTCTTGTCATAATGATTTGGGACAATATGGATGCTATTCCTGTCACCTAACTCAGACACTCATGGCAATTCAAGTACACAGTGTTTTTTTATGTTTTTTTTTTTTTGAGACACCATCTCTAGGAGGGTTGTATTTGATGCTGGAAAACCCATTCTTGGTGTATGTTTATAAACTGTAATTTGGACTTTGCTAACCAGACATTTCTCTATAACTGAATGGTAACAGAATGTCAGGCTCTGTGATGGTTCTCATAAGGATTAGAGGTTTGATTCCTGTTGCAGAATGCATATTTTCTATGAAATTTCCCGAAAATTCAGGTCAGTAAATGTAATTAATACTGTTTAATTAAAAACTTAAATAAATTATATCTATAAAAATAATGTATAAACAGAAAATATATTAAATAATTGTCAGACTTAATGCATTTCATTATATATATATATATATAATATATATATATATATATATATATATATATATATATATATATATATATATATATAATAAAAAGGTTTAAACACTAATATTCCATGGTCATAATTTATTCCATTGGAATCATAAATACGAACCAATTCATCAGACTTAGCTATATATATATATATATATATATATATATATATATATATATATGCATTACTCTAGGGAAACCACTATTACATCTGAAGTATTATGAACCTTTCAGCTACAGAGTGTATGGATGATCAAGCAAAGTTGAATAGTGCCTTTAAACACAGATTTTTCTCAAACTCTCTAAATAGAAATATCTGCTCAGTTTCATATCCTAATGTAAACAAAGCAATTTCTAAAGAGGGGAATAGATCTTTTATTTAACAATCTGACAGATTTTATTACTTGAATGTTATTTTTAGTGGATACTCATATTTGAGTAGACACTCTGTTTATTTATTAAATAGTATGTTTATTTAATTTCATCTACTGGCCTGAATATTCAAGAAAAACTTATTAGAGAAAAATATCATGCTGGAGAGCACATATTTTTCTCCAATATGATTTCTGGAATATTCAGGCCAGTAGACGAAAATAAATAAATACAGTGTTTAAAAATAAACAGAAAGTCTACTCAAATACAAATATCTGCTAAAAATAACATTCAACTTATAAAATTTGTTGGATTAATAAATAAAAAATGCATCCCTCTCTTTAGAAATTGCTTTGATAAAACTGATCAGATATGTCTATTTTGAAAGTCAGAGGAAAAAATCTGTTTAAAGACACTACTCAATATACATTAGAATTCCTCATATCTGGAATCTCTCATATGCGGAATCCCTCATATCTGGATTACCTCATATCTGGAATGTTGCATATCTGGACATGATTTTGATGTGTATATTTGAACTATTTGGGTGATATCTAACTGATTTGAAATTTTCGTTTTTCAGGAAATTTACTTTGGATAATTACTTATTTCACCCTAATGGCTTGTATTGTTGCAAAGCATGATGGGAATAAGCAGCAAAGAACAACTTTGGAGTTATCACAAAAAGTGGAAATTTTAAACAGACTAGACACTGCTGAAAGTTCATTGTAACTAATGGCTGAGTTCAACATAGGAAAGTCAACATTGTATGATATAAAATCTTCCAAAGAAACTATTCTCCAGCATTCACATTGTCACAATGAACAAGGAAATAAAAAAAAACATGATTGTGATGAAACCTGGACTGAAATTGAAAAATCTATTGAAAAGGTTGTCAGTTTTATGGAAAGAAAACCAGCTTTGACAATTGCAATAATGCATGCAGAGTTAAAAATGACTTTCATTTAAAAAATTTCAAGAGCAAAAGTAGGACAAATGTGGAAAAAATTCAGAATGATATTAGAAAAGAAAGAATAATCATGCAACAGCAATTAAAAAATCTTTGTTACATTATTTGTTTTGCATACATGGCAGACTTAATTTAATAATTTTTTATTAACATTAACATTACATAATTTATTTCTTTTTCCTTAAAATCAATTCTGTTACATTTCACTGACCATTAGCTTATTTTGTTCATTATAAAACCTGGAAAATAAATGTTAAACCTGATTTGAATTCTTTTATTTTAATCTAACTCCTCATATCTGGACCTTGTAACCAATTCCTCATATCATATCCAGAAGACCTTCTTAGTCCAGTTGTTAAGGATTGTACTCTCTCTCTTTCTCTCTCTCTCTCTCTCTCTCTCTCTCTCTCTCTATATATATATATATATATATATATATATATATAGGCCATTGGCTTCTATAAGAAGCTTATCTACCCTTTAGAATAAGACTATTAAATGCATGTCAATGCCTTGCTAATAATTTTACTATAGAGAGTCACTGAAAATCAGAAAGAATAGAACCATTGAGCCACAACAATACAACATCATAGTTGAATTCACAATGTCAATTGTATGTGTTTAACCATGACAAGTAGTTATTATTTTTTTAATGGTAGTAGATATGTAGGGAATAAGACTGGCCATTTATTGTCTTAAAAACATTCATGTAAGAATGTAATGGATCTATAGTTGCTGATGCCTCTACATCTATGTACCTAAGAAAAAGAGATCTCTTCTTGGAAATAAGTCTTACATTCTTATACCCCACAAAATTAGATCTATTCTTGATAATACCTTTAAAACTGATTTTTATATTCTTACATTCCATTGGCAAAGGGTCCATGTATGCAATGCATGCACAGCATGCCTTAGATTTGTTCCAGGACAAATGAATTTTGTATAATAAATATTGATATTTTTTAATAATTACTGATATTTTTTTTTACTATACTCCTTATATATATGATATCTTTTAAAAGGTTTTCATTCTTTCATTTCTTAGGATAAATTATGAACAAGCATTTGTTTAGTAGGGTGATTTAAGCAGAGAAGGTCCTTACTTCTGTTGATTACTCCATGGAAAACATGGAAGAATTGAGTGAAAGAAAGTTTAGGGTTGAGTTTAAGTGATCAAGAATAGAAGAAAAATAGAGTTAACTGCTTCTTACTTTTGATTGAAGATGAAAGTAGAATGTGAACCTAATTCATTCAACAACAAAATGATTGATGAATTTGTCAAAAGGAAATCAAGAACTGAATTAACTTACAAATAAATGAGTTTTAAATGCATTGTTGTTTATTGATTTTATTATTATTTTATCAGATTTCCTTTGTAACCACTATGGACAGTATCCGCCAGTTTCAAATCATTCTTTGCCACTGTTAAATACATATACCTAAGCAAAAAGATGGCTTCTTGCTGATATATTTACAACTGAATTTTACATTAATGTGACCAGGAAATAGGGATCTCGTCTTGTTAATACTTGTAAAATTGGTTTTACATTCTCATATCCCAGAAAATTGGACCAATTCTTGTTGCTTGTCTCAAAAAATGAATGATACATTTTCATAGCCCGAAAAGGGAACTATTCTTGATGATATCTTCACAATTGAATCATATATTTCTATACCCAAGAAAAGGGAACTATTTTTGCTGATGTCCCAGCAATGTAATCATACTTTTTCATACCCCCAAAAAGGGACCTATTCTTTCTGATGTCTCCCAATTTAAACATATATTTCCATACCCAAGAAAAAGGGATCTGTTTTTACTGATGTCTCAATGATTTAAGCATATACTTCCATGTCCAAGAAAAAAAGGATTGTTCTTGCTGATGTCTCTATGATTTAAGCATATATTTCCATATCCAAGAAAGTGGGATCTATTTTTGCCGATGTCTCAACGATTTAAGCATATATTTCCATATCCAAGAAAAAGGGGTCTATTCTTACTGATGTCTCTATCATTTAAGTATATATTTCCATATCCAAGAAAGCGGGATCTATTTTTGCTGATGTCTCAATGATTTAAGCATATATTTCCATGTCCAAGAAAAAGGGGACTGTTCTTGCTGATGTCACTATGATTTAAGTATATATTTCCATCTTCAAAGAAAAAGGGGTCTATTCTTTTTGATGTCTCTATGATTTAAGCATATATTTCCATATCCAAGAAAGAGGGATCTCTTCTTGCTGATGTCTCCCAATTTAAACATATATTTCTATATCTAAGAAAAAGGGGTCTATTTTTGCTGATGTCTCAACGATTTAAGCATATATTTCCATATCCAAGAAAAAGGGGTCTATTCTTGCTGATGTCTTTATGATTTAAGCATATATTTCCATATCCAAGAAAGGTACTCATTCTTGCCAATGTCTTTACAATTGTATCATCCATTTATTGAGCCCCATTTCAGATTTGTAGAAAAATGTTAATGGATTTAAATACTGTTCACCAAAAGTAACTCAGTTTTTGTACATTGAGGAAATCCAAATGTTTGAATTTTGTAGTCGTATACATTGAGCCAATCAGTGACAGCAAATGACATGCATGACTTTGAATCGTTAATCAATAATAATATTTTTCTTCCTCAAGGGAATCCACTTCTCTCACCTTCTTTCTCTTGCCTATCATGCATTTGCATTGGAAGTTACTGCTAGAATTTATCCTCACACATAAAACAACATAGCCATCTACACATACATCTTTAAGCATGCAATGATACACTTTCTGTCGACAATGTACTTACACAATATTTCCTCTGTTACAAAAACGGAGACAAAAAATATATTTTGTGTAATTCTTTTCTTTCAGATTGAAAGAAAAATAATATTTGAATAAATATAAAAATAATTTAAATTTGTTGATACATGTTTAAAAATTATTATTATTTCTTTGGTTACACACACCTTTTCCATTACACATGTCCATATCCAAGAACTAGGGAAATATTCTTGCTGTGTCTCTACAACTAAATCATACATTTCCATACCCAAGAAAAACGAATCTATTCTTGATGTTTCCATACCCCAAAAAAAAGGGATCTATTCTTGCCAATATTTCTAGAGGAAAAAAAGAAAATGAAAATAATTTGTTTTAGATTTTCTATTTTATTCTAACATAATTTGATTAAATTGCTCAGCTTGCATCACTTTTAGCCATCACTGTATGCCTCATTTTATCAATTATAAATTTACTTTTGCTAAATTTATCTTAGAAATCAAGAAATTAATCAATTTCTGAAGCAATTTATGGCAACTATGAAATATAATTGGATTTGTTTACAAGGCATCAATTATAGTTTATTTCATTTTTTTAGTCTCAGTCAAGAATCATTTTATATGTTGAATCTTTAATAAGTGCTCAAGATACATGACTCCATGCCATTTTAGAGAAAGTCAACAGCCAAAAGTGATCAGAATCAACAAACTTTTGGGTAAGTTTTATATTCATTAATTCCAGAAAAAAAGACACGTGTGCATATACAAGAAAAATATTAAAAAAAGCTAAGCAAAAATACCTTGCCAATCTTGCTTCATGAAACATGTATTTATATATGTAATCTTCCATCATCTTGAATGTATGAGGATCAAGTAGGTCAATTCTTAAAACTGAACAACCAGATTACCCACACGTGTGATTTGTTTATAGTGTTAAAGAACTGTGCAGAACCAACGACACTTTTTGGAAGAATTTAATACAGAAAACTGATACATATAGTGTAACAGTTTTCTGTACCACAAAGTTTCCAAATGACCCTCCTCAGGTTTTGAATTCAGAGTTGTCTTTCTCCTAGACTGGTTCCCAACCAAGGCTACAGACCCCAGTTTTCCCTATATATATATATATATATATATATATATATATATATATATATATATAAGAAATGACGCAAAGAAAACCTTTCATGTCAATGTGTTTTATTTCTTGAGGAATTATCAAAGCAGGTATGGAACTTTTAGTAAGTTATCTCTATTTACACATACGGCCATCTCTAGATATATATGGGACCTTAAAAAGCAAAAACACACTGAAAATAATATGGGAAATAAGGAAAACAACACCAACCAAAACAATAAAAACTGTAAACTTTCTCCAAAGGAACACAAATTGCTAAGCAAAAGAACAGAACTTATCACAAAATGCAGGCATGGAAATAATTTTTAGTATGTTACTTAAAACTTGAAAATTAAAAAGGCACATTCTTTTAAAACATTAGTAAAAAATATGGAAATAAAATATATGGATTGCATACAATGTAGATTATAATAATACACATGCTTCAAAGAAAACAAACAAACAAAAAATGAATAAACAAAATTAATGAATTATAAATAACAAATAATATGAATGAATTCATATATGTATATATTCAAAGACTTTAGAACTAAATAAATTTAGTAATAATAAATAAGGCTAGTGCTGAAGTTGTTAAGAACAAAAGCATGATTCAATTTTATAATACAAATTTGTTCATATATTATCGTAATGGTGATGATAATATTAGCCTTACAAGGAAACATTTAGCATTCATTGACCGAGCAATCAGTGCTTTTTCATTTGAAATTTCTCAAATATTTTTGTGAAAACAATTTTTTAGGAAATAGTTTTGTCAATTCCAGTAGCTGTTATTGCTCTTTCTAATATTGATGGGGGTTTCCTTCCTAACCTTTTATTTGAAGTAGTGTGGAATGTTAACATCTTGATTAAGTCATTATTTTCTTTTTTAGTTACATGTGCTATCTGTTTTAATTGTTGCTGCTAGTGTTAAAAGTTCTCAGGTGATATAATTTCTGCTAATTGGCACAGTTCTTTATTTGTGATTCTGTAGCACCAATCCACAAGGTTCAAAGATGTGTGGTCCTTGTCAAGACTCATTGGCTTCACACACTCAAAGCCATTTTTTAGCCATGATCTTAGAAAGAGGTTGTAAAGGGATTGGCACCAAAGATGACATCCCTATGAAAGTTGTGATCTGACAAGAACAACAGCTATTAAAGAATATGATTTAAGTTTTCAGCTTTTGGTCTTGTAGTAATTTGTGATGTTACGCAAAACTATCTCAAGCCTATTCTATATTCGGTTTCCTTATCTCCTATGCTAAATTTGTTCTGATCCTACACTGAGGTATTTGAAGTGTTTAGTATTTATTAATTCCACATCCTGAATTTTTATGATGGACTAGCAGCATGACCCGGCGTTGCCCGTGCTTGATTAAAAAATCATATGACTCATACAGCAATCGCTATCACTTGACTTAAAATATTTTTGCCCTTCTTTGCCTTTAAAGGAGTGCCCTTTGCCATGCTGATGTTGCTACATGCCTTACTTCTTGCCTATCTCACACTGCGATTTTTTTTCTAAGCTCTATACTAAACATTAAATCTGTTATGAAAAAAGAACTAAACAAAATGAACACAAAACGATCAGCTTTAAAAAAGGACTCGTAACTGGAAAAACTGAATGAAAAAAGAATGTTAACAACAAATATTTTTTCACACCTAACCCAGTTCTGCAGAATCAGAATCAACGTTGAGTTTAAGCAAGCGAATGAGCCAATTGGAGTAAAGTGCCATGCAGATTTAAATTTTTCCCACTTGTGATGAATGCAGCTATCGATTTTGTGCATGCTAGCATGCTAGTTAACATTCATGTCAGTCAGCTGTTGGCTCTCACGCTGACCAATAGAATCTTCCTGCCTATTCATGGCAGCCAGCTATAGGCTCTCACTCAGGCCAGTAGAAAATGGCTGCAAACTACATGAAAACTGCCGTAGAAGAATGAAAAAATTGATTATTTCCACTATCAATGGGAGTTGGGAAATGCAAAGTTGGTCTTGGCCTTCCCACTAACTTGGAGCATGTGCATGTAAATTTTGGTGCAAATCTGTCGAAAATTGCGGCCATGCATTCGTTACACACACACAACACACACACACCCTGACTTTTATACATAGAGATTCAGAGTAGAATGCCATTACTGCTTTTATTTCAATTCTGAATCATAGTTTCTGTTTTGGAAAGGTTTATTTTGAATCCTATTTCATGGAACACAGGTAGGGGGATGGGGTGGTTTTCTGTTCATGTACTATTAAGAAATAAATGAATAAATAGAATATGAAAGTAATTAATTACAAACAAAAAAGACTTAAATGCAAATCCTAATCTTATGACTGATCACCAAATCACTTAAATACAAACTTTAACTTATGACTCATTCCCTAATGACCTATATAATTAATAATAAACATTCCTACATAATAGTTGTAACAAAAATACAATAAACAAGAAATAGCCTTTATAATTAGATCAATTCAATAGATTTCTTTTTAAATCATTTCACCCCAAGGAAGGCAATACAGACACTAAGATGCAGGGGGTAATGAGTGTGACAAAATATTATTACGGATAGAGAACAATTAAAAGAATTGGAATAAAAAGCCAGAAATAAAGAAGTTAAAATAACATAAACATCAGCCTTCCTACCCATAATTCCCCAGTGACAAAAATATATAAATAGTCAATCTACACTTCCACCCTCATCGGCTGATGATTGCTTTTAGGTGTGAAACATACTTTTGTCATTCCATGTTGATACCTATGTTAACACTGCTTCTATTTATGTATATGGTCCTATGCTAACATTCTGAGAATTTGATTTGAATGTCATATGGACTTTTGTTGACACACTTTTGGAGCTAGTGTACGAAAAACACAACTACCATAACTCATTAAGATCATAGGGCCACCACATGTACTGTAGCCATAGCATCATTGGTGTGTCTTTTGAAGATAGCCTAATGGAGCCAAATCCTCTCCATTCTGGTTTGAATTTAGAGTTGCACTTCTCCTAGACTACTGGTTATCAAGCAAGGTTACAGAGCCTAGTTTGTCCTGCTATTTACCCTTAGCTGGGGGGTGGGGAGAAAATATTGTCATACATGTCTCAAGATTATTCATGGATAAGTGAATTTAGCAAACTTGACTGGAATTCACACTTGGCTCTTTGATTTCTCATCCTCAGCCACTATCCATCACACCACATGACAAAAAAACAGGCAAGTAATTATTTTAAAGGTTTCAATTGAAAATAGATATTCTGATTAGCTGTTATTTTTATTGTCAAATTCTCAGTACTTTTGGGTGATAAGAACTTAATGCGTGTATGTTTCAGTCAAAATATAATATTAACTATTTGATTTATTAATGACATAAAATGTTATGATTCAATTCATTGGTAGTCAAGGATGAATAAGTTGGAATAAAGACCTGTTCCTCTTGACCAACCAGAAGCAATTCCCAAGATTAAAAGCTAACACATTTTATCATCCTCAGATAAACACAACAGTCTTTACTTTGTGTATATTTCATATACAATTATCCAAAACAGACTTCAGAGACCTGGATTGTCATGAAATATTTACATTTAACATAACATAACAAGAAAATTAAGTTATAAATGAAGCAGGCAAAACAATTTTTTGATTCAAATACTACATATTATATATATATATATATATATATATATATATATATGTGTGTAGTGTGAATATAGAATGACAGAATGATGAGATTATTTCTGTAAGGATTGGCAGTTCTTTCTAGGATCAGAGTATCTGTGCACTTTGCCACAGATCAAAATGCCATTTGACACACTCGACTAAACTTTAACTCACCACTCTCTTTATTTGTCTTTCTGTATATATATATATATATATATATATATAGCATTAACATGAATCATATATGTACATGTGTGATAGAATATAGTATTAGGTCGGTGCATAAATAATGACGTAATAATGTTGTTTTTGACGTATTTTTAACGTCAAAAAACGACATTATTACGTCATTATTTTTGCACCAACCTAATATTTTGGTATGCTATATTTACAGTCTCTTTCATGCTAATTGCAATCATCAGGCCATATATATATATATATATATATATATATATATATATATATATATATATACACTTACCCCCCAGGATTTTGAATCTGGATGCCAGGAAAAGTCAACTAATACTTCTGGCTCTTCTATTGCAGAGCATGTTATAAATAGTAGGAATTGTGTCTTTGGACCATTTTTTTCTATTTTATCGAGGTCCCACTCCTCATATCACCTCAAGGTTCTAGAGTCCTTGTTAACAGAGGGAATGCTTATTGGGTTTGAATGTTATTGGACTCTAGCTTCCTTGAAACTCATATTTTTTTCTTTTTTTTTCTTTTCCCTCCATTAGTTATCATTAATATCAATTAAAATTACATGTTTATTTTTTATATCCCAGAAATAAACTTGATAAGACTGGGACAAAACCAGTTGTTTTTTACCTTTTAAAATATACATTAAAATACCATATAAATTATGCTTATTCCTAGCTATCCTCAAATTTTGTACTACAAAAAACTTATTTAAATATATATATATATATGTATGTGTGTGTATATATATATATATATATATATATATATATATATATATATATATATATATATATATACACACACACACACACATATATATATATATATATATACATACATATATATATATATATATATATATATATATATATATATATATATATATATAGCATTAACATGAACTAGCCAAG
Source organism: Acanthosepion lycidas (assembly GCA_963932145.1). NCBI lineage: Eukaryota > Metazoa > Mollusca > Cephalopoda > Sepiida > Sepiidae > Acanthosepion > Acanthosepion lycidas. The sequence continues at coordinate 59,180,456 of OZ010590.1, forward strand.
TGACAAATTTTATATTTGTATTAATCCTATAATATATATATAAAAGTGGACATTGAGGTCAAAACCCAGCAGTGACAATCTGTTTCATGCTTAAATTCAATTGTCAGGCTATAATGATTGCATTTAAGCATGAAACAGACTCTGCTGCCATTGGATGTTGACTTCAGTGTTCGCTTTTTGTATTTACAAGTGCATCTTTATTGTAGAATAATAATCACTGTTGTTTAACAATGAAGATACATGGTTAAAGAAAGAAGGGACTTTTGACATTACAATAGGAAGCTTTGACAGTGCTGAGACCTGTAGGTTAATAGGTATACATTTGCTACACAAATTAAAATAATAGATAGAAATGACACAGGACTCTACAGGTACAATGGTCTCATAATCTTAAGAAACTGCAACAAGCAAAACACAATCAAAACTAGAAAAGCAATAATAAAGATTTTCAAAAATAACAGATTCAACATATATATATAAACTAACCTAAACGAAGTAGATTTTCTAGATGTTACCTTCAACCTAAGAAAAGCCACATATAAACCATACAGAAAACCCAATGATAAACCACTGTATATACACACATCTTCCAACCACACACCATCAATAATCAAACAGAAACTACAATCTGTTAACCACAGACTTTCCTCCAATTCTTCCAGTGAAACCATCTTCATTGAATCCAAAGTAGACTAAGAAACAGCCCTAAAAGACAGTAGATTTCTGGCAACACTCACATAGATACCACACAGCACAAAATGCCAACAGGAAGAGAATTCATATGATTCAACCCACCATACAAAAAAAAATATAAAAACAGACGTAGGAAAAATATTCATTAAACTCATACACAAACACTTTCTTGCATCAAGTATTCTTGACAAATATTCAACAAAAATGCAGAAAAAATCAGCTACAGTTGCACTGAGAACATGACACAAATAATAAAACTCACAACAGGAAATACAACCAACAAACAATCTGAACAAATTAAACCTATGTTTAACTTCAGAACAAAGAACAACAGTCCCTTAAATGGTAATTGCTTGCAGAACAATGTAATATACCAAGCCACTGTAAAATCAGCAGATAATGAAGAAAAAATTTACATAGGAGTAACTGAAGTACCCAGGAAACAAAGAAACTGAAAACACAAAACAGCTGTTACAAATAGTAAATATGCTAATGGCACAATGTTTCCTAAACATATCTGAGAGATTAAAAAAGAAAGAAATCACACCAAAAATATGATGGAAAATAAGGAAAACAACAGTCTACAACAATCAATCCAAAAACTGTAAACTCTGCCTGAAGGAAAAAGTAGGTATAATTACCTTTCCAAACCAAAACAGACTACTAAATAAATGATCTGAACTCATCTCAAAATGCAGACATGAATACAAATTTTTACTATGTTACTTAAAATTTGAAAAACTGAAAATGAACAAGAATAAACAAAAATAAATAAATAAAATAAAATAAATAAACTAACACAAGTAAAATAAATTAATCAAAACAAATAAATTAGTAAATAAACTAAGTAAGTAAAAATTAACGAACCACATACACAAGAAAACATAGTAATAAAAACCAACAATAAAATAATCAATAATAAATAAGAATGTTAACTAACAATGCTATAAATAGCCAAAAAACTCTGTTCGGTTCCACAATTATTCCCACTCAATAGACCCTAGAATAATTTAAAACTGTTACTGCCCATCAAAATGAACATTAGAATAATACAATAGACTGCACACACTGCAATATAATAGACTACCCACAATGCATCACTAACATGTTTATATAAACAGATGGGTAAAACAACACATATGGCCTGACAATTGTGTTTGGCATGAAACAGACTGTTGCCTCTGGTTGTTGACTTATATATAAATATATATATATATATATATATATATATATATATATATGTATATATAATACCTGTCTACTAGAGTGACTAACCTTATTGCAGATGCTCGCTCAGACACATTTGTTTATACTGTAACTATGCTGAGCAGACCTTAGTTACAGTTTCTGGGAGAGAGCATAATATCTAGCCTGATCAACAATTTGAACAAGGCCAATTTCACTTACAAGGCTTGGGTCAACCCGTGGTATGGTTTTCAGACACTTTCCAAAGGTGCCACATGCTGGGATCGACCTCAATAACATCAGGAAGTCTCCCTCCTGACAAATCAACCATGGTGAGATTCGAACCACCCCCGGGTCTCATGGTCAGAAATCAAACATTCTAACCACTCGGCCACATTCCCCCTCCCTATATATACATATATATATATATATATATATATATATATATATATATATATATATATATATATATATATATATATATAAGAGATCTAATAATCATTTTTCCTAATATCTATATTATTTACATTACAAATTTATATGTTATTTCAAATGTTATTATGGTGGATGCTTTGTATTTGAAATAGATGCCACAATTCCATTTATTAAACAGTGTATATTAAGTCTACTGTGTTTATCAGTCTGTGCATTCAAGAAATCTTCATAAAGAAAATGTATTCTCCAGAATTTTTACATAAATATACATATATATATATATATTTTACAGAATTAATGGATATATTTTTAATTAAACATTTTTATTACTTCAAATGTTGTTATAATGGACACCTTTATTTGAAATAAATGCCCCATTTTATTTATTAAACAGTGTAATTTTACATTTATGGGCCTCCTTATTCAAGAAAGAATGTATTTTTTTTATTAAAAAATGCGTTCTCCAGCAGAGATTGAACCTGTGTGGAAAGCCACTATTTGATCCAGTGTGTTTTATCTCTTGGCCATAAGGAACATAACAAACAATTTTTATTTTCCCTTTTTAATGAAAGTACATCCTCCTCAGCCAGATTATTTTTTCAAAAGATTCATATCTGCTGAATGTCGGATTAAAAATAAATCCATTAATTCTTTAGAAAATGTAAATTCATACAAATTATATTTAATTCATTTTAATACACTTTAATGCATATTTGACCTAAATATCATTTTTCTATTACTAATGCATATATTCATTTCTGTTTACCTTTGTCCCTTTTGCCTTCATTATATCTTGTGAGTGTCATATTCCCCAAGCCATCTTTCCCCATTATGTGTCCTGGAAATTTCAACTGTCTCTTTATGATTCTAAGTATAAGCATCCTTTTTGTTCCCCTCTTTACTTTCAGTCCATGGCATTATTAACTTCCTTCTGCAGAACCATATTACTGTTGCCACAACTCTCTTCTTTACCTGTTAGAAAATTGTTCCATATTCACTACCATATAACTATTCAACATGCTTTGTTTGTTTCTAATAAAATTTTGGCAATCTTGGACCTCTGTGCACACAAAAAACAATGTCAAAAGGAATGTTTTTCCATTGATTATTTTAACTACCTTCATTCAATGGAAATATCTATTATTTTAAAAAGTGATGATTAGAATTGTATTTGTTTGTTTGTTTGTTTGTTTGTTTAATGTTTAACAACCTATCAATCGATTAGAATTATAATAAAACTTAAACATTATCATGAAAGTGAATTTATACATTTTTTGTTCTTGAGAATTTAGAACAAAAATATTAGATTGTTCATTTACAAGAATAATTTTATATTTACAACATTGTAAAAACTAATACAATTAAAACTAATGCAATATTTATCATTTACCAATTTATAAAGAAATAAATGTGAAAACAATTTTTTATTCATAAATTTATAAACATTTACTAAATTATAAAATATTTGAACCAACTATAAGGAAATCCTTATTATTTACCATTTTATAAAGTTTGAATCGATTGGCAATCAGCCGATGTTTAGTCAACCATTCCAATAAACAAAATAATAAATAAACAGTGTTTATTATTTTTGTTTTCAGTTCTCAAGAACAAAGAAAATGGATAAATTCACTTTCATATATTTTGGTTTTATTGCAATTCTAATCAATGTTTTTTTAAAACAATAAACATTTCTGAGGAGTGAAGATAGTTAAAGTAATAACCAGTGACATGCAGAAGTTTCATGATGTTTGGTGGTGCTGGGGTCAACTACTTGATTCTATGCCCATAAAACTCAAGTAGGGGAGGACTGTAGGGCCTAGTAATGAGAAATGTGAGAAAGGAAGAGTTCTTGATAATGCAAGTTATTTTTTGGACAATGGCATATTTTCCCAGGCTTCATGATACCAAAAGTAATTTAAAAAAAATTGAGCATCAATCTTTCCATATTTAGAAACAATGTACATGAAAAATGCACCTGAGTATCAATCAACTCATTTTAATTACTCTTAAACAATTTTTGTCCAAATATGTAAAGACAGGTAGAACATAAACACTTTACTCAAATTAAATATAAACTAAATTTTTATTTCACTCTTTGATTAGATATCCCCACCCCACCCACTATGGATGCCTGGGGCCATCGCACCATCTGCCTCCCCACTTTCTGCATGCTACTCTCACTAACAGTGTCAATGGAAAATTCGTCTTTTTGACATTCCAGTTTTTTGCAGGCATGAAAGTTCAGGTTTGCCAAAATTTTATTTTTACTTTATACTTTGCTTAGCTTTTGGAAGGCATTTTTTGCTATTCTAATGCACCTTTGGATTTCAATGTCACATTTTCTGGTCTCTGTTAAATTTTCAAACTTGCTTGATTTTGACATTTACGACTACCATAATCTAGACTTCTCTTTTCTCTTTCCAACAAGGTAGTTACCATTGGATGTTAGTAATGATAATTTTGTTAGTCAAATTGTGTTTTGGTGATGATGCACTGAAGAAGAACATATGAACAGACATACAGTGATTTTGGCTGGTGCAACATGCTGCCACTTTTCAAATAACTGTTGCATTGAGCATGTCTTTTTTGCTTTGTGGCAATCAAAGTGAAGAGTTGTTCTCTTCAGAAGCATGTTAGGTTACTGGTGGAGTGAATATGGTATGTAAAACCTATAGCTTGCAATGAAATCAAGAGATCATTGATGACTCACTTTGACAAATCTTTATGGCGTATTTTTCACTTTAATTAGTTAATATCAATAATTGGCTTTCCAAAACTAATAACATCATATTTCCCACAAGAGATATAAGCCATTGTTATAGACAAGGTAAAAACAAAGATTTGGAATATTTATTTTTAGATAGGTAAACCCTCCCCTTTTGAAAGACTGAAAGGAGCACAATCTTTCTATGCTCTAAATTCTCAAAATATTAACTATGCACAGGATAAAGTTAAGGTTAGTAAATATCAGTCAAATTTATTATTTTTTTATTTGGATATTAAAAAGAAGAAAATAAAAATCTGGAACTGAAAAAAGTGGTTGGAGTATACCATCAGTAGCATTCATAATAAGATAGAAAACCTATTATCTAGCAATCAAGTTTAAAGATACTGTCAATTGAGAAGAGTTTTTTGGGGGGGTTTTTTTTTCATTTTCCCACAAGCAAGGCAATAATGCAAGTAAGACACAAGGGGTTACTTGGAGTGAAAGAGAATGAAAAGGTTTTAGAAGTAACCAAAAACCCATAAACTGGAAACAAGGTTTATACCTCTACCCCTGTTCAACAGACACAAAGGAATTTAAACCAGGTAATAGATGAACCAGTTCACACTTCATTATTCAACTAATACAAGCCCAATAGCAGTAATGCAAGTATGTCCCAAGGGGTTACTTGGAGTGAAAGAGAATGAAAAGGTTTTAGAAGTAACCAGAAACCCAATCCTAAACTGGAAACAAGGGATAAACCTCTACTCATGTTCAACAGACACAAAGGAATTTGAACCAGGTGATAGATGAACCAGTTCACACTTCAACCAATACAAGGTGCAAGAGCCACTCAAGATGGTTACGGATTAAGGTTGTTGAATGGGCATAAGAGAAATAGATAAGAGGTGCAGTTTATGAAAATATGTAGAAAAGATAATATCATAAACTGTACTTTGTACCTTTTTTTCAACAGGAGTATTTTTTGTGAATATCATTTCAAGGATTCTTGGGTCTGCCAAACTCATTCTTTGTGTCACTTCTATTGTTTCTACATTTGTTGTTCCACTCTCCACCCGTCACCAGTTTACTTTGAGATCTAACATCTGCATGATTTACATTTCTGAAAAATTAGAAAGTAAAAATTTGAAACTAAAAGAATGGTGGTAGAAGGATGACATCAGTAGTAGTAATAATTGTAAGTTAGTAAACAATCAAGTTAATATGGCGCTGTCAATTATTTTGAGAAAAGTTCATATAACCTCAAGAATTCTTGGGTCTGCTGAACTTATTCTTACTCTTGCTTTTGTTATTACCACATCTTGATCAGTCCCTTCTTCATCCTTCTTCAGTTTACTTTGAAAGGTATCATCTGTGTCATTAACATTTCTGAAATTGAACTAAACCAATCAGCAAAGAGTCCTTGATAATGCAAGTTATTTTTTGGACAACAGCATATTTATCCTGGTTTCATGATATCAAAATAATTTTTTTTTTTAAATTGAGCATCAATCTTTCCATATTTAGAAACAATGTACCTGAAAAATGCACCTGAGAATCAATTAGGAAAGTGAATTAATTTTTGTGCTAACAGTGTTGTAATTAAAATCTTAATCAACCCATTTTAATTGCTCAATTACTCTTAAACAATTTCTGTCCAAGATCATTAAGGTCAATGTGATAGGGTTTTCAGTATAATCCTTTTTTTCAACATATGATATGTCAATTAAAAGCCAATTGCTATAAAACTTTTAGAAGAATTTTTGTTCAGTTATAATTTCATTAAACTGTATATTTTATTAAAAACATCATCTATGATGGTCACCAATCAATGAGAATGTTTATATATAGCTATAGCAGTTATATTTCGAAAGATACAACAAGGTACGTGGGGACTGTTAATAAAATAGAAGCATTGGAAATATATAATTATTAGTAATCAAATAGTTCATTTATCAAATTTAAATATAGACTCAGAGCTTTATCAATTTGTCACATCCAATCTTCAGCTGATTCTTTTGGTAAACTAACTTTGCTTACAGAATGCATTTTTTTTCTCTATAAAAAGTTTTCTTATGACAGAAATTGTTTGAAGATAATTCTGTTAATGACATAAAATTGATGAATTAGATAAAATTTTGAATTTCATTAATGTATATTTGGGTAGTAATCTTTCTTTTAAACATTTTTATTAAATATGATGGACAAGGAAAATCTTTTTATTTAGTTTTTCCAACATTCTTGTGTTTTTCTGTTGGGTGGGAGTAAGGAAGTACAAAATCTGTCCATATCGTCCATAGTCCGAAGCACTTTCAGCCACTTCTTCAGACATTTTCAAGGGATTTTGTTTTTTGTGTTAGTTTCTTTTCATATTTTTACTGTGTCACATATATTATTTATGTGGTTTTGAATTTATAAATGTTATATATAGTTATATATATGAGAGGCCCCGTACATCAAAAATCTTTCCCACCATCAACCTCACCATGTTTAACAATAGGAATGGTGTACTCAAAGTCACCCACTCAAATTCTAGCTGTGCCCAACATATGATGACTTGGAATTATCACTCCTACAAGAATTCAAAACCACATAAATAATATATAAAGCTAAAAATAATGGAAGCCTTATTAATAAAAATCCAACACTCAATAATATCAACTATGAACATGGACACAGTATGTTGACCATGTTTTGAAAATGAAACATTATATAAATACATACCAACAACAATCTATTTTTAGTTAACAGTTAATATATTTCAACCTTGAAAATGGCTAAATATATTGCAGAAAGTGCTCAGAAAAAAACATCTGGACAGTTTTTATATAATTTATCTACTGAAAAGAAAAAATTATAAGATCTCATGAAAAATTATATAAAAAACTTAATCAAAGCACCTTGTCTGTCCCATTAAATGAAAGAAGGATTGCATGAAAAAAGGATTGCTGCCTAAATGCACAATATATGTGTGTGTGTGTGTGTGAGTGCACTGAGTTCAACATAAAACATTGGTACCATGGGATTTGGTTCCTATTTCTTTTCTTCTTATAATTATTCAACCAATACAAGGCGCAAGAGCCACTCAAAGTAGATGGTTACAGATTAAGTTTGTTGAATGAGCATAAGAGAAATAGATAAGAGGTGCAGTTTATGAAAATATGTAGGAAAGATAACATCATAGACTACACTTTGTAACTTCTCCACCTCTTATGTTCATTCAACATCAATCGGTAACCCTCTACCTTGAGTGGCTTTTGGGCCTTGTATTGGGTGAACAATTATTAAAAGCAGTCATTCAGTTTAAATGGCTCTCCAGAAAAGGGGCACAATATTATATCTGTTTGATTTTCTTCCTGCTATTTCTTGTAATTAAAGTTCCATTTAACTAGCATCCAATTTAATATTTTTTTTATTTACATGTATTTCATTTTTATTTTATCAAAAGGAAAAAATACAAGTTCATGCTTTCATTTATTTTCCATACAGATGTTTATTATCTACCAAAACACTTGTATTTTCAATGTTTTCTTTGTTTATTATGTTTATTATAATTATCTGTAAACGTGTTTTTCATAATAGTTTTTTCTTCTAGAAATGTTGAATTAGCATAGGTTTTGTCAGTGCTGTTTTTCTTTCCTTTAGTATTGCATCCACTAAATAAATAAATGAATTGTTAACAAAGAAAGCTGACTACCAGATGTTGACCTGATCCTCCAAGCCAGATTTATAGCACTAAAGGAAAGTTCCATCTCTTTATTCATGCTATCTTTTATCACATCGTTCTCACTCTCCCAACAGACAAGTGTTACCATTTCATTTTGAATTTTTTACACATTTTAGCATTTTTCATCCAAATGGAATATTGCTGCCATATATGGTCTGGTGCCCCAGCTGTACATCGCAAGGTCCTCAACAAAATCCAGAGACAAATATGCAATGTGATAGGTCCTGATCTGGTATCTAGTTTACATTTACTTTCTCACAGACATGCCATGGCGTCATCTGTCTCTTCTACAAGTATTTTCATGGCAACTGTTTCAACAAGCTACTTTCGCTGGTTCTGAGACTGCATGAATTTAAGCGAGCTACTAAGCTGACATCCTGACCCCACTCTTTCACTGCTGAAACAGTTAAATGTAACATATCTCTTCTATTCAAACAGCTTCTTCTCTCACATTTCCCATCTGTGGAACTCCCTCCCCTTACTTGCTTCCCCGATGACTATAATCTTCAAATATTCAAATGTAATGTCAATCAACATCTTCTGATACCTTGATCTTGTTCCCCGTCCTTCTCTTTATCCTTTCCTCAAACACACCTCTTTACTCTTGTTCTCAATCCTCTGTAACCCCTTGGGTGCTAGTGGCACTCCTGCCTTGCTTGGAGTGAATTGCTTTTAAAAAAAATAGGATGTGCCAGATAATTGGAAATATTTTGATAGGAACTGAAAACAAATTTATTCAATAGAAAAAATCATGTTTTTTAGGTTTTTTTAATCATTTCATCCCAATCAAGGCAACAATACCACTAAAATTGCAAGGGATTACAGAGGTGAAAGGGATTCAGAATGAGAAGATTGAAAATAGGGACAATTGAGAAATAGGACAAAAAAAGAACAGGATTAAGGAAGACAGAAGTTGATGATTGACATTGCAATTAAATATTTGAAGATTGTAGCTAGCAGAGAAGCAGGAAATTGAAAGGGAGTTCCACAGTTAGAAAGTGTGAGAGAAAAAAACTGTTAGAGTAGAAATTACATCTAGCTAGTTAAACAGCAAAATGGTGAGTCATACTAGTAACATGTTTAAATTCATGTAGTCAGGACACATGAGATTATCAGGTGGAATTATCCCCCTTGTCTGCCAAAGAACTACTAACAAAGGCTAGATGGCATTTGCCAAAGAAGTATATAAGAAAAGAGCACAAAAGTATCATCCTTTTTCTTTGCTTTTTACTTACAGGATGCCTTAGAAATATAAATGTTACATTCCTTTCTAGGGTACCTTTTGATTTCCAGTGAACCTCATGATGTATTGGATACAACACAGAATAGAATACAGGGTGTTATGGTTAAATTGTTGCTATTTTATATTTTTAATTTTGCCAATGCACGTTTGTTTTTTATTTAGTCAACTGTACAGTATAGTAGGGTCAGTTGGGCACTGTCTGCAAGAAAAAGAGCACTATGATGCAATTCATTCCACCAGAAATTTGGAAATAGCATCCTGTACTGCTTGGAATTCTTTAAACTTCAATACAAACATTTCAGTGTGTTTGGGTGTCAATCTGAGGGGAGTGTAGAGGATTCAGAAAGAGTTGGATGAGTCTAATTGTGATTATAAAGGTATGGCAGCTCAGAAAACTCACACTGATCATTCTGATGAGAAAAGAACTCCCAGATTTGTTGGTGAGGGCCTCTGTCTCAACACAGAGGTAGTCTTGCTCTGGGCCAAGGAGGTGGCTGCTGGAAGACCCTATGTCTGGCAAAAGGACTCTGCACCATGCCACACAAGCAGGAGAACCCAGTCATGGTGGTCAGACAATTTCTGCAAACACACCACCCTTTACATCCAGCCACCTAATTCTCCAGACTCCAACCCTCTTTATTATTATGTGTGGGGCACAGTTATTATGTGTGGGGCACAGTTGAGTGAGAAACCAACAAAACTCTTTGTAACACCAAAGATGAACTGAAAGCAAGAATTATGGCAGCATTCACCAACTTAAACAAGGAGACCGTCCAGAAGAGATGCAGTAGATTCCGAAGTCGTCTGGGGGCTGTGGTTGAAGCCAATGGCGATTTTATTGAATAAATTTATTCTTTAGTATTTCAAAATATTTTTGTGTAATTTTGGTAAATATATCTGTTAAAATGAGATGTAAATGTTATTTTCATTTTTGTGTAATTTAGATGACAGTTTATCCATCTTACTTTATTGGATCACTGGTTGAACTATTCCTCAATGACCCCTCTACATAGATTAATTCAGAAGAACTTGGAGGTCATGTGTTGTGGGGTGGCGGTTACATGATCATGGAAATTTTTACCCAGTATCTCCTTGGTAGAAACTGTGTGGATGCTTTCTGACTTCTTCTATGTGTCATCTCCCTTCAGTATATGAGCAGTGTTTCTCTCTTTGCCAAGGCTCCCACACCTGTTCCACCATCCATTCACACAAACTCATCAGGTAGGTGGCCTGCTGCCTTCCCCTAACTCTCATACACTCAATATGCCATGTGATGCTTCAGTTTTTCAAGCCCTCCTTCCTTGTTATGTGTCCATGAAACTTTCTCTTTCTGATTCTAAGTATTCTAAGTGTTCATTTTGCTACTATTTTCTCTAAGGCTGCTGTGTTGCTTGCTTTCTCCATGGAATCCTCAGTATCCTTCTGTTGAACCACATTTCTGTTGCTTCTTGTTTTTTCTTTATCTAATTATCCAACATTCACTGTCATATAAGAGAATTAATATCACATAGCAATTCATTACTATTTCATTGCTAATGGGGTGCTTTTACAAATGGAGAAAAGCTGTTAAATGTTACATGAAGCCAGAAGTTGTAGAGAGCCATGATCGCCTACATCCTGAAAGGACATGGCACATAGTAGAAGTATTTTGTGTAGTTTTTGGAGTACATCTTTCACTATTCCTATGAGCATTCAGATTTTAGTTTCACATTTTCCATCCTCTGTTAAAATACTTCCAGATATCACTGGTCTAGAACATGAAAGTTTTGAAAACAAAAATAGTCGTAGCTAATTTTGGGGCACTGGAAATAAAAATGATATCCAAATTTTTTTGATTGGCAGTAGATTTCAAGATACGGTACTCATGTTATATGAATATTTCATCAAAATTGTTGTCCTTGCCAGATAAATTATTATTCCTTTAATAACCTTATTATATATAATTATTCTCCTAATAAGCTAATTATTTTCTCCTTTCCACTCAGGTTTTCACACATTTAACTGACCTGTAAAAAATGACCTGTGCATGTCTGAACAAAGCTGATAACATATGTTATGTGCGTGGTGTATCCCCCTGTGGTATGGAAGGTGAGATTGGAGAGCCATGTTCAAATTCCAGCAGAGTTCATTACATTCACTTATGCTTAAATATCATTGGGAAACCTATGAATCCATCTCTTCCCCTCCAGTTATTTAAGGTTAGGAAACTTAAATAGTAGGAACTTAATTATTGGGACTTGTATCATTGTTATCTCCCAAAGAATTTTGAGTCAATATTTACTTAGCAAAAAAGTAGAATTATTCTCCCCCCACCCCAAATTAATGGAAAGCTTAAAATTAAACAAAAGTTACTAAATAAATTATTTTTTACTGTTTTTTTTTTTTACCAGTTCTATTAGTTTAATTGCATTGAAATATCTTTCCATTCTATAGATTTAGACAAAAAAAATGTCAGCAATATAAGTACTAATTCTTGGGGTAAAATTAGGCAACTGAGTACTGATCAGTACTTGAGTTGTTAAATTTATGCTCAAAGATTAAGTACAAAGTTGGCAATGCATCTTACAAGTTTCATGTGATACTTTCTCAGGTGTTGAAACATTTTGAATGTTCATTTCTTTCTTTTTAACTATGAAATTTGGCTTTATGTGATTTTTGAAATTTTATTTTTCATATTTTTTTTTATCTTTCTTTTATTGTGATGCATTTCATCCATTAGGTTTCATCAGACTGGCCTTTACTTAAAAAAAAAAATGAAAACCTTTCCAGTTTGTCATATTTTTCTAAATACTGTTTGTTGATATACAAAATTAGACAAAATTATATATTGTTATATCATATCATATATATATATATATATATATATATATATATATATATATATATATATATTATTTGAATCATTCATACAAAAAACAGATATAGAAGTTAATGATTTAAATGGCGAGAATACATATTCGCAAACAATTTTAATAAAGTACATTAACCCTGAACCTGTATATAAATATGCAACTGGAATTTATAAACAGGGATCATAACATTCATATACAGGTTCGGGGTTAATGTACTTTATTAAATTTGTTTGCGAAGATATATTCTCGGCATTTATATCATTAACTTCTATATCTGTTTTTTGTATGAATGATTCATGTAATGTAAATAATTGATATATATATATATATATATATATATATATACATATATGTATATATATGCATACATATATATATATACATATATATATATATATATATATATATATATATATATATATATATATATATGTACATCAGTGGCATAGCTAGTGTTTTTGATGCCTAGGGCAGCTCTCAAGTTTACAGCCCCTCTCCAGAAAGAATACAATATTGCAATGCACATTAACCCCTTAAAGTTTATATATATATATATATATATATATATATATATATATATATATGTACATACAGTCAATGAGAAAATTATTTATACACCCATCAATTTTTAATATTTTTATCCATTTCTCAGATTCTAATGCCTATATGATGCCAGATTTTTATATATTAATATGCACACAAAAAGGAATATATTTTTATTATGTATTTGATACATAATTGTGGCACAAGGCCAAAGGGGGAAGTCGGTTAAAGGTTGATCATCATTAATAATCCTATTCCTAATTATTTATAACTGATAAATTATGAAATAAAAGTACAATTGTATTTATTTATTTTTTTTTCAAAACATAAAACTGGGGATATGTAAAAAAAATGATGACATTATGTCTTTTTTTTCTAAATTGGGAAAACTTTAAGAACTTTTTACGATATTAAAAGAAAAATAACTTGTTTTTGTTTATATACCCTCTGTTTTATTTAAAAAGAAAAACAAAAAACAAAAAAACCCATTGTACTTTTAATTCGTAATTTATCAGATTTTTAATATTTATCTCAATTCTAAAAAATGAGAAGTCATAAATTAAATGCCACATTAACAGAAACATTATTCGTTTTTCTTTTAACAATGTTAAAAAAATGGAATGTCTTTTTAAATTATTTTGTTTTACATAGTTGAAGTTATTATTAGCAAAGTAGTAGACTAAGAATTAAAAGTCCAAGAAAATTAATTTCACTTTTAAAATTTGAATTAAATGTTATCATACTTTTAATTCTTAGTTTATTTTGCTTAATAAAACTTAAACTATTTAAACAAAACATAAAATATTGCATTGTTTTAATACTGCAGAAACTTGTAAATTGAAAATTTGAAAAAAATGTCCATTTTTGGACTTTAAATTTTTGCACTTAAAAAATATTAATTTTCAATTTTCTTTTAAATTTCTGTTTCCAGAAAAAATTGGAATGCATGTAATATCCTTAAAGCATTGGAATTATTTCAGTTTATTTATCTATCTATTTTATAATTTATGAAAAGTAATGATTTTATATCCATATTAAAGTTAGGCCTATGATTAGATAAAATAAACAATTGGTCCACTTATTTATTCAATTTTTTTTCATTAACAGTTGACAGACATGAAAAATCAAAATCAAAGAACTGATGCCAAAATCTGGACTTCTCACATAGTTGTGAAAAATCTGTGGATTCACTAAATTCACTTAATCCAACCCCACATTATGCCCTTTAAAAATGTTCAAATTTTTTTCAGACCTTTTGCTCATGACTTGTAAGTGAGATTTATCCCCACCAGCTAACAGTACATTTTTTTTTTTATTGCTGGCTGGATGGCTTTGAGCCAGCCATATCAAAGACAAATTGGCTTCATTTGAACCTTATCTTCTTCCTTCTCATTGCTTTTTTTGCAAAAATTATTGAAAATTTTTCTGAAAACTCACTGCAAACCAAAAGTGCCATCTGGGGCAGACCGCCCCCTCCACTCACAGCTATTCTATTGATATATACCATTACATACCTCGTGTATCTATACCCACATATTAAAATAAGAATCAACAAAAGTTAAACAGTATTAAAATATATGGAATCAAGTTTTTTGTTAATTTCTCCTGGTAGTGGTGAAATTGTACACAGAATCTCTGCACCAACCTTTTGGCACACAAGAAGAGTGTTCATAGCTTTCTTTTAGTGCTAGTTGTGATATCCAAATTAAATTTAATCCAAAAATAAAAAATAAATCCGAGCCAATAAATTTTGTACTTTTACAATGTGAAACATTCAACAGAAAACTTTGAAATGTCAATGTGGGGTGGGGGGTGGGGAGTTGTGCACTCAAATAAATTGAAAGTTTGAACACTTGAAATTAATATCAATTACAACCATTGCCACTAGCTTTGGATTTTATTTGTAGAATGTAAAAAGAAAAAAGTTAATTAAATGATATGGCATGAAATCTCAATCAGTTGAACTTTTGGACTGCATTCTATCTTTTTATATTTTATGTTTTTACGTGTTTTTTTTTTTATTTTAATCACAAAATGCAAAATAAAATTACAAAGTACAAAACAAAATTGAAAACTGAAAGCCAAAATAGAAAAAATTAAAAATAAAATGTCCTATTTATAAACTCATCATCAGAAACACATTATCTGTCTCTCTGAACAAAATGTACCAATAATATCCACATCACTTTTTATTTATATATATTTTTTTGTTTTTCTACTTTGTCTTAAACCTGATCAACCAGCCAGTCAGCACTGGTGACCCTGATGAAGCTATCTCTCTCTCGCTATCTCTCTCTCTCTCTCTCACACACACACACACAGCACACACACTTATAGAAGCTGATATCATCGATTTAAAAACTTTCAATCCCAAACAAACTGATTCTTCTTCTTTTTCTTCTTCTTTTTCTTCTTCTATGTACTCTGACATGTGTGATCATGACTCTCCACAATTTCCTATCCTTGTAGCTCTTCACAATATTTGTATTTTTACCATCTCCCCACTTCCTGTTCTGCTATCTGTGTACACAAGCTTATTAGGCATGTTACTCAATGTTTCCCTCTGTACTTGCTTTCTTTATGTCCTGTGAATGTCACATTTTCTAAGCCTTTTTTCCTCATTATGCATCAGATTATGTTCCAGTTGTATTGATATGATTCTGGGTACAAGTGTCATGTTGTTCACATGCTCCATCCATGGTACCCTCAGCATCCTTCTGTAGAACCACATCTCTAAAGTCTTCATCTGTGAGGAGACTGTTCAGCATTCACTGCTATATAGGAGAATTGATATTACATAGCAGTTTAGCACTCTTTTCTTTGTTTCTAATGAAGTTTTTCTGTTTCTTAATACTTTGCTTAGCTTTTGGAAGGTATATTTTGTTATGCAACAATAATAATGAGTCAGAGAACTAATCTAATTAAATAAATGACTTTCTCTTTCTTCACAAATTTGGCTTGTAGAGAATTCTTATGTATTTATTCATATTTTTGCCAGTATATAAATGCATGTTTTTATATGTCGGAAATATTAATTTAGAATGCATGTATATGTGTATACCCTCCTGAAATGCTTAGACACTTTAGATGAAAAAGCTAAAGAAGGTGGTCTTTTTATTAAAATATGCCAAAAACTAATGTTGTCCACTAACAAAAATAACATTCCTTTCCATATTAGAGCCTATGGAAAACCAATAAAACAAGTAACTAAATTTATCTTGGATATAAATTCTCCTCTGTCAATGAATGCTCAGCACCTCAGCATATGATTGTCTTTGGCTGGGCAGCATTTTTTTGGGTTAAATCATTTCACTCCAAGCAAGGCAATAAAGACCATTTGGATGCAAGGGGTTACTGAGATCAAAAGAAGCAGAGAGGACAATAAAAAAAAAACAAGATTCAAGGAGACAGAAGATGATGATTGACATTATATTTAAATTTTTGAAGATCATAGTAGGAAGCTGGAAAATAGTTTGTTACGAGGTGTTACCTTTTTTGTTGTGAGGTGTGGATGTTTTTCAGTAAATATTTAATGGCTCATGAAACATTTGTTTTTTGGTTGATTGATTTTGTTTAATGACATATCAACCTCTATGGGTTATTTAATATTGAAATCTAAATATCTTATGCCTTCAACTACAGATATTTCATACATAATTTTATATTTTTAGAGTAAAAATATTTTTTTTAGATATGTAGTTTGTAGATCATAAAATGTATTGTTGGTAATTTTTTTAAAGTCATTGCTGGTAATTTCACTAAAAAATGTATTGCTGGTAATTTTATTATAAAAATGAAATGCTGATTTTTATTTGGGGAAGGGTCACTGTTTGCTCATAGCTGGAACCCTAACAGATGCTACCACCCTGGGTCAGGGTGGATCTAGGAACAACAGCAGTTAAGAGGTAATTCCACAATCCCCAGAAACTCTCTTGCTCCCAGTTATAGTTTATTGTCATACCCAGGAGAGGAACATTTGTCCTATAAACAATATTTGGTGCACTCATGTGCATTCACGCAAAATCAAGATACAAAAACATGGTATTTAAACAAACAACAATTAAATGCATGTATTAACAAAAAGAAATGACATTAATGTCTACACAATTGAAAGTAAAAACCTAGCTACTAAGAATGTGCTTTTTTTGTGTATGATACAAGTGTGTGATACACACATGTGTGTATGTGCAAGTGTGTTAGAGTTCAGTCATCAGTGGCCAAGGAAATGAATGAGCCCTAGAAGGGACACTCATGTTTACATGCTACTACATGTTGGTGCAAGAGGAAGAAAGAGGGAAAGGAAGAGGAAATGTTTGTCTTTTTATAGACTTAAGCAGTATCACCTATGGGTGTTTGGCAAAGCCAAGTGGAATAACCCAAAAGTTCCACACTCCCATTCCTGGATGTTCTAATATCTTGAACAGAGCATGGGTTTAAGACAGCAATATACTGTAAACCAACATTCACCGGACAGTACCACAATTTCAACTCCCACCATCCATATAGCGTAAAGAAAGGGATCGTCCATTGCTTACAACACTGAGCAAAGGTCATAAGTGGCGACCGAGAGATGTTAGATAAAGAATTGGTCAGTATAAGTAGTACCTACAATGTAACAACTACCCTGGGTACATAGCAGCAGCCCCAAAAAAATGGGTTAGGTGGGTACAAGAGGAGGAGGGAAACAACACTCAGAAAACAGTCTGCCTGCCTTATGTGAAGGGGTTATCAGAGAAAATACAAAGGATCTGCGGTCCATATAACATCAGGACAACCTTCAAAAGCTTGACAACACTTTGCAGATATCTCTCCCAAGTAAGACCCCCCATAGAGGAGAACATGACTAAAGACTGTATGTACACTATCCCATGCAGCTGCAGAAAGGAATATAACAGAGAGACAGGCCGCCCCCTCAAGGTAAGGCTTCAAGAACACCAGAAAGCTGTAACATGAGGGGAAGTAGAAAAGTCAGGCGTGGCTGACCACATATGGAGAGAGAAGAGAGATCACTGCCCTCTGTGGGATCATGTTGAGATCATAGACAAGGAACACCATTGGAAAATTCGTAAACTTAAGGAATCAGCACATATGCTAGGCCACAAAAATATCCTGAGCCGACCAAGCATAGAAATAAAAACAATATAGGAACCAGTAATAAGGAGTGCTAGAGAAAAGCAATGATAACAACAAAGTTGCAATATGAGCTCTGGTAAAAACATGCAATGATAACAGCAAAATTGCAATAAACTGGTAAAAATGTTTGCTGAAGACATTTATAATACCCAGAAATTCATACCGTGATGTCCTCAAGGACACATGACACAGTGGATAAAGGTGTTGGTTAGATCCAGTGACAGGACCCAAAGAGTGTGAGTTCAATACCCGGTGGAGAACTTTCAGAGGGAAATTAGCAGGAGATAACTGATAACGAGGATCCATCAAAGCATGGCATGTGGAACTAGAACAGTCTACCCCAGTGAGCGAAATAAAGGGTTCAGTTCGAAATTTCAAGCGTACAACAGCTGAAACATTGTGATAAATATGGCAACAAAGATGAGGAAATGTTTGCTGAAGACATTAGGTTTATAATACCCAGAAATTCATAATAATGTAAATAAATGTACATCTCAGAAATATAGACAGGAATCACATCACTTGAGGACTACCAACAGCAGCAACAACTAAAATGGATATCACATGTAACTCGAAGAGAAAATAATGAAATAATCAAGATGCTGACCTTCCACATTACTTCAAACCCCTATCACTAGTGGAAAGAGTGATAACACCTACCTATTTCCTTGAAAAATTGTTTTTAGAAAGATTTTATAAATTTCAACCAAAAGCAGTACTGGCTGCTTGGCCAATGAATAACAAATGTTTCTTTATAAGAAAATAATTAATATTGCCATTATCATATATGCATATGTAGAGGTGCATATGTATATGTGTGTTTATGCTTGTAGATGGTAGTGATTATATGTGCATATGTTTGCATACCACTTACCACATTCTCCAGCACCTGACATGCATGTATAATTTGGCAAGCAATATTTAGGAAAAAGCAATATGCAGGTGATGCATCATCTATTCTTATATATCAATTATTTTTTCATATTTTAAAATTATTTTGATTCTTAAATATAACACATTTATTTATAATCATGGATATTTAATTATGGGGTTATTAGAGAACTACTGTGACAAAGTGAATTTTGGCTTATAATATTTATTCTTTTAAAATTATTTACAATAACATATTTGGTGGTATGCAATTTTATTATACAACTTGAGAGTTGTTCATCATACTAAAAATAAATATACATAAAAGTATAATTATTGATATTTATTAGGTTGAGTCATAAGTAATTTTCATTTTGGGGGATCATTGTAACAATGTATGGTAATATTAGTTGTTTCCTCTTAAGGAAACATTCAGTATTCATTGACCAAGCAACCAGTTTCCATTGAAATTTATAAAATCTTGTTATCACTTTTTCCAGTTATAATGGACATTTTCTTTCTAACATTTTACTTGAAGTAATATGGAATATTAACATCTTGATTATGTGATTATTTTCTCTTTGAGTTACATGTGATATCCATTTTAGTTGTTGCTGCTGTTGGTAATCTTTAAGTAATGTGGTTTCTGTTATTTATTACAGTTCTTTGTTTGTGATTCTGTAGGCCATAATGTTCGAAGAAGGAGGACCTTTGCCAAGACTCTCAAGCATCGCTTGCTTAAAACCATTTTTAACCATTGATCTTAGAATGCAGTTGATGTATCATCCTAAAAGATGAAAAATGTGCTATTGACAACAATATAAGCATAAATGCAAAAGACAATTGATTGACAAGGATAAACATCCATAACTGACCCCAAAATCTGAACTCCATAGAAAAAAGTTAATGTTGTGCGTGTAATGAAATCATTGGGGTTTTATTCATTTAGAGTTTTCAAACACAATTGAATCACAGAATCCACATTTGTACATGCAGAAACTGCAATGTATCCATAAACATTTGGTTGAAAAGCTCCCTGAGCTTGTCAATAGGAAGAATGTCGTTCTCCTCAAAGGTTGCATACAACAAGAATAACTCAGGAAAAAAATGATGGAAATCGGTTGGTCTGTTGTGCCTCACCTGCTATATTCAATTGATATTACACCAACTGATTATTGCCTTTTTTTGATTGCTGCAAAAAGCTTTAACTTTCTCTAATGAAAAACCAGATTCAAGTGTTTGTCAAAAACTTTTTCACATCAAAACCTGGGGAATTTTACTCAAAATATATCAAAGGGCTGCCTGGAGACTGGCAATAAGTCACTGTAAATAATGGTAAATAATAATTGAATAAAATGTAATTATATTTTATTTTTTGAAGAATAAAATTAATAAAAAAAAGAAAAACACAAATTATTCATGATTCAACCCAATATTTTTTTTTTTTAATTTCCAGTATTCCTCTGGGTTGTAAGAAAAATAACGACAAAAGAAAATCAAGATATTGTAAAGGTTTTGAGCAATATGAATACAACATTGGAAACTGTAAAATAATTTAACATAGATCACAGAATAATCCAAGAGAAACTGAAAATGTTAGCAAGTTGAAAGGAAAGAAAAACAATAGTTTTAAGTATTTCATAAAAACAAATTTGAGAGAAATTAAAATATTAATAAGCAAGCAAAGGGGATTGACTCGCACAAAAATATATTTAAAGATGTTAGTAGTGCTATGAATGCAGAAAGAAAAAAATGCTGAATATCAGGAATGTTCATTAATGATATAAAAACTAAGCAAACTACCACATTTAAGTAAACATTGCAAAACAAAAAAGTACATGAAAACTAATTTTTTAACAGTAATTTTTAGTGATGAATGTAGAGCTACATTGGATGGACTTGATGGCTGGCATAGAAGTTAGGATCCACATAAAAATAATCAACTAAAACTTACAAGATAACAAGGGTTGCAGAGTAATGTTGTAGGTTAATATTATTCACAGTATAAATTATAGATCTCTTAAATATTAATGGTTATTCCAAGATGCTGCTAGATTGGCATCTTTACTTCCAAAACAGCTAAAAGTAACTGCCGTTTCTACTCCAACAGTTTCTTTTCTTGGACTTGCTTCTCTGATAAGTACAATCTTCAAAAATTTAAATGCAATATCAATCAGCTTCGATCTTCTTGAATACCATTCATTTTTTGTCCTTTCCTCAATCCTCCCTATACTCAGTCTTTTCTCTCACTTTCACTCCCTGTAACCCCCTGTCTTCTAGTGGCATTCCCACCTTGCTTGGGTTGAAAGGATTAAAAAAAAAATAACAGCAAAGAAATTAAACAAATATCTTTTCAAATCTATAGATCTTTTGTGATGTCAACAAACAGTCGTTGACACTTTTATAAAGTCAGTGAATACTCATTGTCACTTTTGCAATGCTCATTGTAGTAGAGACTTTGTAATCACAGATACAACTATATCACACTGTTGAACAATACTGGTGTCAGATGCCTTCGAATATCACCCGCATTAATAGTACTTGCCTGATAATATTCGCTAGTAATCCGTATAGTGACCTGAATAGAGAAATAGTATAGTGAATAGAGTAGAATAACAACCCGAATAGTAATAGATAATAGACTGAGAATAACAATCAATCTAGACATCACACAACTTCCTATATATGCATTTCCTCTATAGTCATATGGTCTATTTAATTCAATAATGGGATCACCTGTGTTTGCTCACTGGCAATCTATGTTCAAACTCAAGTGTCAGCAGCAACACTTTATTCCTAACAAGGCCACAACCAAAAATATAAGTTAAAGTATATATTTGTGCTAAACAATCCACCTTGACATTATGCAAGACTGGCTTATTGCCTACCTTGCTAAACAAGTTTTAAAGTCAGCAGATAAAAACAATGGCTCCTAGCTTCTCCAGATATTAATCCAATAGATAACTTGTGGCCCATCATCAAAAAATATGTTATATGAAACTAGAAAATAATATTCAAGCAAATATTTCTGGGAAGCAATAAAAACTGTTGCAATTAATTTTAAAGTTAAAACATTAGCAAAATTAGATGAAATCAATTGCTGAAAGACTGATGAATGTTCTGGGATGTCAAGGAGCTTATATCAAATAATTTATTCAGATATATTGTGTTAATATGTGTCTATGGTTAATATAGTTTGGATTTATTGATAAATAAAAATGTATGTTGCACTTTCATTGCATAATACAACCTGACATCATCAAAACAAGTTATTTATATTTTTAATAAGAATTGATATTATCTTTTGAAACTCACACAGTACATGGTTAATACTAATTTTATTATGTATACATTGACTTGTATAATAAAATCTGATAATATAATGTCTATATAATATCAAAATTCTAATCTTGTATGATTGATTTGTTTGTTTAATGACATATCAACTCCTTATAGGTCATTTAATGCTGACAATGTATGTTTGTCTGTGTGTTTCTGAGATACTGATTAAATGATACATAATACCCAAACTAATTTAGGAGCATATCATACCTTGAACCCCTGCCGAGTTCAGTGCCAAATTTCATTAAAATTAAACAAGGTGTTCTTAAGCTAGGGATGTTTTTCTGTTTTTAGAGCATTTTTAATAGGAAATTCAGTATTTGTTTTCAATACACATTCCTATATTAATCTGTGTATATAAACAAAAACTTGCATTATATTCCAATTATTATGTATGTGAAAAATAATAAACATGCATAATATATCATAACATTATTAATTAAATTTAAATATACATAACACAACATATATTTATACAATTCACCACACTATATAAGAACTTTCTTTATAAACAAATAATGTCTGGCAAGTATTTGATAGGTGAAGATGCTATATGGGTGTGTTATTGTAAAATATAATCTGTATGGCAATAAAATTGTGTCACATGACTTGATAGTAAAGAATTTCCAAGCATAGCTTAGATGTGGCACAAGGCCAAAAGCATGGGGCATCCAGTGAGGATCGAACTCACTTTTCAGTCGTGACTGATCTAGCAAGACAAGCTTGCTAACCATTACACCATGCCGGGGTGCCCAAATTGATTTTCTAAGCATAGCTTAGATGTGGCACAAGGCCAAAAGTATGGAGCACCCAGTGAGGATCGAACTCACTACTCAGTTGTAAATGTTTCAGCGAGACAAGCTTGTTAATCATTACACCACCCCAAGGCGCCCATAAATTTTCCAAGTATAGCTTAGATGTGGCACAAGGCCAAAAGCATGGAGCATCCAGTGAGGATCGAACTCACTTTTCAGTAGTAACTGACCTAGCAAGACAAGCTTGCTAACCATTACACAACATTGAGGTGCTCACAAGACTTGATAGTAAATAAATAACTAGATGCACTCGTGTTTGCTACTGTTATGTACTTTGAAATAAATATGAGGAAGAAAAAGGTATGTATAATAAAAAATATCATTTGAAAAAATTACCTAGAATAAAATTAAACTAAATGCACAAAAAGGAGGTATCCATATTTTATATTATTTCAATAAATATGAATCACCCTAAGCAGACAATTGCTATTCATTTTTTTTTTTTTTCTGGAATGACCTTCCTCATTGAAAATTCTAATATGGTCTATACCAAAATTGGTATAAATTGTAACGCAGGGGCTACTATTACTTGACTGTAATTCATTGTTTGTTTTGAAAGTCAGTTGTTTGACAATTTAATGTCTGTCAATGAATTTCATTAAGAAAATAATATACAGCAGTGATTACATCATTGTTTGTCAAATTACCAAATAAACCTATTTGAAAATGACAAAATATTATGGGTAGCTTAAATACAAATTAATATATGTGTAATTAATGATAAAATTGATAATATTGTCACCTCCTCATCATTTTGTATGACAAACTATTTTTAAAAGGGAACCAACAGGTTTATGAGTGGGTCTAGTTACATATAATTTGATATATAAAGTTCAATATTTGAAGAGATCACTAATATATATACTATCATCATATTTTTCATCAAACTGTTAGAATATGCCAGTAATCCATTTGATAAAACAAGGCATTTGTAATAATCCAGAATGATATTTCATCATTCTAAAAATAACCTTGCCATCAGTGATGATAGAAAATAAGAATATTTTATCATCCATGAAATAAAGATAAAAAAATTCTATCATTGTAAAAAGAATGTTGCCACCAGTGATGAAAGATGAGAAAGATATTTCATCACTGAAGGTTATTTTTAGAATGATGAAATATCATCATCATTCTGGATCATTACATATTATTACAAAGAAACAGTAGGATCCAAATTCTCAGCATTTCCATTTCTGAATAGGAGGTATTGTGGTATTATGCTGGAAAAGATATTGCACTGACAATGAATTTCACATTGGATTTCATACCAATATCATTGACTTATTATTACTTCCGACCAACAAATGCAGAAGTACATGACCTCACATTTACATCTGATATTGCAAGTGTGGGAATGAGAATGTTGAACAGATGTGTATATAAACAACTGTGACAGAGATGATTTGGGTAGTCTATCAAAGACAACCCAGGATAATGTGGGGTCCACATGTTAGACAAAAACACAACATCCTATCCCATAGTAACTCTTAGTAGTTTTTCTCCCCTTTTCTAGTATTCCCACCCACTATTCCAATGTTCATTTACACAACCTTGCTGACTTCCCCAATATCTCTTTCCAACTATATGCCACATGGGTATTAAGTTTTCCAGGCCCTCCTTCCTCATAAGGTGTTCAAGTAATTTCAGCACTCTCTTCCTGATTCTGAGTATAAATGCTCTGTCTGTTGCCATTTTCTTTAAGATTTCTTTATTGCTTACTCATTCTGTCCATGGAATTTCCAGTATCCTTCTGCGGAATCACATTTCTACTGCCTCTAGTTTCCTCTTCATCCATGGGTAGGTTGTTTAACATTCAGTGCCATATAAGAGGATGGGTAACACACAGCAATCCAGGACTCTTCTTTGTTTCTAATGAAAATTTTTCCAGTTCTCAGCATTTTTGTTTGCTTTTGCAATGCTTCTTTTGCTAGGACAATGTGTGCTCAGATCTCAGGGTTGCAGGCATCTAAACATTTGCCCCTGTATAACAGACACAAGTGTGTAAAGTGGGATCAGTAAATTCTGATCTGTTGCATTCACTTTCACACTAATAAAGAACGGCATGAATCTTCTACTGCCACCTCCAGGTATAGGTTAACTGTCAAGGTAGAAAGTGATCTTGATCTTTGGATGATAGTCGATCTAAGAGATGGGCAACTCTGAATATAAAACTCTGCAGAAGGCACTAGGAAGCTACTCCACTATCTTTCCCAAGAAATCTCATCAATTCACAGATAATAAAGAATATGAATCTGTGGCGAGCCATAATTACATATGTCTGGAAGTGGGTATGAAGTAAAAAAGAAATAAGTGTATGTTTATCTCCAGTAATGAGAGTGCTGGATATATAAATAATATAGCAGTTTTTGGCAAGTCATGTTCAAATTCTAGCCTAGTTATCTGTGCTTACTTTTACATAAATGTAATTAGGAAAAGCAGAAATCCATTTCTTCTTCCTCCAGCAATGAGTTAAATAGCAGGGTAGACCGAGCTATGTAGCATTAAATGGTACTGAGTCTAAGTGGCCTACTCTGAATTAAAAATATATGGAGAAGACAATAGGAAACCACTCTACTAGCTTTTCAAAGAAATCATAGCATTCACCGGTAATAAAAAGGAAAAGAAATTATGGCATTCACAGGTAATAAAAAGGAAAAGCAGGAATCTATCTCTTCTTTATCCAGCTATGTGTTAAATAGCAGAGTAGACTGAGCTATATAGCACTGAATGGTAGCCAATCTAAGATGTCTACTCTGAATAAGAAACTTTGGAGAAGGCAACAGGAAATCACTCTACCAGCTTTTCAAAGAAACCATGGCAGTTCACAGGTATAAATGAATAGAATCTGTTGATTCACCTATGTCCTAAAAAGTTGGCATAATAAATGACAAAGTATGTTTTATCTCCAGTCAAGATATAGACTAGACACAATGCTTTTACTCATCTACCAAAAGCAAAAGACAGTCCAATAATGATAATTCGTTGAGCATCAATCAGATATTGATTTACATGATTTTCAGCTGTTGATAAGCCTTCATTCAACGATCTTGTCACTTAAATATAAACAACTTTATAGAAAAACAAAGTGTTCTGATGATATTAGATCTATAGATCAATATGTCTTTGCTGTCAGCTGCTGATTGCTGAAATAGTAAAAAGTCATCTGTGGTTTAAAAAAAAGTAGATATTGTGTACAACCACTGATAATCAATAAAGTTCTGGATCTTATCAAAAGTGCACACTTGACAAAAAGGATTATCCTGAACCTCTGACATACTTGCAATAAAAGCTTAACAACAAAACTTTTTATCTGCATATTTATAGTTTAAGAGTGTAATATCCATGAAGAAAGACATGCTTATTTACATATTGATTAATAATTTACTTATCCTCACCCTCTGACATACTTACAACAAAGGCTTATCAACAAAATGTTATTGTACACCTTTATAGTTTTCTCACATAGTACCCATAAAAAATGACATGCTTATTTACATATGGATCAGTAATTTACTTATCCTAAACCCCTGACATCCTTACAATAAAAGCTTATCAACAAGATGTTATTCTACACCCTTATGATTTACTAGCACAGTAACCATTAAAAAGGAAATGCTTGTTTACATATGGATCAGTATTTACTTATCCTAAACCTCTGACATACTTGCAACAGATACTTTTTAAGAAAAGTTTTTATTCGAATCTTCATGGTCTACTAGTATAGTAACCATAAAAAATGATATGCTTATTTACATATGGATCAGTAATTTTATCTGGTATTATGTATTCTGTCTCTCAGTTCAATCTGTCACTGCCTGGCCTCCTTTCTGGAAATCAGCATAAATCCTACAGTCTCTGTAAAACACACACACTACAATCAACTGCTTAAATGTTCAAAATATTGGGAACAGCAAGGGAGAGGATGAAGTGGTGGTAAAAGGTGTGTAAGAAGAAAAGAAAGGCTAAGCAAGCTAAAGAAAAAAAAGTGAGGGAAAAAAAAGAATAGAGATGAGGACGAATGAAAGACATAGGCAAATTTTCTGTCTTAAAATTGATTACTTGTTTCACTTTTAGATTTTTGAAACTGAATTATGCCTTATTTTTATATTTTTTATTTTTCAGTATGAAGCATAACATTTGTAGGAAAGTCAGTGGATCTTATAGTATTAATCTATAGTTTATATTATAAGCCTGTTGCTAAGTGGTTAAAATGTTCACCTTTTGGCCATGAGACCTGAGTTCAAACCTCAACAAAGTCAATTTGTCAGGATGGTGATTTTTGATTAGATAATTTTTTCAGAAAACTAAAGGGCATTTCATTAAGACAGATTATATATAAGGGTGTTTCCTTAAGACGGATCAAGGTCAGTAGTAAATAAATTAGTGTTATTGGTGAAAATTTATTTATTTCTCTATTGGATCATGTAATTTAAGTCATGGCAATTATGTGTGAAAAATAATATTGCCAAATCTGAAAGAAAAAGAAAAAACCATTAGACGCTTAAAATTAATTCACATGAAAAATCGGTCCAAGTTATTGAACACCCTTGCAAAAATATTTTATGTGATATATTTGAACTATTATGAAAACTTCATTTATTTTGGAAAGGTATTAGAATAATCCAGAATGTATACTGGGAGTAAACCATGTGGATAGGAAATGAACTCATTAAATACACCAAAATAGAAAGTGTTATAAAGCAAGTAAACATCTTTTCACTGGATTTATTTAACCTTCACAGAGAGGCAGTCTTAAGAGAACTAGAAGACCTACCATGATTTATTGTTTGTGGGTACAATCTTAACAACATACATATATGACACCATGTTGTTGGCAGGTACAGAAAGAAACTGTGGGATATCCAAGACAGGGTAGTAAAAGAAAATGAGAGAAAGGGATTAACCATCAATTGTAAGAAGATAGAATGTATAGTTGTCAACAAGAGAAGAAGATGTCAAAATCAAACAAGTACAAAAGTTTAACTGTGTGGGAAACAGAGGATGGAAAATGCACAGATGTGTTAGAATAACAAAAGAGAATTTCCAAAGGCTAAAGAAAGTATTAAAAACAGAAAAAAAAAACATTTGAAACAAAAAAGATGAGTGCTAAACTATTATTTAATATCAGTCCTCTTATATGGCATTGAAACCTAGACAATCTCCTCACAGACAATCAAGAGACTTAAAGCAATAGAAATATGGTTTTACAGAAGAATGCTGAAAATACAAGGGATGGAACATGTGACTTACAAGGAAGTTTTAAAGAAAATCAAAAAACAAAAAGGACATTTGTACTCAAAATCAGGAGAGAGACAGTTGAAATTTTTAGGACACATAATGAGGAAAGAGAGTTTGGAGAATCTGTCACTTACAGGACATATTCAAGGTAAGAGGGGAAAGAAGGAAATAGCAAGTAACCTACCTAACAAGATTGTATAAATCGATGACAGAACAAGGCTCAGAAAGGATAAGAAAAAGACAAATATTGCTAAGAGCTATTATACAAAGAATAGGAAGTTGTGAAGAGTCACAAATATCTATGTCCTGAAAAGACAGCACATCAAAAATATTATAATTAAAGACTAATGAAATTTGAAGGTTTTTTTTTTTCATTTTTGTTCATATTTCACTCCTTTGAAATTTATTTTGCAAATTAATTTCAGCAGAGTACTGAACTGTTGCGTAATATTGGTTCCCCTAGATGGCAGTGATTGCTGGACAATCTCCTCACAGAGACTGAAGGCAATAGAAATATAGTTCTACAGAAGGATGTTGGGAATACTATGGGCTGAACATGGGAGCAACAAGGAAATTTTAAGGAAAATGGAAACAAAAAGGATACTTCTACTTATAATCAGAAAGAGATATTTGAAACTTCAAAACCACATAATGAGTAAAAGAAGTTTTAAAAATTTGGCAATACAGGACATATTGCAAGAGGGTAGGAGGAAAGCACTGAATAAACCCCCAAACTAAACAGCCTTGTGTAAATGGTTGGTAGAACCATGATTAGAAGAGATAATTAAAAGACAAACAATGCGAAAAACTACAAAGCACATGAAGTTGTAGAGTCTTGGTTCCACTATATGGGAATAGATATTTATTCGTACTTATGTACAAAATGTGGCACAAGGCCAAAAAGGGGATTGGGGAAGGACGGTCTTCTTCTGTCTTAATTCTAAACTTAGCTAGTCACAAACACGGACCCAAACATACCAACAATAGTCCTATCACCAAAACATCATATTCACTCCTACCTTTCTTACTACGTCCACATAGTTTCACTAACATAAGTAGAAAATTATATTTAAAATAAAGCAAACAAGTGGGAATGACTGCAAAAACATCCCTCTCTACAATTTATAAACAAAACATACAGATGCATGTTGGGATTTCTTCCTAGCCAAATAAGATAGACCATATCAGCCATATTTCTGTTCTTTCTTGTCTTGAAGTCAGAACACTGATCACTTGACTGTATCCCTTTTGTATGTTAACACCATTCTTATTTTGTTAACATTCTTGCCTCATTATTGTTGCTATGCCTACTTTTGTCTTGCATTTACTTAGTATTATTTTGCCCTGTTCTTTTCTTTCTTTTGTTATTGTGTATTGTAAACTTTGTCAATTCTGTTTATTGAGTATTTCTAACATTTACATTTAACCCTGGCCAATTACTCTACATAGAGAATTATGATCACCGACAATCCTGAAGGAACACAGAAAATAGAAGAACAGTTTTGAACATACAAAATTTGTTTGAATAGGCTAATTACAAATAAATGAAACTGTTGTTGGCAATTACACAGATGGTGACATCTAACAGTACTTTTAAATAAAAAGCATATTTCTTTTGACAAAATTCTGTTCCCAAGTGTGAACAAAAAATTTATTTCTTTTATTCATATTTTTTATTTATCTTTAAATTTCTGATAAAGCTGAAATAAGATTTGCTACTCTCTATGTAAATTGAGAAATTTCATTTCAAAGAATGTCAAATAAAATAAAATGTCACAAACTTTATTTTAAAACATATACTGAGGTTTTTTATTTTATACCACCTAAAAAATAAAAAATAAATATGTTTAGAAAGAACCAAAGAGAAGAGAGAGACTGAAAATAACGTCAAAATCCCACACTTCTTTTGTTTCACTTGTCTGAAATTTGGACAAAGTTATTTAGAGATTTCTAGCTCAGAGGTGAGATTCCAGAATTTGGTAATGGATATCTGATTTCCAATCTGACTTCCAACTCTCAAGTCATTTAGCCAGCAACATTAGGATATTCTTTAACTCTTTACATAACATCCATCCAGACATAAATAAGGATAACTATTTCATCAGATCAACCTTTCTGTGAACTGTTCTGATTATTTGATATTTGAGGATCTGTGTACCTCCTTTTATAGAATGGTGAAATAGCATTTGGATTTTGCATCCACAGAAATTTAGATGGAATTGCATAATGAATAAGGGTATCGATATTTGTTAAACATTGGCTAAAATAAAACATAACAACAAAGATGTAGATGTTAGGCCAAATATTTTCATGAAATTATTAAAAGAAATAATCTCAGAAAACTTCTGGCAAAAATTATGACGAAAACAATAAAAAAAAGTGGAAATTCTCTGATTGTATCATTTGAGCTTAACAAATTTAACAAACTGTTGCAATAACAAATGTAAATATGAATGCAGGTCATTATTTAAAGAAAGAAGAATCTGCAATATTATTAATCTTGACCTAGTATCTCAGCTTTGATCCCAACATAGCTTCCCTCTGCTTTTTCTACAAATATTTTCATCACAATTATGATGAACGTTTCTCTTTTGTATCTCAATTTTATAAATTTAATATAGTACTAGATAGTAGTAGAGCCGAGTTGAAATTCTAGCTGAATCTATTACAGTCACTTATGTGCTCATAACCTGGCAAAAGTATGAATCCTCTTCTTCTCCTCCCAGCTATGAGTAAATAGCAGGACAGACTGGGTTCTATAGCCTTGGATGGCTACTGGTCTACTGCAGAAAGAAATGGCAAACTACTGCAGGAAAAATCCTGCCTCATCAGTCATGTATTGAACAATACATGATCGCCTAAGCGTGTATCATGCATGGTGCATAACTGATTGACGATTGGCAACCAGATCTCATCATTTTACTGTTGAGTGTAAGTATAAGTTCTAATAGTTTCTTTTGCACTTCTTGCCTGTGGGACTCTCTTCTGGTTTCTTGCTTTCCAGTCAACTACAATCTTGAAAATGTTAAATGCAATGTCAGTCATCATATTCTGTCTCATTGAAACCTGTTCTATTATTATCATCATTTCTTATTTGTAAGGTTTTCTTAGTTTCTTTCCTTGTGTTACTTTCATCATCACTAACCTCTATCAGTAATGAGTGATTACAAATGAAAAGATTAAAAATTGACAAGATTTTCCATTTCACTGAAGCAGACATTAAATGCATGTCGACATTATTAGATTCTGCATCATTGATTTCTTTTTTTTTTCTATCTTTCTTTTCTTTATTTGTTTGATTTTCTTTAGCAGCATCTCAACTGTTTCTTTTTTTCTGATTATGCAAGCTTTCTTTTTATGGCTATAACTAAACAGTGTCATTGATATATATTTTTCTTTGCAATCAAAATAGAATAACCCATTATTTTTCTGAAGTAATGGCAGGGTGTGACATATATGCTAACTAACTTACTAACTAATGGACAAACAAGCAGAAATATAATATTATTTACACAAATTATGTATTAAAGAAAACCAAAAAAATAACTCACTTAATCATCAGGTGGTCTGATCATCACTTAAAGCATTAAATTGCCAGTCATCATGCAGTATTGATTTCTATGTCCACACTGTTGTTATATATATATATATATATATATATATATATATATATATATATATATATATATATATATATATATATTTTCAAGTCTCCTATCATATTTGACACATGAAGGTCAAACTGCTCAGTTCCTAGGCACCAACAGCCATACAGCAGCACATGTGATTTGATTATAGTGGTGAAGGTTTTGTGCAGAACCATCCACACTTTTTGAAGGAGCGAATGCAGAGACCTAGTACACTACATGCCACAAGGTCCCCAAACGACCCTCTGCAGGTTTTGAATTCAGAGTTGTCCTTCTCCTAGTCTATTTGCTATCCAAGGCTATAGAACCCAGTCTGTCCTGCTATTTACCCTTAACTGGAGGGAGAAGAAGAGGATTCATGCCTTTCCCAAGGGTATTAGCAGGTAAGTGAATGTAATGGACTCGACTGAAATTCAAACTCAGCTCTCCGATTCCTCAATCCAAACCACTATCCATTACTCCACCATGCCTCCTCATATATATATATATATATATATATATATATATATATATATATATATATATATATATACATATATATATATATATATATATATATATAAATGCTCTATTCCTAATAATTGAATATTCTTCTCTATAAATATAGAAAATTTTACACAATACAGATATATATATATATATATATATATATATATATATATATATATATATATATATATATATATAAAGGGTGTTCTATTAAATTGGACCGATTTTAAATTTGAACTAAATTTATGAGTCTAATGATTTTTTCTTTTTCTTTCAGATTTAACAACTTAATTTGAATTGAATACTATGGTTGTTAAAGATTTGTGGTTACAACAGGATGGCACCACATGCCACACAGCCAATGCAACAATGGCTTTACTGAATAAGAAGTTCCTAGGTTGCATCATCTCCCAAAGTCAATTGGCCACCACAATTGTTTGACTTGACACCTTTAGATTTCTTCCTTTGGGGGTCATCTCAAAAATAAGGTCTATACCAACAAGCCAACAGCAATTCAACAGCTGAAGGATGAGATAGTGAGACATATTGGTGAGATCGAGGAGCAAGTATGCATAGACGTCATCAACAATTTTGACCATCAAGTGGAGGTGGGCCGGCGAAGCCTTGGCAGACATTTGGGCAATATTATTTTTCACACATGATTGCCATGACTTAAATAGCATGATCCAATAGAGAAATAAATAAATTCTCACCAATAATACTGATTTATTTACTGCTCACTTTGATCCATCTTAATGAAACACCTTTATATATATATATATATATATATATTTTAAGCTTTTCACCCCAAGCAAGGTGGGAAGCCACTAGGATGCAAGGGGTTACAGAAGATTTGGAGCAAGATCAGATAGGAGTGATAGAGGAAAGGATGAGGAGAAGGGTAGTGGATAGATCAAGGCAACTGGAGATGTCGATTGACATTACATTTGAATAGTTGGAGATTATAGCTCTCAGGGAAACTGGAATACACAGGGTATAACAGCAAAATTGTCCAAATCATGTAACAGCATAATCATCCATTCCACAAAATGTTTAATATCTAAAAAAAACACTAAACTATTTGAGTTTCTGTTTTCCAAGTTTTCAGATAAGACATCTTGTCATCTTGATACTATTTTTCATAAGAATCTCTAAAAAAAACCCTTTGAGTTATTCAGCTAAAAAGAGAACAGGTTAAAATCATTTTGTGTCTGACCCACTATCTTCCCAAATGAGTAATGGTTAGAGGTAAAAGATCATTCAGGCATTAATGGTACCAACATTCATACTCTGGCTTCCATCTTCAAAGTCAAGAACCATCAAGAGAATGTTGAATAAATTTTAAAAAGAGGGAACAATAAAGAGGAAAAGGGAATTAGGAGGTTATAACAGGAAGAGGAATCATCATTTCAACTTAGTAATAAAGAGATCAATTAGAAAAGATCCAACCCAATTCATAAGATGCATGGCATGTGAGAGAGAAGTTTCAGATATGACAGTCCTAAGAGCAGTGAAAAAAAGACTTGAAAATGAAATTGTACATGAAAACAGTGGGGCACCTAGTTACTCCAAGTCAAAAAGTTAGAAGGTTAGAGAGGGTGGAGATCATCTTGAATAAGTTTCAAAAATGATCATGGAATAATGTATATATATTTGAACTCTATTTCAATCCTTCATGAGCTTACAATCCTTAGATATGATTAATTAATGATGAACATATCATTTTCATTATCAATTTCATCCCAATTCTTCTGTTAAGCTTAGAGTGTAATTATACATTCTTATTGCTCAAAGTAGAATCAAATCATGTTATAAAAACCTTGGAGAATTACAGTAAGATAACTTTGATCATTTCTCAGATACAATGGTTTCGAACTTAATCTAACAATTGGACAATTTTGCTGTTGCACCTGGTCTATATACATATATATATATATTTAAACCGTTATTTAACTCCTCTCTTTAAAACTTCTCTCTGTTAAATTTTAATCCCCTCCTTCACCTTTAGGCCTTCCTGTTCTTTCTTCTGTTACACCTTCTCTCTAGAGCTTTCATACATTTCCCTCTCACACTTGTTTCCCACTCCCACACATACACTCTCACTAGAATTTTGTTTTTTATACCCAGAGTTATATTTTCCAATTTCTTTTTGAATTTGTACGTCTGATGAATTGGATCGTGATTACAATTCCAATGTAATAAATTATAACCATGGTATATTAGTGTTTGAGACTTTTTCATTATATATATATATATATATATATATATATATATATATATATATTTTTAAGCTTAGCACCCCGAGCAAGGCACGAAGCCACTAGGATGCAGGGGGGTATATATATATATATATACACACATTTGAGAATAAACACACACACACACACACACATATATAGATATTTTTAATCATTTTACCCAATGCAAGGCAATAAAGCTACTAAAGACACAAGAGGTTAATGAGTGTGAGAGAATATGAGAAAACAAACCATTATTAAGGAGAGAGAACAATAAAAGAACAAGAATTAAGACAACAGAAGACAATGATTGACATTGCATTTAAATTTTTGAAGATGAAAGTTGACAGGAAAGAAGAAGCCGAAAGCAATTTCTACCAATGAGAAGTGCAAGAGAAGAAACTGTTAGCATATAACTTACAGATATATCTATAGCCATTTCAACTGTAAAATGATGAGACCTTATTGCTAATCTCATATTGCGTTTAAATTCATAGTCTAGATACATAGAGGAAAGTTCATCATATTACCATGAAAGTATTTATAGAAAAGACACAGAGAAGCTATGTTACAGCAGTGGAAAAACCACTGAAGCTGAGATGTCAGCTCAGGACCAATAACATTGCAGATTTTTTTAATTTTATCAAGAATCCCTAATCTCTTCACATCTGTGCTTGCATAGCTGCAGATATTATGTT
The DNA here is from genome assembly GCA_963932145.1 of Acanthosepion lycidas. Taxonomy (NCBI): domain Eukaryota; kingdom Metazoa; phylum Mollusca; class Cephalopoda; order Sepiida; family Sepiidae; genus Acanthosepion; species Acanthosepion lycidas. The sequence goes on from OZ010590.1 coordinate 59,216,313, forward strand.
CAGAGCATAGTCTAGGAAGAATGTATAGCTGTACTGAAAGCAAGAATTTTTTTTATATATTAAATATATATTAAATCTGTTATATTTATTGTGAGAAAAAATGATTCCACTTTGATTCCATACATGCAATTTCATGGAATGTATTAAGATAATTGAATATAAAAGATGAGGCAATAAATTTTAATAATGATGATTTATGGGATTTAGGCAGTTTAAGAAAAGACTGTTAAGCATGTTTCATTCTCTCACAAAAATAAGCATCTGGTCCTCAAAAATGACAGTTTTGCCATTGAAATGATTCTTATATCATAGAAATCCTTCGCACATATTCTCCTGGTATCAGTTTAAAGTGACGCCTTTTTTCTTATAAATTATAACTATAATCAATAATTATATAAAGTGAAGATTACACTGAAATATACTGGGAAATTTTCAAGTTTTCATCTGAAACTAAGCAAATATGAACTTTAATCAAACAATAAGGATTCAGAAAACATGAGAAAATCTAATAAACAGGTGTCAATTAATTAACTAGCTGGAAAATTACTAAAAAAATGACTTTCAATCTATAACAATAAAAACAACTAAAAAGTATTAAAATTTGAAATCTTCATAAAATAACAGGAGTAGTACATATCAGGACTTTGAACAAGGCTAGAGAATGCAATGACTTCAATATAAGAATCAAAATATTAGGTTGGTGCAAAAATAATGACGTAATAATGTCGTTTTTTAACGTTAAAATACGTCAAAAACGACATTATTACGTCATTATTTTTGCACCAACCTAATAGTAAAGATGAGGTTGACAGTCAAATTAATCTATTTGAGAACTTCTGATCAAAATTGACGAATGTCTATGTCTTTAAGCAACAAAGTCTGTAAATAATCTCAATACAAGTTCATTTTTATAACAAGTAATTAAACTTGTTCAGGTAATATTCTTGTGTTATTTTGAACTAATGTCCTCATATAAATGTTATTATAGACATTAGGTAGGAAAGTACCAATTCAACATGAACGAACAATAACTGACATCAAAGGGATAAGATATCATAATAATCAACAGATATCCTTTTTATCAGACAATCAATGGACACCTGATGATGACCAGAGGGTACTTGGTTGAAATGAATATGTCTATAATAGCATCTATATCAACAAAGATGAGAACAGTAGTTTGAAATAATACAAGAATATTGACAATTACTCATATCAGAAATGAAATAGGAAACTGTCCAGGTAAGTTAAGTAAAATTTTATTTCCACTACCCTTTATTCAGTTAGTGCATTTTGCACTGTTGTGGTTATCACTCCTCTCTGTTGTAAGTGTGGTTCCACATTCAAGGCAAAATAGTGCAATGGCTTGCCAGTTCCTTTTGCACAGGGGATGTTGAGGTTAACCCGTCCCTCCTCTCAGAAGTTCCTCTACCATCTTGGTAACACTATTGACCTCTGAGGTGCATTTCCTATGCCCAGCAACTGGCCAATGACTGCTTAGAACTGGTGGGTTGGGAAGAATTGTTCTTCTTTACCGGTTGGATTAGAAAACCTTTCCGACTAACCTCACACAGTTTAGTCAGCAGGTCAATGCCATTGACTGGTGTATGACCGACACAGTACCCATGCAACTTTTTGGAGCCATGTGTGAGAGTTGGATGTAGGCCATGGACCAGTACAGTTCCACGTCATAATTCACCTGAGTAAAGTAGGGTTGACCATTTGTATTCAACTGTTAAACAGATGTGCAATAAACTTTTACATTTGAATATTGATTAAATTTCTTCTTTTTTTTCAGAGGAACAAGAAAAAAGTCTGTATTACATTGTCCATTGCACCAAAGGTGGAATCAGAAATCAGAGAGCAAAATTTTACAAAATTTTAAAATTTGCATGAAAACAATGAGCTAATGAGATCTTTTTATAAAAAGAAATTCTTGAAGAAGAAATATAGTTTATAATGAGATTTTAACAAATCTTTAAAGATCAAAGCAGATAATAGTTTTGCTGTAAAGGACAGTGAGCTGAAAATAAGGATAATACCAAGAAAATACCATATTTGCCAACAGAGAATTAAAACAAATAAAGCTACAAAGCTGAAATGTTACCAACTGATGGGTATAGGACTTGGACCTATTACAATGAGTTGTAGTCTCCCTAAATATACCTGTCAACTAAATGTAATATATATATATATAAACGGATTTCTAGTACTGCCAAATCTAATCAAACATTTGAGGAATAAAAAATATGGGATCATATTAAACATAAGATACAATAATATCCACGTTTAAAATGTAAGGTACCTTTCGACCGACACATTTTCAAACACAATCGTCGGTAATCTAAAACGGAGTACTAACAAGAAAATTTTTTATTAATACCGTAATAAAACAGGATGGTAAGGGGGGAAAAATCGTTTTACCTCAAATCATGTAACCGTTTCCCCGAATAAGGCCAACTTAAACTTCATCTCCCGTTGTACGCAAAGGGCCGGCCTACGTATGTTGATGATAACAGACTCCAAGATGTCGAGGTGGAGTCTGTTCCTAGCCCTGTGCAATACCGAAAAGAAATGGGAAGAATACTCAGTCCTACAAACAACAGAATTTAATAGATGTTCACCGATAGCAGAGGCGTGAGTCTGCGAACACCCGGATGTCACAAGCTCATGCCTGCGCACACAGCCCGGATATGTTGGGCGATTCTAACCTCAAGCCTCTGGATAGTTTTGCCCACATAGTCGAGCCCGCATCGACATTTAAATTGATAAATAACTAAATTATTATGGTAGGTAGGCAAAACATCCTTACGGCAAGGGGGGAAAGCCCTCCTAGTAGTAAATATGTTCCTGACTGTAACGGCATTGTAACACCGTTTAATGGATGAAGAGATCTTATCGGCGTATGTCTGACTCTCAGGACCAATCCAAGGGAGCCTGACATATATAGGACATTTGGAAGGCCCGTATTTCTTAGTTTTATTGAACTTCCTGATCTTACGTTCAATGACAGTTTTAATAACTAATTCGGGGTAACCGTTCTTAAGAAACAATTCCTTAATTGTTCTCAATTCGGCATCAAGTCTACACTCAGAACAAATCTTCAATGCCCTATGGGTAAGAAGACAACTTATGAGGTTAACCTTTCTGGCTCTGGGAGCAAAGGAATCCCAGGCCAAATAAAGTCCTGTAAAAGTGGGCTTCCGGTACACGCTCGTTAAGAAACCCGAGGGAGTTCTCTCCACAAGGACATCAAGAAAAGGTAAACAATTGTTCTCTTCAACCTCCATTGTAAATTTAAGTGCAGGATGGAGATTATTTAATGATGAAAAGAACACTTCCGCTATTGCACTATTAGAAAATGATGCGAACGTATCATCAACATAGCGGAAGTAACAATACGATTTGTATATATATATATATATATATATATATATATATATATATATATATATATATATATATATATATAAGTGGATATTGAAGTCAACACCCAGAGGTAACAATATGTTTCATGCTAAATGCAATCATCAGGTAATCATGATGATCGCATTTAGCATGAAACATTGACTTGGTGTTGACTTCAATGTCCATCTTTATATTTGCATATGCTCTATCCCTGATATTGATCACTTTAACCCATAAATATTTATTCAGTCAAACATGTCTAAAAGAGAATTTGCTGCCTAAATACACAAATACATATATATATATATATATATATATATATATATATATATATATATATATATATATATATATATATATATATGCAAGCAGTTGCTGAAAATATCTAAGAAGAAATGTTTGATAATTTAGTCAGATTTTAGAAAATAGGTGAGATTAAGAATATTTCAGCATCCCCCTTGTATGTATGCTGTGTGCATATGTGTGGACAACATCACAAATTTTCCTAACATATTCAATAATATATAAAATCACAACAACACATGCTCTTCATTATTTCTTATTTGATTCTAAATCTACCACAAGAAGCAGACAGCTCTCCTGTGCCCAGACCAATTAAGAAATAGATTACCAATTTTTCAGAAACGTTTGCTTTAAAACTCATGGGTATTTTTTTTTTCTCCAAAATATAACTAAGATAAAAATCAGAAATTTTGCTCATAATGTTTTGTCTTGATTGCTTTTAATTGAACAGGAAATAAAATCTCAGGTGAACATGTTTTCTTGCCACTTTTTTTCAGGTAGCATTTATAAATTAGTAGAGTATCAAACTGAAGGTGACAAGGTTCACAGTTCTACTTGCGGATAGACAAAAGTTGGTCAGTGTCAAAAGAATCACACTTGAAGAAGAAACAGTTTAAAAACATAAAAAATCTACAAAATAGAACAGAAATTAAAGAATCTAAGATGGAAGATTCAACTGTTTTTGTTCTGTAAAAATAGATTTGAACATTTTGAAATGATTCTTTATTTAATTTGCCTAATACATTCTTCAGTATTAAAAATCATTATTACATTCTTAAATATCCTTACCAGATCTAAACTCTCATTGGATAATCATACTTGGCATCCATCTCCTTTAGAACTATCATATATATATAGAACTACTTTTTTCAGATAAAGGATTTTTGGCTTGAAAACAAATGAGCCATGCAGACAATCCTTCATCAGATCTTATAGTCTGGTGCTACAGAATCACAGACAAAGAACTTTACCAAATAACAAAGACCACATCATTTGAATATTTCTAAAAGTAGTAACAACTAAAATGGTTAGCACATGCAACTAAAAGAAAAAAAAGTTAAGTTAATCAAGTTAAGTTAATCAAGATCATGTTCATTATTCACAGTAAACTAAACAAAAGTTATACTGGCTCACATACAATCACTGAAGTTGTGCAACATTGAGCCTGGTCTGTACTTAGATGGGTGACTGCTCTTAATATTTGTCTCTCTATTTTCCTCCAAGTCTCTGTTCTGCTATCAAGTACACAGGATAGTTAAATAGGTTCCTCACTATTTCCTTCTACCCTCTTGCCATCAATATATTCTCTAAGTGTCAAGCCCTATCTCCTCATTATGTGTCTCTGCAATTTCAACAGTCTCCTTTTGATTTTAAGTGCCCTTTTTTGTTTCCAGTTTCCTTAAAACTTTCTTGTTGCTTACATGTTCAGTCCATGGTATTCTCAGCATCCTTTTTTAGAAGTACATTTCTGTTGCCTCAAGTCTCTTTTTCATCTGTGAGGACAGTGTCCAGCATCCCGTATCCAAAGTCATATAGGAGGATTGATATTACATATCAGTTTAGCACTCTTTTTGTTGTTTCTGGCAACATTTTTCTGTTTCTTAATACTTTGTTTAACTTTTGGAAGTCATCTTTTGCTCTTCTGATGCACCTTCAGATTTCAGTCACATTTTCTGTCATCTTTTATAATTCTTCTCCAGTATTTAAGATTCTGTCAATTGCTTGATTTCGACATCTGTAATTCATATCTCACATCTTGAGTTGTTTCTCTTGCTAATGACCATACATTCTATTGTCTTACACTTGATGATTAAACTTTTCTTCCTGACCTCCTTTTCTACCTTATCTAGAACTTTCAGCAATTTCTTTTCTGCATCTGTTATCAACACAGTGTCATCTGCTTATGCTGTTAAGAATATATCCAATAATAATAAAACATGGTAGTCATTCTAGTTCACTTAAGTTTCAGTGGTACATGTTTAAGTGATCATGTATCTTTCGATACATGACTGACAAGGCAGATTTTTTCCTGCAGTAGGTTGACATTTTTTCTGCAGTAGACCAGTTGCCATCCAAAGCTATAGAACCCAGTCTATCCTGCTATTTACCCATAGCTGTGGGGAGAAGAAGAGGATTCATATTTTTCCCAAGGGTATTAACATGTAAGTGAATGTAATGGATTCAACTAGAATTCGAACTCGGCTCTCCAATTCCTCAATCTGTGCTGTTACCCATCACTTCTCCATGCCTCCTCACTTAGGATTACTTTGTTGTAAAGGTGAAATAAATCCAGTGAGAAGACAAATTCTTGTCTTACTATGACCCATCGCTGATCAGACCCAAAACATTCACCAATCATGATGGGAATTTTCTAAGTGTAACTTAGATCGAAAGTATATTTCACACAGTGAGGATCGAACTCACTACTCAGTTGTAATTGTTCTAACAAGATAAGCTAATCATTACACCATGTCAAGATGCCTAATGATTTTCTAAGTGTAGCTTAGATGTGGCACAAAGCCAAAAGTGTGTAGCACCCAGAGAGGATCAAACTCGCTACTCAGTCATAATTGATCTAGTGAGACAAGCTTGCTAACCATTACACTATGTTGAAGTACCCCATTCATCAGTCATGTTAAATTGATGTTCCATTTGGAAGGAACCATGCACTGAGCACCTCAGCCCTCAAGTGGAACTCATACATACAATTCATTACTAAAGAAGCTGAAAAAGTAGTTGGCTCCCTGTAATGCACCAACAAGTACCTAACTCCTCTTGATACACTTTAAGTTCATATTCTATCAGGCAGCTTATTCCCAATAAATGATCCACCTTATTGTAATATCTTTCTGAAACAAGTTTTCCTAACAGTTCAAATAGATTTTTGTGTCATATCTTTTGCATGCTTTAACTTGTTAGGATAATGTAATAATGTTGAGAAATAAATATATGCTAATTTCTAATATGGAAGGCCTTAATAACTAAATATTCTTCTTGGAACTCTGGTTCTTACAAGGATTTTAATTCCAGATACGATTGCTTTGACAAAATATAATTACTGATTCCTTCATCTTGTGCTTTCCAGTACAATTACCATTTAGGATGGAGTGTTTCTTTTCTTTCTATATATGGTCTGCTGCTATATTTAATTCTGTTGTCTCACTTTAGATTCAAATGTCTAATGTAAATTTCTTTTTATTCCGCAGAAATAGTTTAGATAAATACAAGCATAACAGAATTTTTCCACATTTTTTTTTTTACTATTGTTCACCCGATACAGGGCCTCAGTGCCACTCAAGGTAGTGCGTTATGAGGATGTTACGAAAGCATATAGGGAGAGAACAAATGTTGCATATTATGATGCAGGATAGATAACAGTTTTGATCTTTGCTTTTAGAGGTTAAGATGATCATGGAAGTATCCACTTGAGAGTCCATTCCACATTGCAATAGTTCCTGAGGAAGAAGCTGAGTGGAACTTCCTCCTTACTAATGGAATATAAAAGGAATGAGGATGAGTCAACTCAGTGAACATGGCATGGCAGGACCTAGCTGTGGAACCAAGGATTGTAGTTTGATTGAAGATCTGCAATGAAAATATCAGTAGAGCAGCAAAGAGGCTAACAACATTCCATCTTTAATGAAGGAGGTTGTAGGGTGGAAAACATTAAAAAATTCATCACCTGCAACAAACCCTTTTGAACTTGGTTGAGACTGGAAAATGAGGATTGGGCACCTCTGGCCCAGATATGGCAGTATTTTGGTCTGGTCTGGCTCTTGTAAAGATTGAGCATAGCAGAAGAAATCAGGTATTTTCTAGAGGGGTACAAGGAGGAAAACATTTTTGCAGCATGATTAGTGATGGGTTGTAGATTTACTATCTAAACCTCCTGAGATTTATTAATGCCAGGCCAAATTCTCAAATTCACTGTCAAGATGAAAGGCTTCTTTCACAAGCAAGAGATGGTATAAAACTATAACAATATGTGCTTTTGTTTATTATTGGTTTTAATTCTGAAATTAATATCAAAGCCTAGGAAATTCAATTAAATTAAATTTGAAAGAATTCATATCATTTGCAGGAATAAAAGATAAATGAAAGGGGTCCTTTTTTAAATAATTAATGGAACAAGTGAACATCTGCCTTAATGAATCATTCATTATCATTTTTAGGGTTTTTGTTTTAATTTTTATTTTCTCAATGCTAATTAATGCCTGTAATTAACAATTTGTTTTATTCAATATGTTCACAATTTTATTTTTTTTGAGGTTTTTGTAATGAAGTCATTGTATGTCAGATTAATGATAACACAAAGCTTATTTAACATTAGATTACAACTCCTAATTTTATCACTCTCTGTTGGCCAGTGTGTGTGTGAGACCTTGATCTTATATTCTTGTACACAATGTATGAAAGACTACTTAATTCATCTCTGAGGGAGGTGTGTCTATAACTGCATGTAGCATAATTCCTATCCTTGTTTACAATCCATATGCAGCTGGTCTGGTTACGAGATTCTACATTTGGCAGCTGGGAGGTCACTTCAGGCCAACCCTATTCCTGGCTCCATTGATGGTCTGGTATGACATTGAATGCCAAGTCTATTCTGGCATGATCTGGGATGAGATATGCTACATTCTTCTCAAAATAATAATATTCTGAAAATAAACTAACAAAGACGACTAAAACATTAACAAAAACAAAGTATCAAAACGATCAGATTTTCATGGGGACCACTAATTATTGTTATTATTACCATCACATTCCCATTTCTCAGACGACCATTATGATTTCAGCGTATCTTGCAATGTCTAAACTGTTCATCTACTTTTTGTGATTTTAACTAAATACAAAAGCTATATATATATATATATATATATATATATATATATATATATATATATATATATACAATATTATATATTAAATTGTTTGGAAAATAATGTCAGATATTATAATAAATCTTTTATTATTTTCTAATATATTATAATAGCTGCACAAAAATATATTACTCATTCTTAATGATTAAAGTGTCCTTAAGAAAATTTAACAAAATTATTTATGGTTCTGGAATAAGCATTCTAAAATGTATTTCAATTCTTAGAATCTACATTGTCATCTTCATGTGACACTAGAGAATTTCAAAACTGAAAATAAATAATTAAATCTTAATAAAAACAGAAAAAAATCGCCTTCCCATTGACAAAAGAACCAAAACTTCAACTCAAAACTCCGAATCATACCAAAGATGCATTTTATCACAGACTTTGAATTTCACGAAATTTCTTCCTTGGTAATGATGGAAAATAGTTAAAAGCTCAGGATCTTAACAAGAACTAATTGTGGACAGTTCTTTTCCATCTTTGGCAGAAATATATGAAAACTAATCTGCCAACAACAATAAAAAAGGAAATTTATAAAAGAATCTAAGAGACATACTTTGTTAGCTACTTTTAGTAAAACCTGTCTGAATGTAACTATTAGGTTATTTGGAAAGTAATGTCAGATTTTAGAATAAACCTTTTGTGTTCTAATATATTATTTTATAGTTGCACAAAATATATTAGTTATTCCTAATAATTAAAGTGTCCTCTTTGTTAATTTTATATCAATCTCTTTCAGAATTCAAATTAAAACATTAGCTGTCATTTACTTTTTGGCAAGGGTTTATGCTTGGTCATATTGCTTATCAAAACTGCTGCCAACATTAACAGGGTATGGAATGAAGTATCAGCTTGTGATTGGACAGTATGGTGCTGGTTTCTGAAATTCTACAGTAGGATATAAGTCTTGAAGATCAAGATGATAGAGGATGCCCACATTCAATTGACATCTGAAAACACCAAACAAAACACACCAAAGTGTTAGAGAAATGTCACAGATAATGAATGTCAGCATTTCAACAACATCAGATCATCTCAAGAAATCTTTAAATGTGTTCCATACTGCATCTGTGAAATTTGAATGATCTATTCCTTGATCAAAAAGTGACATGATGAAAAAGGTATCCATTATGACAATTGTAAATGATTGGCTCAGTAGTTTAATGTCAATGGCTTGATGATAATGAAGCACTCAAACATTCAGTCAAAACTGAAATTGTAACAATAGAAGATTATGGTGACTATCTATTGGTCCACCATTGGCATAATCCATTACAGCTTTCTGGAATCTAACCATAGCAACACTGTTAAAGTTTACTGACAGCAACTGGATGAAATGCACATTTAGTTAAGCAAAATGCAACCAGCACTAGTTGATCAACAAGGTCCAATTCTGCTTCATGATAATGTTCAACCATATGGTTGCTCACTGAATTGGGATACGAGACTTTGCTGCATCCATCATATTCCTCTGATCTCTTGCCCATTGACTTTTCACTGCATTTTCAAGCATCTTGACAATTTTTTAAGCCAAAAAATATTCTGTTACAAGGACAAAGCAAGAACTGCAGATCTAAAGATTTCTTTACATCCAAACCTTTAGAATTTTATTGTAAAGGCACAAATCTCCTTGTAACACAATGGCAGATATGTATAGATGTTCACTGTTTCTATTTTGACTGATTTAAACAATGTTTAAATGCATGAATTTCAAAATAAAAGTTGATTCTAAAATCTGACATTATTTTCTGAACAACCTAATATCACCTTAATTAGTAAATATATTAACTGATATCTATAAAAATGCTAATTGTCTATCCTGGCGTTAACTTGATCAATACACTTTATTTGTTATCAGTTGATAGATATCAGCAGATGAAAACTTTGTGAATTTTTCCACATGATTGTTGTTTTATAGGTTATCAAAATATTTTGCTATTTATGGAAACAAAATTATGAACAGATAACTGAAAGATTTTTTACACTTTCTTTTATTTTTCTAAATTTGGTTCTTTGACAAGTGATTCTTTTTTTCAAGAAAGTGATTCTTCTTTTCAGTTGAGATTATAGTCATTATGAACTCCATGATCTTGTCTATAGCTACATAGTATGAGCTATATACAGTTTTGAATTCAGAGTTGTCCTTCACTTAGACTGATGGTCACCCAAGGATGAAGAGCTTAATCTACCCTACTATTTAATTCATAGCTGGAGAGAAAAGATACCATTCCAAAGGGTGTTTATGTAAAAGTGAATATAACAAGCCTGGTTGGAATTTGAACTTTGTTCACCAATTTTTCATTATTTATGTTGTAACCTACGGAAGGTTGCTGAATAGATTAATCACACAAAGGTTGGTAATGAACGATAATACTTAGGACATGAATAACACATATAAGATTCGCCAATGACATGCAGAAGGAGTAGTCAACTGTTAGAAGTGAGTCAAGTGAATTCCACAATGAATCTCCAGATGCAGACCAACATACAGTATTTACTACTGTATTTATGTGAATGGAGACATACCCATTATCATCCGTAGGTATGCTACAACAATTTAACAATACAGTTAACCATAACACCACCTGCATATCAAGTTTTTCATTATTTAACAGCTCTGTTAACTATTAAACCACCTATATATCAAGTTCTGAATGGAAAATATAAACAAACTGAACAACCAACATTCACTAAGACACGATAAAACTAATAAATGCAAAAACAGAAATTTGAGCAAAATACCATCTCTTTAGGAATAATGACAAAACAATCTCAAGATGACTGGTAGTGGGACTATGTAAAAAGTTTGTACCTAAAATCATCCTGTTTTTGTCATAGGATCGCATTAGGAGTGCTTAGTGTTAATTAACTTGATAACTCAATTCAGAGAGATCAGTCGTGTATTATGATGTTAGAATAGATGTTGTATACAATTTACAGTAGGCATCAAGGAAGCCAGAGGTTTGACCTGAGGTCACTCCCTGTTGCTGAGTGTGGAATCACATGATCTCACACCTTCATCCAGTTTGCAGGAATGGGAAAGATTTTATAATATATGTAATTATATAAACAAGTGCAGCACAGAGTCTTGAGCAGTCTCTCCCACATCATCGACAGAATGTAAGGTCCATGTATTGAACCTGGGGCTTGTAGTACCACAGACTGATCAAGAGTAACTGATTCAAGTTTTGTGTTATCATTTAATTGACACACATGTTTCATTACACTTGATAGTATATTAATCAGTATCAAATCAATGTCAGAATTGGTACTGTACTACTAAAATGCTATGTCCTATCCATACATAATTGATCGTGGCTCTCCATAGATTCTGTGAATTTATTATCTGGGAGTTTTCATGCATTTTGGGATAAAAAATAATGGAATGTTTTCCTATTATATTGTCCAGTTTGGAATTCTCAGTTTTGTTTCTGATTGACACCCAAGGTTAGAGATCTCAGTCTACCCTACTATTTAGCACATAACTAAGGTGAGAAGGGATGTGTGTTGTGGTGTAACAGATATCAGTTCGAAGTGAGAACTTGTAGAGCTGAGTTTGAGTTCCCGTTGAGAGCATTAGATTCACTTACGCACAAAATACCGTTGGGAAAGTTATGAATCCATCTCTTCTCTTTGCAGCTATGGGTTGAATAGCAGGAAAGACTGGGTTGGCAACCAGTCTCCCACAGAAAGAAATGGCAACTTACTGTGGGAACAAATCTGCCTCGTCAGTCATGTATCGTATGTTATATGACCGCCCAAGCGTATGCCACTTAATTGACTGACTGAAGGTGAGAAGAAACAGGTTCATGCTTTTTCCAAAGGCATTTTTGCAAAAAGGAACACAGGAGACTAAATTGGAATTTGAACTCAACAATTTCACTTTTTACAGTGATAGCTATCACACTACATACACATCCCAAAATTAGCAACTTTTTAAAAAAAAATGATTCTGATAGTAAAGTTAGAAGAAAAATGTCAGATATGTGACATGCTGTTTAAGATACAACTGAATCGCAAGTAGATGTTTGCACAGTTTATGAAGAAGGTACTGTAAATGATCAAATATGTCACAAGTGGTTTGCAAAATTTTATCCAAGACATTTATCACTAACCATTGTCCACCATTGGGTAGACCAGTTCATTTTGATAGCAATTAAAGAATAATCTGCATTTTACAATTTTGAAGAGAGCCAGCATAAGCCAAATACCTAGATGAAGCAATGAAAATCTTTTGCATCAGCTTGTTTATGTCAGTCACTTTGATGTGTGGCATCCGGATATATTAAGCAAATAATAATAATTGGCTGTATTTTGTGTACAATTTGTGGCTTAAATAGAATGAAAATGGTCCATTTATAAATACATCAATGGAATGAAAATGATATAGCCAAAAAAAATGAACTGTCATTAAAAGGAGCAATTGTACATATATATATATATATATATATATATATATATATATATATATATATGCGCGTGTATGTGTATGGGAAAAAAGTCTGCCTCGTCATATATACATATTTATATATATATATATGTATGTATATATATATATATATATATATATATATATATATATATATATATATATATATATATTAAGCATTTCACCGCAAGCAAGTTGGGAGTGCCACTAGCACGCAAGGGCTTAAGAGAATAAAAGTAAAGAAGGGTGTTTGAGGAAAGGATATAGAGAAGGACGGGCGTCTTGATCAAGACAACAGAAGATGTCGATTGACATTGCATTTAAATATTTGAAGATTATAGCTATCAGGGTAGAAAGTAAGAGAAGCTGTTGGGGTAGAAGAGGCAGTTACATTTAACTGTTTTGACAGTGAAAGCGTGGGACCGAGATGCCAACCTAGTAGCATGCTTAAATTCATGCAGTTGAGGTACCAGTGAAAGTAGCTCAGCATAGCAGTTGCCATAAAAATATTTGTAGAAAAGACCGAGGGAAACAATATCACATTTCTGAGAACGTGACTGTACTCAGGACCTATCACATTACATATCCGTCTTTAGATTTGTTTGAGAACCTCCAGATGAACTGCAGTGGCACCAGACCATATATGGCAACAGTATTCAATGAAAGGACGTATTGTAGATTTTTAGATTTGAAGGATGGATTCAGACAAGAAAGACCTTCTGGTGCGGCACAAATAACCAACTTTCCTTGCAGTAGATAAAGCTATTGATTCAATGCAGTTGTCCCACCTAAGGCGCAGTGAGACGCTCTCGTGGAGTTGAGCATCAGCCGTGTTGATAGGGGGCAGGTTAGGTTTCTCTGCCCCGATCGACCACAGATTGGAGGTCCTTTTCGAGACAAACGGCCAGGTTAGCTTTGTCAGCAATGCCTGATTTAATATTTATATATTGTCACGTCACGAGTTCTGTAACCCATCAGGTTGAGTGGGGCGCCGCAGTGATAGTAGTGGATGTGTATAGGGCAAGAGCCTATCTCTCTTCAAGCTGGGTTTGAATGCTGTTTCCCTTCTTCTAGACCGGTTGCTACGCAAGATTGCAAATGTCAGTCTGCCCTGTTATTAACCCTGAACTAGGCAGGGTGGAGTTAGATTCATAGATGTTCAAGAGTATTTGCGCGTAAGGTATTGTAATGGCTTCAGCTTATATTTGAATGCGGCACACCAATCCTACATTCCACGTCAATAACAACTATAATATATATATATATATATATATATATATATATATATATATATATATATATATATATATATATAAACGTAGGTATATGTATATTTATTAATATATATTTCTTAGCTCTGTCTAACCACATCAAGCACTATTATGTCTACACTGCTTGGCAAAATTTGGTGATTATTTATTTGCTTAGCTGTGTATACACGCCAGCACACGTGTATACAGCTGCTAATATCTAGTTATTTCATTCACCTAGCCCTATACATATCTCTATCTATAAAAGGCAGGATGTGTGTGTGTGTGTGTGTGTGTGTGTGTGTGTGTGTGTGTGTGTGTGTGTGTGTTTAACGAATGAAAGGCCATAATTTTCGACGGATTTGCACCAAAATTTACATGCACATGCTCCAAGTTAGTGGGAACTGCAAAGACCGACTTTGCATTTCCCAACTCCCATCAATAGTGGAAATAATCGATTTTTCATGCTTCTACGGCAGTTTTCATGTAGTTTGCGGCCATTTGCTACTGGCCAGAGTGAGAGCCTATAGCTGGCTGCCACGAATAGGCAGGAAGATTCTATTGGCCAGCGTGAGAGCCAACAGCGGACTGACACGAATGTTAACTAGCATGCTAACATGCAAAAAAAATCAATAGCTGCATTCATCACAAGTGGGAAAAATTTAAATCTGCATGGCACTTTACTCTAATTGGCTCATTCGCTTGCTTAAACTCAACGTTCATTCTGATTCCGCAGAACTGGGTTGAGTGTGAAAAAGTAGTTTTGTTAACATTCTTTTTTCATTCGGTTTTTCCAGTTACGAGTCCTTTTTTAAAGCTGATCGTTTTGAGTTCATTTTGTTTAGTTCTTTTTTCGTAACAGGTTTAATGTTTAGTATAGAGCTTAGAAAAAAATTGCGGTGTGAGATAGGCAACAAGTAAGGCAGGTAGCAACATCAGCATGGCAAAGGGCATTCCTTTAAAGGCAAGGAAGGGCAAAAATATATTCAAGTGATAGCGATTGCTGCATGCAACGCCGGGCCATGCTGCTAGTATATATATATATATATATATATATATGTGTGTGTGTGTGTGTGTGTGTGTGTGTGTGTGTGTGTGTGTGCGTGTGCGTGTTTAAGCAGCAAATTCTCTTTTAGACATGTCTGATTGAATAAATTACGGACATGAATAAAATCCGTTCATACTCACGGATATCCTTCCATGTATTGATGTTAAAAGATGAGAGAAATGTGTTATAGTTGTTTAAATTTCTTTTATTTTCATTTCCCAAGTACTTTCGATCTCTTTCCAAGATCATCTTCATACGTATACTAATGAACAACATATAGTTTTGTACCACTTGCACAGTGGTACAAAACTATATGTTGTTCATTAGTATACGTATTTATATAAAGATTTGCGTTGCTATTTATTACCGTAATTTTTTCATTATGCTTTTATGCATCTACTTGTGTTCTATATATATATATATATATATATATATATATATATATGATGATAGTGATAGAGGTCAGTTTTATGCTTAAACGCATGGCTTGACTGCGTTTAAGCAGGGAACACACTATCATCGCTGGTCCCTTTATATATATATATATATATATATATATATATGTGTGTGTGTGTGTGTGTGTGTGTGTGTGTGTGTGTGTAGTTATACTGGAGGAGCCCTCACCTATCATCACCTAAAAACCAGATAATTGATTCAAACAAGTGATTAGTCCAGTTGATACCACTAAGATGAACTAAAGGTAGTCATCAACAAAACGTGACTAGAATTCGTTATGAAAAATGCATAATATTGCAATGGGATAACTCTACATTATATGTTTCTTTGGTGACCAGGCAAAAAACTGTTACATCTTGGCCGAGAAGTTTTAATTTATTTGCGGTAGATTAGATTACGTTTTATTCCGGTCTTCATAGAAATGTACCAATGATCTTCCTGTGTGTTTCACTCTTTTGCATGTCAGTGTCAGCATTTTTGGGATGTATGTCTGGAATTAATTTACACGTGTTCTTTTGGTGTCACCATTTGTAGCGAACAGAAATCCTGTTCCCATGGTTACAAATTGTAAAGTAATTTCCAAGCCACAACGCGTGATGTAAATGGCGACGAATCAATGTAAAATGCAAGACTCGACTTTTAATTACATTACATGCAAAAAGCTTTGTTGTGTCTGATGTTTGCAAGTATAAATCAATGTTCTTTTTATAATATAACATTTTATTTAAAATATTCATAAAAACAACAAGTGAGAAAATTCACGAAAATTAGGTTCCCTAGTGAATTAAAGCATTGGTTCGTAAATTTGGTGGCATAGTAATTATGAGTTCAATCCCAGGGTCGGTACTGATTTAGACCCTGTGGAGACAGGGCAAGCAATATCGGAGAAGTAATAAATAAGAATTAGAAGAGATATCCCTAGAAATAGACAGTGAAAGGAGAAGAATCTATCCGCATATATTAAATATAAAGGCTTAAGTTCGATAGCGAGAAGAACTAAGCATCAAGTGTAAGGAGACAGAATCTATGTTTGTCAGCAAAAAAAAAAAAAAAAAGAAAAGAGAAAAAAAAGAGCCCAACATGAGAATTACAACTTGGAGATACTAAAGTCAAGCAGGTACAAAGAAGTAAATACCGTATTTGACGACATATAGGATGCACAAATGTATAAGACGCACCCCATTTTCAACAGGGCAAATCAACAAAAAATTAGTAATTAGTAAAATCATTAGTAAATGGTACAGCCTAGGCTATATTTATGTGGTATTATTTTGGTTAAACAAGTCATGATTACAATTAAATGAAAAATAATAGGAAAAAAAGAACACGAGCTTATAAAATCTTTATTATGTCCAAAAGTAAGAAAACAAAATAAAAATTAAAAAGTAATTATTACAACTGAGCAAAATAATAGTTACCATTAAAATTCAGTCAAAAACTTTCCTTTATATGATCTGTACAATCTGCGTCTTGTCAACGTCTTAGTGGAATAATTAGGATATATTAATTTAACATTAAATTTTCTAATTTTACTAAAATGACGTGTCAGAAATTTTTTTAAATATTTTTAAAATCGATAAATTTGTGTTTGTTTACAAATTTCTTAAAATTAAGAAAATGGCGGGTTTTTTGAAAATTTAAAAATTTAAAATTAAATTTGACATTCCAATGTATATAGTTTCTATCTGAAATATACCAGAATTGTTTACTTAATGGAAATAATAAATTTAATGATTCAACTTTCAAGTAAAACTAAAATGAAATATTCAAGCATATTTTTTCATTTTAAAAAATGCATTTTAAACTTAGGTATCGATAATTTATGCCGAAAAAGTGGAGGTACCTATATGATATAACAATTCTGATTGTATTTATACCAATGCAACCGGGAGTTATCGTAAGAAAAATATTAATGAAAGAAATATATTTTAGAAATGTATAATTTGAATTTATTACGTATAATTTTAGTGAAACAAAGTACTAATATAAAACGTGATGAAATTAATATAATGTATATTATTAATGATAACACTTTTTAACCTGCATAATAGTCTTTTAAATAATGAAAACAGTTACGTAAAAGTTACTCTAAAGCTCAGAGGAGTTGCCAGGAAGCTAATTTCGGCCGACTATCGCGAATTTTAAAACTACATATGCATATAAGACGCAGGGGAAGTTTAAAAGATATTTTTGGTAAAAGAAAGTGCGCCTTATATGCCATCAGATACGGTATCTAGAAAGTGTTTTAACAGAGGACGGAAATGCGACACTGAAATACAAAGGCGAATTGGGATAGCGAACGATGCCTTCCAAAAGCTAAGCAAAGTATTAAGAAACAAGAATAAAGAATTGCAGGTGTGGATTCTTCGGCATCCACGAAATCCGAATACGCATTGGAATAGCAAAAAATGCCTTCTAAGCGAAGTGTTAAAAAACAAGAAAATCTCGTTAAGCAAAAATAAAATATTAACTAAATGCTATATAATATCGGTCCTCCTATATGGCAGTGAATGTTGCCAATCTCATCCCAGATGAAGAAAAGATTTGAAACAACAAAAAGGTGGTTCTACAGAATGATACTGAGAATACCATGGACTGAACATGTGAACAATGAGTAAGTTTTAGAGAAAATGGAAATGAAATGGAGGCATATACCTAACATCAGAATGAGATTTAAAATTTCTAGCGCACTTTATGAGAAAAGAGAGATGGGAAATTTATCACTTACAGGACAAATTGAAGGAAAGAGGGACAGAGAGAATCAGTGCATAACCGACCTAACCAGCTTGTGTACATGGTTGGCAGAAACGGGATTAGATGGTGGTGGCCGGCCGCTACTATTCTGTCTCCTAGGACGACTAGCCAATCCCTGTTACAGATGCCTGATCAGGCATATTTGTGTTTGTTTAACACCCACAGAGCCCACCTGTGGTTTATAATGTAACAATGCTTTAGCAGACCATAGTTACAGTTTCTGGGAGAGAGCGCATTATTTAGTGCGAGCAACAGTCTGAACAAGGCCAGTACACTCGGGGATTAGGAGAGACAGCAACAAAACAACACTTACTAATAGCTATAAAGGACAGGAAATTGTGGAGAGCTCTGATCGCCCATGTCCTAAAGAAGAAAAAGAGTTCCTTGATAATTCTTAGGAGATAAAAGATTTATAAGACTCAGAAGTTTAAGAAATTCAATTTTAGGTGATTTATTGCATCTATAAGTTTAACGAAATATTGAGAGAAAGGCAAAATGTAACCAAGAATAAAATAATGATAATCCATTCCGAAGATGGATATTTATAGAGCACAGATATGGCATATTTCTCTGAGTCCTAACTTTGGTAAATATTCTGTCACAAAAACACTCCATACGAGACAAGTGACAGAAGAGTTCTCGTCTCGACCCACTTCCCAAACGCTGAGCGTTATTTTATCATTGGAGATGAAAAGGTTGTCCTTTTATATTGTAAGGTATCAATCATGTGCATATATTGGCAGAATAGGCATTAGGAGAGAGAGTGAAAAGACTAACTTAACTTAGAGCTACAAAGGACAAGGAATTGTGGAGAGCCATGATCGCTAACGTGCTGAACGGACATGGCATATAGAAGAAGACACTTGAAGACTATAGTGCACAAGGGCCGAAACGTTGTAATTACAAAAAAGATAAGGAAATTATTCTAAATGTAAATAATGTAAATAATTATTCTTTTTCTATGTGCTGTGTCCCTTCAGGACATTGGCGATCATGGCTCCCCACATTTTCCTGACCTTTGTAGCTAATAATTAATAAATTTTGTATTTTCTTTATCTCTCGTAAAAATTGTTCCGCCATGCATTTACTCCGCCGTCCATTTTTCTGTCACTCTTGCCTTCAATATGTCCTGTGAGTATCAAATTTTCCAAGCCCTCTTTCTTCATTATGTTCCATAGAAATTCCAATTATCTCTTCCTGATTTTAAGTGTCCCTTTTGTTTCCACTGTCTCTAAAACTTCATCGTTCCTTACATGTTCGGTTCGTGGTATTCTCAACATCCTTTTATTGTTTCAAGTCTCTTCTTCATCCGTGCAGAAATTGTCCAGCATTCACTGACATATAGGGGAACTGATATTGCATAACTGTTCAATACTCTTTTCTTTGTTTCTAACGAAATTTTCCTGTTTCTTAATAATTTGCCCAGTTCTTGGAAGGTATCTGTCGCCTTCGGATTTCAGTGTCGAACTTTCCGTCCTCTGTTGAAACACTTCCCAGATATTTAAATTTTTATACTTATTTTAATTTTGGTAAGTAGGAATATTGTTACTCATGGTTTGCTTTTATGATGCCTGTAAAAACGAAAAAGAGAAAGTAAGGGATAAACCGTAAACGTAAGAAAAAACTACCTTGTGTTTTTGCCTGTTGGAGGTTTCCGTTTTTTAATCGAATGAAGAGAACGAAAAAACTTGAGCGGGTAGAAAGGACAATAAAATAACATGATCCAGGAAGACAGAAGATAGCGATTGATGTTGCATTGAATTTTTTGAAGATTGCAGGTGGCGGGGAAGCAAGAAAACGGAAGAAAGTTCCAGAATTGAGAAGGACGAGAGAAGAAAATATTAGAATCTGAACTTAGAGTTACATCTAGCTGTTTCAACAGTAAAAAGATGAGACCTTTTAACTAATCTAGTAGTACGCTTAAATTCACGCGGTCCCGGTACCAAGGAGAAGACATTATTAGAATAACTACCATGAAAATATTCTTAGAAAAAAAGCAGAAAGACGGTGATGGGAAAGGGAAATGGTAGGCCAGGATCGATAACATTATTTTTTGCATTATTTACATTGTTCGGACTTTTGTCATCATCTTTATTGTTCACGACGTTTGGGCCGTCGTACGCTCCGGCCTTCTTCAGGTGATTGGAATTTCGAACTGTATCCTTTATTTCGTCCACCGGAGTAGATCGTTCTAGTTCCACGTGCCATACCTCATCGGGATGTCTCAATTATCTCCCTTTAACTCAACTCTCCAAGATTTTGTTCAGACCTTTCTTTGGATTTTGTCAAGAATCTCAAGAGCACCGGATCGGACCAAACATGTCAGCAATATTAAATGGACGGAAGAATGGTCGATTTATAAATGTGCAAGATGGATTCCGATAAGAAAAATTGTCTGACACGACACTGTGAACCAACCTTCTTAGCATCAGATCTAGCAATTGATTCAATATAATCACTCCACA
The DNA here is from genome assembly GCA_963932145.1 of Acanthosepion lycidas. Lineage (NCBI taxonomy): Eukaryota > Metazoa > Mollusca > Cephalopoda > Sepiida > Sepiidae > Acanthosepion > Acanthosepion lycidas. Next base: position 59,237,309 of record OZ010590.1, read on the forward strand.
TTATGTCAGTAGAAAAGTTGAAAAGAAAGGGACATCGATATATCACTCGATATATAAGTGTTTATATATCAAGAACAATTTTAAGAAAATCTATGACAGACTGGAAAAATTATTTCGTGTTCAGCATTATTTCACGTTAGTCCGATGGAGTCCTGCTGTAACCTAGAAAAGGTTACTGAGTGAAGAATAACCAAAAAGGAGAAAATGAAAATGGTAAACATCAACAAAATACAATACTCGCCAGCGGCGTGAAGTAGGTAAACCACTGCTAGTAGTGGACTACTTATATTACCCCCACTTTGAATAGTATCCAACGTATTTATGACGATTGGAACATACACATGAGTGCTCATAGGTTACAGTACAGTGTAACCCGGATATAAGAGAGTTGTCGGGACCGGAGACTAAGTCTCTTATATCCGGGTTTATCTTATATCCGGGTTTGGTCTATTATATATACATTAACACAGGCTCTAATTTGGGACTATATAAGAATCTCTCTTATATCCGGGTTTCTCTTATATCCGGGTTACACTGTATAACAAGTTCAAAAGGACGAAAGGCGTCACACGAAAAAAAAAAAATTCTACTTTGTCAAGGATTTTTCTAAGAACATTTTGTTAGTGTTTTCATCCTTTTTAAAATTATGAATGTTATGGTCTCTTGAAGAAAAACTCTTATTTGCACAAAAAAAAAAAAACGGACACAAAGTAATTTAGCATTATACTTCCACTAAAAATTTACCTCCTTACAAAGTAAAAAAAAAAAAAAAAAAAAAAAAAAAAACTTATTTTCTGGGAAGAAAATGAGACATATTTCTTCGAAGTACATTAAAAAAAATACACAAAAAAAGTTTTCTATAAAAATGCACTAATTCACTAAACTGAATCTTAACTAAAACAATGTAAGAGGAAAACATTTTATTTATTTCTTTTTCTTTTTTTTTTTTTCTTTTTTTTTACAGTTCGGATACAAGAGGCACCGAGCAAGAAACAAAACAGAGATATCATTTTACTAGTAAAATAACGATAAAATGAAAATATTTTTTCAGCTACTTCGTTATGCACATATATAGAAATTTGTATTTTTTCTGTCAACAGCGATGAAAAAGGATTGGTTGAAAGAAAGAAAGAAAGAAAGAAAGAAAGAAAGAAAGAAAGAAAGAAAGAAAGAAAGAAAGGAAGGAAGGAAGATATGCAGTGCTTTTTTTCCTGACGTTTGCTTGCTCGAAAAGGACATCAGGCAGTCTTCAAAATTAAAACCAAAAGGACAGAAAAACTGGCTTGCTAACAAAAAAATAAAGTTCAGGTGAAAATGAAAAGCGTTTGCAGTTCTTGGTATGCAAGATAAATGACTAACGCTGGACTGATAAAATACGAAGAAAATCACACTTCACAACACTGTCAATTATGGAAAAAAAAATACGAAAACACATTTATTTATGAGGTCAACGCAAGCGTCACCATATTTCACTCAGAACCATCATTTCAGACAAGTATCCCCCAAAAATTACAATGAAACATTTCTATAAAGTATCCGAGTTACTAACTTGGATATTTACATAGCTTTGCTTTTTCTGATTTAGCGGGAATTTAGAATAAGAATAGGTAGCATTAATAATCTAAGGGAAAAGTGGTTGCGCTGAAATGCAGCAATCGAAATTCTGTTAAGTAGACTCGAAACACCGACCACTGATGTTCCATGGGAAAATACTAACCTATCTCGATATGGATTATGTTTAATATAGCAAATGAGGTAAGAGGTTGTTGTGGGTTGTTCTGAAGATGTTTCGGCTTTGTTTGAAAGTACTTCCACTTCATTAGCCCCACAACGGATATATATAAATTACAAGCCAATCATATACAAGATACAAAACAATAAACATTAAACAATAAAAGGCTTTACATTTCAGGAAAAAATATTGTATATTTTAAAGAACATATGCCTATATAGAGATAAAATGTATTTCAGAGAGCTGTCCACGGACATCTACGTCGTGTGGCCGTCGAAGGTGAAAAGAGAGAAAATTTGATTTCTGTTTCAATTGGCGGCAAAAACAACTGTTCCGGTACGTGATGGGAGTTTTCATATTTATTTAACTACTTTTTTATAATCTACCTTTTTCTTATCTATATTTTAAAATAATTTTAGGATTTAACTTTTAATTTTTCTTTTATTATTAATAATTACTATTTTGATTTCATACTCCTACATAGTCTAGTACTAAAAGTTAAAGGTTATTTAGTGATTCTATTGCTTGCTATCACTACAAAGTATCGGAGGTAGGGAAAGGTGTTCGGTTAATTTTCCAAGTAATGAGGAAATCTATCTGCCTGCCTATCTAGAAAACCAGCATTCGGGATACTTGCATTTATCTAAGTTTGAACACTGATTTGGGGAATATGCAATTATTTTAATTAGCCAGCAGACCTAAAATTATCTATTTCTCAGGTGAATGGGTAAAAATAATTTAAAATGAATAAATAGCTATTGAAAATAATGATATAATAAAGTGCTAATTTTCCACACTAGAAAAAACAAGAGGTTAGGTAAGAAATTCCCATTAGTAGTAAAAAGAATGATAACAGTTATTGGATTTGAGAAGTCTGATTTCCTGAAAAATTCTTTTAAAAGATTTTATAAATTTCAACCGGCAGTCAACAGTCAATGAATGCCTTATGTTTACTCTATAGAAACGGTTAAGCTTGCCCTTACCAGTACAGCACCGTGTATTCGGTCACTTTAAATTATTGTAAATTTCTAATAATTGCCATTTGGATAGATTGAGATATGGGATTTCCTTCGTATTTTCTCTGTTCAGAGGTAGTCGTTAATCTCGCGTATCATTCGATATTTAGACGTGCGCTCATGACGAAACGCAATGTGATACAAAGTCGAGTTTAATGTGGGTTTATCGGCAGTTTTCTTCTTTATCTACTGTGCTCCCTCATGACGTAGGCGATCATGGCTCTCCACAATTTCCTCAGTAGCGCTTAATAAATTTTGTATTTTCCTTATTTCTCCTAAACTCTGTTCCACCATTCATTTACTCAAGCTCATTAAGTATATTATGCGCCGCTTTCCTCTATCCATCTTACCCTCAAACTGTCCTGTGAGTATTAGATTTTCTAAGCACCCCTTCCTCATTATGTGCTCCAGAAATTTCATCTGCCTCCTGATGTTAAGTATAAGTTTCCTTTGTTTTTTCCATTTTCTCTAAAATGTGGTTGCTCATATGTTTGGTAAATGATATCCTCAGCATCTTTCTGTAAAACCACATTTCTGTTGCTTTAAGTCTTATTTCATCTCCGAGGAGTTCGTACATAGATATCACTTTTCTTTTCTTTTTTTATTACTAATGAAGTTTTTCTGTCTCTTAATACTCTGCTTAGCTTTTATAATGCATCTTTGGCCATCTCAGTGAGTCTTTAGATTTCAGTTTCGCACTTTCCGTCCCCCGGAAAGATATTTAAATTTCACAATTATTTAAATTTTTGTACTTGTTTGATTTGTAATTTACATTTTGTGCTCATCCTTTTGCTAACAACCATCCATTTTACCTTCTGTACCACGGAAAAATTCTCGAAGGCCCCTCAACACTTCCCCATTTTGGGGACACCTCGGGCACTGGGCAATAAACCTAGCCCCCTACAGAAGGAGGAGTACTACCTAGAAGGACCCCACTGGGGCTTGAGCAAATATTATTATCAGAGGAAAAAAATTCTCTATCGTCCAGAATACAATACTCGAGTATCTTATTTTTCTTCCCCTTACTGCTTGAGTACTTATATTGTCTCTATGCCTTCAATCAGTTAAGTGCCACACGTAATGCACGCTTGGGCGATCATGCATCTTTTGATACAGGACTGACGAAGCAGAAGATTTTTCCAGCGGTAGGTTGCCATTTCTTTCTGTGGCAGACTACTTGCCAACCAAAGCTAAAGAACACAGTCTGTCCTGCTACTTAACCCATAACTGGGAGGAGAAGAAATGGATTCATTTCTTTCCCTAGGGTGCGTAAGTGAATATAAGGAACTCAACTGGAATTCGAACTCTGATTTATCATACCGAGCTGATGTCCATTACACCACAAAGCACATGCTAATTAGACTTTCATTTATATATCAATACAGGGTCGGTATCATGCAGTTTCCTTTCTCATTCATGACAGTTGCTATAAACAGGATAATTAGGTTTAGAAATGATTCCAATGAGGCCAATGATTTGTTGCTTTTTTTAAAAATTTGTAGAAAATGTGATGCGAAACACCCACTTATAAGCTGGTGATTACTTGGAATTTACAATAGTTTAAAGCAGCTAATGACTTTTGCACAGTAATGTGTTAAATTTAGTGATTTTAACTGCAAGTACACTGCGCTAGCTGCATTAGTAAAATTTACGCCTTTTCTCTCCTAAAGATATTCTTTTACATGACAATCTAAAAAGAAATACTTCAGCAGAGCTCATCTGGATATTTGCCGGGGAAATAGGTACAGAAATACAATGTTGCGTTTGTGGGAAAAATGCTGCTGAGTGAAGAATATGATTCCCTCTATGTAAACGATCTTGAACATTATCAGGGCTGGAAAGTGAGAATTGGACAGCTCAAGCCCAGATATGGCAGCAATACTCCATTTTTGGTCTAATCTGATTACTGGAATGATAATGCATGGCGGTCCTTTTCTTTTATACTGCTTTTTAGCAACACTAGTGGTTGGTCGTCCAGTGGAAAGTGCGACATAGAAATCCGAAGACGCATTGGGACAGCGAAAGCAAAGCAAAGCAAAGTATTAAGAAACAGAAAAATATCATTAGTGTTGTGGATTCCGGGTTGAAATCCGGTACCAATAAATAACAAACGCCGGGAATGAATATATGAAAATAATGTATTAACGTAATAATACAAACTGGTAAATCAGGTTAGTAGTTCCAGGAATACGGGTTAGTAGCAAAATATATATATATAGTCTTTGGTATTGAAGTATCGCTGTATGACTTCTTACTGAGTCTACATGCTCGCTCACTGTGACTCCTACAACGCTGTTACCTCACCCTCACACTTCCGGTTACTTACAACCTTTTACTCTGTCCCTCTGGACTCGACTTGACTCTTCGGTCTTGCTCGCTATTTATCGATCCACCCACGAAGACCAAATGTGGCACAAGGCCGGTTTAATGTGGGTATCTCCGAGCCCGTAGGCTCGGCCAAAAATATAGCCTTTGAACCCGCCTAGACGGGTTCAGGCCTAGTCTACCTCCCCGGACGAAACCTTGCCCTTCGGCAAAGCTTCGTCCGTGTTCCTCTCTGTTAACGCAGAGAGTCCGACAGCTATCGCTTACAATCAAAGACTGTATCACGACTCAGCTAGACTCGGAGATCTCGCTCTCTCGGGTCTTCACGTAGCCGTAGTATATGTATATACTGGGTGAGTCCATTTGTGTAAAAAGGGGAGAACCCCTCAACAATTAGAAACGAAGTAAAGAGTACTGAACTGTTGAGTGATATCAGTACTCCTATATGACAGTGAATGCTGGACAATTTCCTCACATCTTCTCCCTCAACTATGGATTAATTAGTAATACTTGTATGACTAAAATATTATTATCTTCTTGTAAACTGAAAATATTTTCTACCTTTAAATAACCAAGAAATGTTACCAAGCCGTTGAAAATGAATCAACCAATAAATAAATTAAAAAAAAAAATGAAATCTTTCGCTTAAACCAATTCTCCGCCATGACTTACCGGGAAATGACACTGTCTCATTCATCCATGTTCTGTATATTTTTCTACTGTGTATGCTACTCATTTATTATAAATAATAATCTTTCATCTTGCTGTGTTGCACCCTCTTATATTTTTTATTATTTATTCATTTCTATGCTATCTGTTATCTTGGTTTGTTCTTTGATCCATGTTGACCTGATTCGGTCGCTGTCCATTGATCTGTGTGTATTTCTAAGACACAAACCACCAATCTACTGTAAATAAAGTATCAACCCGTTCTGGCTTTAGAATAAAAAAAAAACATTGTACCAAAAAAAGTCTCTAACAAAAGAGAAAGCTAAATATTGCACAACTTTTACAAGTACAAACAAAATATTACTTTAAAATAAAACTGCGGTTACAAATAATCAGAAAAAGGGATGAGATTCTAAAATGAAATATTTTTCTTATTGCAATTATGTTTTGTTTCCTTTTATCTCTTTTGTTTGTCCTTGTTTTGGAGTTTAAAAGAAAAGACAGTCACAGAACCATAGATATTCGAATCCTATCTAATGATGACAGTTTTGTCAGTTTAATTCTTAAGACAGTGATTAAAAACCTTTTCTAAATAGTGATCCCTTTTATATTAATATATTTACTCATTAGAAACTAAGAAAAAAGTAATGAACTGTTATATAATATCAGTGTTCTTATGTGGCAGTGAATGCTGGACAATCTCCTCACAGATGAAGAAGAGACTTGAAGCAATAGAAATGGGGTTCTACGAAAATATGCTGTGAATACGATTGGCCAAACATGTGAGCAACGACGAAGACAATGGCAACAAAAAGGACGATTGGAAATTTGATGAGAAATTGAATGTAAGAGAGACAGAGAAAAGCTACGCGTAACTTGGCGAGATTGAGTGAATAGGAGGAGGCGGGACAAGTTTTAAGGGAGATAAGAGAAATAATAAGTTTATTAATAGTGACAAAGAGCGGGAAATCGTGGAGTGCCAAGATCGCTAATATCAACTTGTGATTTTTTTTTTGCTAAAAAGTCGAAGAATTGTAACACTTTCACCATTATGGATAACAAATAGTGAATTTGATATTATGGTGTTTTGTTTTTGTTTTTGTTTTTTGTTTTTTTTCAAGACTTAGCACGCGCAAAAGAAATTTACGGATTTGGACGAAAAAAAAGCGACCATAGAGCAACCTCAAAATCTACGAAAATGTTTCATCCTTTAATAATTGTGCATAGTTTAATTCGTAACGTATATAAATACAGGTAGAAAAAAAATATTGATAAGATAGCGACAGTCACAAAGCACTGCCAGGGGCCTCCAATCAGACATACCCTCCAATCGAGGGGTTAATGGGTAGTACACACCGGCCTTGAGTATCATTTCTATTTATTAAACTGGGTAATGGGGGTGGGGTGCTTTGAAGGTGATATTTAAATTTTTTCTTTAGATCTGTGCGTATTAAGTTAAAACTTATACAGTCTATTCTTTCTGAAGAGCGTGTATTTGTAAGTAGACGTCCACAAGTACAATAAAACAACTAAACTCCTGAATACGATCACAACAATTTGGTTACACTCAAAATAGACGCAGTTTACGTTATTATGGTTATTATCCGCGTGGTGTACACACGTGTGGGGTCAGTCTACCAGAATTTGAAATGGGAAAAAAATAAAATCTGAGTGTCGTGCCCACAAATACAACACAAAATTATGAATAACGCAGTGAAATAATCTTCGTGGAAAAAGAAGACCAAGCTTAATATGACAATAACATTTATACAGACAGATACATGTATTTGCATATTAAAACTCTTTGTCGTGGCCATGAAGAGACCAATAGTTCGATTGTTCGAAATGATTTGTCGCAAGTGAGTCTGCAAAGTTTCGAAGTATTTTTATTGCAAGTGAGGAAATGAAATGGTATCTACGTCAGTGTGTGTGTATGTGTGTGTATGTGTGTATGTGTGTATGTGTGTGTATGTGTGTGTGTATGTGATTGCTGACCGATTGCGTGCTGTAGCGGTAATTTTAAATACGATGAATAAAGAGGGATGAGACAGGATTTAGTTTCGTCACGGCTTTGTATGTCCTTCAATGTAGAAAAAATATCGCTGACTGAGGCGTTGTCGTGGTAATGCATGTCTATGCTGTTAATCGAGACCGGGCCTTGTTCACTGACTGTTCTTTCGCTGAACTGTTCTTTCGTTGACTGTCATTTCTCTGACTGTCTCTGTTGCTCCCGAGACGTTTTTTTTATCGGTTAGGTTCGACTCCGAATCACTGTCTGAGTTTTGCGCGGGAATGTACTCAGTAAGCCGAGACCAAACCCATTTCGGGTCATTTGTCCCACGTTCGAAGAATGTTTCTATGTCCGGTTACTTAACACACACACACACTCACGCGCGCACACACACACACACACACACACACACACACACATATATATATATATATATATATATTAGGTTGGTGCAAAAATAATGACGTAATAATGTCGTTTTTTGACGTTAAAAAATACATCAAAAACGACATTATTACGTCATTATTTTTGCACCAACCTAATATATATGTACTTTCTATATTTTACGGTTAATAAGTGAAGCACAAAGAAGAGACGATAACAAATAAATCTTACGAGTAATTATGTAAGCATTTTTTACAGTTCTGTACAAACATGGATCCAAATTAAATAAATTTTATTCTGGAACCTGGTTGGACAAGACAAGTCACGTGATGTACTTCCTACGACTTCCGCGTGGTTAACCACGCTGAAGTCGTAGAAAGTACATCACGTGGTTCAAATCGAATTTAAATTGATTGGAATTTTTTTCTTCTTATCAGTAGAATCTAAAAAATCGTCCATATTTACAGATCTGTCAACACAAAATTCTCTTTATTAAAAATCTTTCAAAAATAAAATATAATTTCCTGAAACGTTATTTGAGAAATATTAACTGATTTACACTTTAATTAATCTGAATTGAAACAAATATTACTTACTTTTAGTTTACAATTTCGCAGAAAAGCATTTTTAACACTTTTTTCTGACATGTTGCACTCAACACAGCCTGAGTTGTAAAATTTAAGTAAGGGGAACAGGACTAAAAGAAATGACTTGATGAATAAAACATGAATGCCTTTTTTATATAATCCTTTTAATTACCTTTCACAAAATATTTTAAGCGGCTTAATATTTTATTGAATTTTCACGTACTAATAGTCTTACTTATAAAGACGATTGATGTGAAAATGTTAGAAAATTACCTATAAATTTTAAATATACTATAGGTACTTTTCTTATTTTCTGATAATGCTATGCATGGGCGTCCATATTTACAAAATCGACACTTTGATTTTTACTCTTAATAATAACACAAAGATTTTGACGGTAAAATTTTATGTTTATTATATTTGGAGTATTTTTCCAACATCAGTCCTCTTTTTTAAAGAATTTTTGAAGATATCTACACTTATTCATAATGCGTCGTATTTTGGAGCTGTGATGTTTATTAACGGTGTTTTCGTTTATATGTGAAGTTGTGCTAATTAGTGTCACTTGAAAAACACCATTACTAAACTTGAAAACACGAGGAAGTTGGCAAAAAAATAAGAATGCAATATAGTATAACAAATTGTAGCCAAATTATGCTGAAATGACTACTGGCAATTTCAATGGAAAATGTACCTTCAGGTCGCGTTCTGTATCTAGAATTTATCATTCGAGTAACTGGGGAATCGGTGATTCCAATTCAAGAATTAGATTGGGTAATGACGTTGCAAACTCCGAGATATTTAAGAGACTAATGCATTAATTAGTAAACTATATATTCAAGGGATTAAATCTAAGTGTATGTGTGTGGAGTAGACGAATAAGTTCGTAGCCCAACACATCAGCTGAATTTAGCTCCAAGATTCTCACTACGTAATGTGGGAAAATAAAAGCATTGGCGGGGGAGTGAAGAGAGTGAGAGAGTGAGAGATAACAAATAAAAAAAACAAATATTTTTCACTAAGATTTTATAATAGTGAAACATTTAAAAATATTTTAATTCATTTGTGACTAGATCATGAAAGTTTCATTAAAATCTGACAATTATCTGACTTTTGCAAGATTTTCCAAATTAATGAATTTTGAATCGCAAAAAGACACTCAAATTTCCTATACTAATTTATGGTCCCCCGAATATTGAATAAGGAGCATCCAAAAAAAAAAAAAAAAAAAAAAAAAAAACAGACTTGAAACGCCGATGTGAAATTTGAAAGGAACAAACATTTATTACATAGACATTAAAACAATATAACAAAATACAAATTTTACAAAAAAAGCTGGCACAAAAATTCTTTTTGTACCTCTTATTATTAAAGTTAAGGTAACCAGTTCAAAATATTGAATTATTGGCTCATAAAAAGGTATACATGATTCAATAACCTTTCAATAATCGAAAAAATTTGAGATGTTATCCAAATTCCTTTTTAAAAAGGTTCAAAACATAAAAATTTTTAAGAAAAAAAAAGAAAAAAGATCTTTACAGAAGGTACAATACGATTCCTTAAAAATGGTTAAAAATACACTTTCTTTCAAAAACCTTTCCCTCTGGACTCGACTTGACTCTTCGGTCTTGCTCGATATTTATCGATCCACCCACGAAGACCAAATGTGGCACAAGGCCGGTTTAATGTGGGTAATTGAAATACGAAATAGAGAAGGACTAGGACAATAAATCAACTAAACTCACTAGGACTTTAAAAAGTTTGTTCTTTTTCTAGAAGACAGTTCGATTCTCTTCACTGTTTTCAGTTTAGTTCTGATCCTTTATTTCATTTGTTTCTTCTGTAAGAAACAGCCCACTTCATCCACTGATGACAACAGAGATAACTTGTCTTTCTTGATCCTTATAACTTGTTGGAAGTTTCTGGTCAAATTTTTTATGCTTTCTGATTTCTTCAATTTTTTTTTACACCTGAAATGATCTGCTAACTCGTTTTCTTATGTAGTCTTGAAATAGGCTACAGGCAGATCTCTAGTTTTAAATTTCCGTAGTTGAAAGCCACATACCGGAAGATCTCAACATATGTATTTTCATAGCACTACGAAACCAGATGCAAATGAATTCGAGTTCCACCGAACAATCAGCCTAATGAGCCACATAACAAAACTCATCATCTGTATTCTGATGAATAGAGCGCACAGCAGGATCAGGCCAGAGATAGGACAAGAACAGTGCGGGTTTGTTAAAGACACCGGAACAAGGAACGCGATATTCATGCTTAGAATGTTATCAGAAAGAGCAATACAAATGCAGAAGGACATGTATCTATGTTTTTATAGACTACGCAAAGGCGTTCGACAAAGTACACCACAAGGACCTGCTAGAACTGTTCAGCAACTTCGATATATTTGGGAAAAATATTAGAATAATCAAGAACCTATACTGACAGCAAATGGCATGCGTGCGCATTGAGAATGAGTTCAGCGAATATACAAAATAGATAGGGCTATAAGACAAGGATGTCTTCTCTCTGGACTTATTCAACCTATACAGCAAGGCAATTCTGAGAGAACTGGAGATCCTACTGGGATTCAGCCTTGGCGGCCACAATCTTACCAGCATAAGATACGCAGACGACACAGTACTGATAGCAGACATGGAAAAGAAACTACAAAATCTACAGAAGGTAGCAATGGAGAGTGAGAAGAAGGGACTAAGCACAAACTACAAGACAGAATGCATGGTCATCAGTAAAAGGATTGACCCTGAAATGTGATTTGCAGGTTGGGGACACTAAAATCAAGCATGTGCAGAAGTTTAAATATCTGGGGAGTGTTTTGACAGAGGACGATAAGTGCGACACTGAGATTCGAAGACGGATTGGAATCGCCAAGGATGCATTCTAAAAGGTTGGCAGAGTACTGCGAGACAGGAGGATTTCTTTGATGACAAAGAAAAGAGTACTGAGTACTGAGTACTGAGCTGCAACGTGACATCTGTCCTCTTTTACGGCAGCGAATGTTGGGCGGTCTCCTCAGAGATAAAGAAGAGACTCGAGGCCGCGGAAATGTGGTTCTACGGAACGATGCTAAGTATATCATGGACTGAGCGTGTAAGCAACGATAAGGTCTTGGAAAGGATGCAAACAAGGGGGAAGCTTATACGTAACATAAGGAAGAAGCAGATGAAATTTCTGGGACATTTAATGAGAAAGGAGGGCCTGGAGAATCTGATACTCACAAAGGGGAACGCAACGTATGACATACTTGGCGGGCTTAAGCAAGTGGATAGCAGAACGTGGTCAGGGGAGTTGGCAGAAGCACGAAAATTGAGAGCAACAAGGGGGTAGTGGGAAGTGGAGAGCAATGATCGCCTACGTCCTGAAAGGACACGGCACATAAAAAGAAAAAGAAAGGTGAAAGCAACATCTTCCGATTGCTGAAAAAAAAAGCTTTATATCTTTTTTAAATTTGAAAATTAAGTCACAAACCGTCTGCCTTGACCTACTGATTTTCGGCAGCCTCTTTACAAGCCATTCTAATTTTTAATTTTAAGTTTTAAAATGTTTCACATCAAATTTACTCTTTATTAACCGGCCTTTACTGGCCTTTGTTTAATCATTCTCTTAAAACTTCTTTTAAAAGCAAGTGTAATAAACGGTCTATTATATATATATATATATATATATATATATATATATATATATATATATATATATATATATATATATACATTTATCTACATTTATTTTATTGATCATTTATTTGATATAATTTGTTATATTCTCCTCTCAAGAGAAAGAAAAATAAACAAACTTAATGTATTTGTAATCATTCTATATTCACTTTTCTTATAAAAACATTTTTATAAAAATAATTAAGTAAATTTACAAGGTAAATAATTATGTCGAAAAATAAATATATCTATGAACATGTTCATTATATATATATATATATATATATATATATACATATATATATATATATAGAGAGAGAGAGAGAGAGAGAGAGAGAGATTCGCGAAAAAATGAGCATACATGATGGAAAAATGCCCCAAACTTAATAAAACAAAGTGTTTATCATCAAAACAAAACTTTTGTGTTAAAAGTAAAAATTATATTTTTAAATTGCGGTAAAATATTATTATTGTAGTTATCTACCCTTTTTAAGGGATTATTATCCCTTCATAGAAGAGTTCTAAAATCACCATCTTTGTTTACACCTCGTGTATCTTTTTGAGTTGAATAAAACCTGAATCGCTCAAAGGTATTTTCTTCAGTTTCGCCATTCGCCACATAAATTCTTTTTAGAAGCTTACGAGACTTTGATTAAAAATCTTGTTTCTCTGTCGTCTTTTTGCGGTGAAAAACACATTGATTTGGAAATTCTTGAAAAAATAAGATACTTGTAAATTTGTAATTGTCAGATTTTTTAAAAAAACTTTCAGAACAAATGAATTGAATTATTTTTTTAAATTTTTTTGAAAATCTTGGTAATTTTCGTTTGTTTTTGTTTTTTTGTTTTTTGTTTACATTTGTTACCCAACACATCTAATTTCATGCAATTTCGAGAAATTATTTTTTGTGGCGCTTAAATTTTAAGGACAACTAGGAGAATTTAATAAATCATGAAATTTGCTCTGGGTTGTAAAATAAAAATGAAAAATTAAGACAATATTTAATTTAAAATGCTTTTAATTGCTTTTTTGAATAAAATATATTATGGACACTAATATTGTCTTAAGAGAAAATATTTTGATGAATAATGAATTTTTACATGAATTGTTTTCATTTTTAAAAATGTTTAATTAGAATAATTTATAAACTTTTAAATCTTTAAAAATTCTGTATTAATTGGTAGCAGTTATGTGATCGTTATTAAGTAAAAACTATATTTACTAATCAGAAATGGAAAAGCTTACTACAATTCAGCCATGCCCAGTATTTTGTGTGTAAAACGTATGGTATATAGAGATGAAAGTTGGGCTAACTGACTCCATTTGGTTACAGTGGTTAAAGGGGGTGACTATCGTCTTAATCCTTTTTGTGATTTGAGGGTTCATACAGGGTATTTGTGTTTTTGGCTGACATAAATTAATTTTTGATTTTATCCTTTCTTCTTTTTCTTCTGGAGTTCTATATCCCGTCAAACTCACATCCTATGAATCTCCAACCCTTGCGTCTCGAACTGCTACATCGAACCAATTTCCCACTTCTCTTCCTGCTTCTTCTGCTGTGCACGTTGTTGTTTTTTTGTGGGGGGTGGGGGGTCTTCTTTTTATTGGGCCTGACACATCTGTGTTTTCCGTTTGATTTTTGGCGGGACGTGTTGTCATGGGTTGATTTTTTATGACGTTCACTGACCCACATAAGCTATGTCCGGGTTCCGTCAGTTACCGAGGATAAGAACAAGAGAAGGAAGTATGTGTAATAGAGAAGGGAGAGAGGGAGAGTTTCCTTTGTCACTCTCTTAGTGAAAAGGAAAGTGTATATTTCCATATGGTCTTACTATTACCTAATCCTACTACAAAGCTAGTAGATTAAATTTAATATTTTCAATACTTTACTGTATTTCAAAACGAATTTAAATTAATTGGAATGATTTTTTTAATTGTTAAAATGGCTAAAAGTGTCCATATTTAGAAATCTGTCAACACAACGTAAATATTAAAAACTCTTTATTGCAAAATAAAATATACTTTTCTAAAATTTTATTTAAGGAAGATTAGTTTATTTAAAGTTCTATTAATCTGATTGGAAACAAATATTACATTTAGTTTAAATTATCACAGAAAAGTATTTTAACACGCAGGTAGGTGTTTCTATGTGGTGTTGACAACTCTTTCGATAGACTTATGTTTGTGAATTTTTTCGAAGGCGGAGTATTACTGTAACAATAGACGAATATAACGTGAAGCCCTTTTTTTATATATATATTTTAACTACCCGGTAATTTTTGAAATTCAGGAATATAGTCTAAGTGATCTAATATTTTATTGCATTTTAGGTATTTTGGCTTTATGCTCTTACTTATGAAGACGCTTGTTAAGGAAATATTAGAAAATTTCCAGTAATTTATTTTAGTTACCGCTCTTATTTTCTGTTAATGGACGTCTGTATTTATAAAAATCTACACATTCATACACCGCACCAAAAAATTCAAAATTATTTTTAAAATACTGGGCGTGGGTCACTGAATTGTCGTAATCCTTTCAATTTAAGATTAGTTAATATAGATTTTATTTAATAACAGCACCTAACCGTTACAAACTAATAATTATTTAAGACTTGAAATTTTTAAAATTATTCTAATTAAAATTAAAAAAATGAAATCAGTACTTGTAAAAATTCATTGTTCATCGAAAAAAGTTTTTCTTGAGACAATAGTGTCCATAATGTATCTTATTCATAAAAACAATTAAAAACTTTTCTAATGAAATAATTTTACGATTCAGAGCAGATTTTCTCTCACTGAAGGTCCTGTTTGACACAAAAATTGCTGATTTAAATTCTCCAACTACTTATAAACAATAAGTACTTCAAAAATTAATTTCTCAAAGTTTCATTAAATTAAATAAGTGTGGAGTAAAAGAAATATTTTTACGAAGATTTTCTGAAAAAAAAACGGTTCTAAAATAATTTACTTCATTTGTGAATAAATCCTGAAAGTTTCATTAAAATTTGATTATAATCAGATTTTTGCAAGAATTTCCCACTCAGTGTGTTTTTCACAAAAAAGATGCTCAAATTTCTCATGCTAATTTATGGTCACACGTTAACACAAGAAAAAAAATTTTAACTAAAATTTTGAAGGTTCTAAAAAGCATTTAAAATATAATTTAATAATAAAATAATTCTATGGTGTCTCCTCTTAATGATAACAAAAAAAGATTTTGACGATAAAACTGTTTTTATTAAGTTTGGGGTATTTTTCATGTCATGGTGTATAGTCATTTTTTAGTGAATCTTTGGAGGTATCTCTCTCTCTCTCTCTCACTCTCTCTCTACATATATATATATATATGTGTGTGTGTGTGTGTGCGTGTGTGTGTGTAAAATTTCAGATAGAGTATATCCGATAAGTTTTCCTTTTGTCTTTATTTGTATTACAAATAAAGACAAAAGGAAAACTTATCTTAGTCGACACATTTCGTACTTTGAGGGATATTATCAAGGCAAACTAAAAGATTTTATTTTGTAACAAGTATTTATATACAAGAGCAAAAAATCTCATTGGTTTTTCAAAATTTTTAAATTTAAGAACTCTCATAAATATTCATCAGGTTAGCCGAAATGTCTAGGAACTCTATGGAGGACGCCAAGTGACATAATTCAATGTCTAATAAATGAAAGTGTGTAAATGATGTTCTTGAAATTATTTTGGTTTAAATTATTTCACTTTTGGATTAATGTATGTGTTATACATTTTAAATAACACGATGTTATGAATTTAACCGATTTTTTTAATTTAATTTTAACATTTTTATCGTAACGCAGGTTGGCTTGGGAAAGTAGTAATTCTGGAATGGAGATATTTGCAGATTTATATTTTGATAAGATTTGATAAGTCGTGCTCTCGAGAATTTTCTGTCTAATTAAGTTATTTTCTCTTTTAATAAGTATGACATTCTTTAGATCAAATTTGTGGTCGAATTTATTTCTATGCATAACTAATGCATTTGATTAATTATTGTGTATAATATCCCTTTTGTGTTCATAGATAAGTTTGTTTTTTTAATTTCTACAAGTTTCTCCAATGCAGGAGCAGTTCTGGCTATTTATTTTATATATACTTGCTTCAGCATTATCATTGTTATGGGTATTTGAGGTTCTGATCCATTATAGTTTTGCATGTGGTTGTCATTATTTTAATGTTGTTTTAAATTGGATGAATTGTTTTAGATTGCCGATTTAGTTCGGAGTTAGTAGGTAGTATTATGTATATGTTTTTATCAAGTTCATTGGCAATCTTGTTGTTAATAATGTTGCTATTTTTTTGCGGCTGTATATTTTGTTTCTCCTAGCATTGTGGATAAAATAAAAATATTAGAGATTTTGGGAAGTGTTTCTGTGTATATTTCTTCTTTGGGCAAATATTGGGGGCTTCATATTCTTATTGCTCCTAAATAGAATCCTATAATTATTCCAGATCTGATCTTGTTACAGTGGTGGAAATAAAAATTGTTAAGATCATTCTTGTTGGTAGAGTTTCTGTAAATCTCAATGTGAATTTCGTTATTATTTCTATGCAGCATGATATCTAGGAAAGGCAGTGTTGTTAGACTCAGATTCAAAGGTAAAGTCTATTGTGGGTTCGACATTATTACGTCTGTTGTCAATATCGGGTAAAATTATGTTTTGTTGATATACTAATAGAGAATCATCTATGTATCTGAAATAAGAAGTTTGTGGTAAAATATTTTTGAAAGGACCTCAAATAACGGGAATAAAAATTAGTGTCGTTTTTGGCTTGTGTATTTTTGCAATTTCTGAAAAGTGAAAAGTGGTCCTTGTTACAAAATAAAATCTTTGCATTTGCCTTGATAAAGTCCATCAGAGGAGGAAACGCGTCGGCTAATATGAGTTTTTCCTCTCTCTCTTTCTCTCTCTCTCATATATATATATATATATATATATATATATATATATATATATATATATATATATATATATACAACGCGTGAAAGCACGTGTGACACAGGCTCGTCAACTGCCAATTAGTGAAGATAACACAGTTTCAGTGGTTAAGGTACCACTGCCACTCCTGGCGCCACTAGCAGCTTTTACCACTGGACTGGGTATTATTTTTTTCCCTTCCTGTTCCCCTCCCATGGAACCGTTAACTCTACTAGGAGGACACATTCTACAGTATCAGAGCGTACGCCTGTCTGAATGACATGTACCAGGAATTGCAATTAACACCCTTCAGTCACGGGCTCCACCCATGTTGAAAGTTGTTTGCGTCTTCTGCACATGCGTTCACCTTCCTTGTGAAAACGTATCTCTGGCCGTTACAGGCTGTTTGTTGGTTGCTTCACATTGTGTACTGAGTAAGTCCATGACCACTTCCAGCACATTGTTATAACGCTACATGTACATTTGCAGTGATTGTAGGGATGCAGAGAGCACATGACGTAAAGTGCCTCGATCACTTTGGCATAATGCGCATACATCGGTGTGAGTGTACCCACACAGATTGAGGTAGGTTGCATTTAGTAAGAGATCATAGGCAAATCACAGAAGAAACCATATTTCCAATGGCTCCATTACAATCAGGGTGTTCCATGATAGCTTCATTGGATCAATATCACTCCATGTAGTCCAAGCATATTGTTTGGACTGAGAAACAGCAGTAGTTGTTCGCTACTCTTCCTTGAAATTCCTGATTTCTTCAGTCCCCATGTTTCGTTTTCCTTTTGAACTCTTTTTAGAGAAAAACTGATTGCTTGTGCTGCCAAGGCCAGCTCGATTGGTTTGTGTCACCAATCTCCTTGGTTCGCAGGCTGGATTCTATTAGGTTGGTGCAAAAATAATGACGTAATAATATCGTTTTTTGACGTTAAAAATACGTCAAAAAACGACATTATTACGTCATTATTTTTGCACCAACCTAATATTTCTTGGGTGGCTACTACTGCCGACCATTTGGTGCCAGTTTTGATATCGGGCTGTGACCTGCGGACGAGTCCCTCATCATCATGTGACGGCGTACCTTCTCAACCTTGAACTCCTCCACTAATTAGGAGATGGGAAGTTGAAGGTTTCTGGCATTGGTATAGAGTTACACTATGAAGAAGCAAGGGGGAACTCCAAGCCACTTACGCAGGTACTTATTGATACATTGTTGCGTCTGCTGAATGCGAGTCAGTGTCATATCATTCATCTGCAATGAGCACAGAAGCTGAGATAACAAACCATGTTGATTGCACCAAGCCTTCAGTTTGCCGGAGAGATGGGTTCTGCCAATGGATTCAAGTCCATTTAGTGCCACTTTCTGCACCTATTTACCTCGGTGACGATCAGTCAGTGGAATTTCATAAAGCCGTCCGAGGCTCTTCACTGACTTCTCTTTGATTGTCGGGATGATGTAACCCCCTCCCCCAATACAGAAATGAATCTCACTGACAATGCCTAAATAATGATAAGCTATGGTTTTTCTTGGGTTTAGCCTTCGTTCTTGCCCTCGTGAAGAGCTTATGATAGCGCTGCAGCAGTTCATCGCCACCGATCTTAGACGGGATCAGAATGGTTATGTCATCCATGAACGCTCTGGAAGGTGGAAGGACCATTTGCTCCTTAGTCATTACTCCCTGTGCTGTGTCCGCTGCACATCGTAATATGAGTTCCGCAAAATCAGATACCCTACTATGGTGCCGACCTCGAGAGCTTGCCACTTGGTGGCGTAGTTCCCAGCGGTGAATTGCATAAACGCTGCTTTGAAATATTTCATTATAATTTCCCCAACCTTACTACAGAAATTGAAAAATTTGAGGGACATTCGAATTAGATCACGAGGAACTGATCCATACACATTCACGAGATCAAACCAAATTACATGATGCTCACTTTTATTTTGTTTGGCTGATAGGATTGAGTTGCAAATCATGTGTGAATGTTCGAAACAACCGGGGAAACCAGATATCTGGACAGCTGTATTTATGTAATGGTTACCTAGCAGGAGGTTCATCATACGACGAACAAAGACCAAAAAATATTTTCCCCTCTACATTCAAGAGAGAGAGAGATGAGACGGAAATTTGCAATGCCAGGCACCATTCTGGTGGTACAATACCTTGTTTCCATGCCCGCTGGAGGAGGATAGTGAGTTGCTGGAGGACATTTGGACAATTCCTTGTAGGATATTACATTTATTCCAGGTGCACTACTGGCACGGAATTTGCGGACGAATTCCCGAATTTCTCTCAGCTTTAGTCCACTGTCATTAAACATGACCTCTGAAATTTTGGGCCTAGGAATGTCATTCATAGGAGGGATTGGAGCATCTTTCCAAGCATCAGAATACGTCATCCTTCGGTGTATGACACTATTTGGCTTGCTAAAAAAAAATGAAAGGAAAAAAAATAAAGGCGAGAATTAAATTTAGGTGATAAGAAGCCATCACGAAAAGGACACTAAGCAGTGTTATTTTTCTGACAAAGAAAAGTGGTAAAATTTTTATTTCCATTGTCGAGAAAGGAAGATACAGGATTTAATCTGATTTATGTTACGGGGCGGGTGAAAATTCCAGGTTGATCAAATAAACTGCGAGACAGAATTCTAAAAAGATAAAAATTAATTAAGCATCCGCTGACCGAAGAACGAAAATGTCCATTGGACCACACAGAGTTACAAAAAATCAAAAGACTAAAACCGTAGTTATCTACGGAAAGGTCGTTTGGAAAAGGCATCTGTTTTGTGTCGGAACTGGCTAGGATAACGAAACTATTTTATCGGATCAGTAATTGGCACCAAGAATGCAAATACGTCCAAATGGCCACCCACTTGATGCTGACGAAAAGCTGATTGACGAATTCCAGGTGATTCGGTTAAGATAAAGAGTCTAAGGTGTGAGGTCTTCTCTAAGAGAAGAAAGAAAAGGAAAAGAAAAAGAAAAAAAAAGGGGTAGATAATTTTTTTTTCTTTGAGCAGGATTTTTTAAACCGAGGCTAGTCTGGCCGCACCCACGACGCTGAGCGCCCATTGGCTGAATGGTGACGTGAGCGTTAGGCGGAGGTAATCATGTGAAGTAGGAGGCCTGTTGGCACCCATTGAGGGGATAGGTGTGAGATGCCACTGTGAAAGAGAGGGGAAACCCGTTGACACCCTCTGAGGGTATGGGTGAGATACCAATATGAGAACAGAAGAAGGTGGGAAGACGGAAAACTTCCAAAAATGGAAAATAATAAAATTTTCCTGACCGAAAACAAAGAAGTGGATTGTGGGTTTAGAATTATCAAGGAACCTCATACCCCGCCAAGCCCACCCCGATTTTGGTCGGCGTCCATATAAGCAGAGTCGCAGCTAGTTAAGTTCACTTGAGTTCGAGTTCAAGTTCGCAGTTGGGGTTGGGGACAAACAGGCAAGCAGTTGCACCCGCCTCGAAGAAGCTGACTAAGATCCACGCAAATTCCGAACTCAATTTCTAACCAAGAACAATTTATTTTTGAAGAACGACTTAGACTCACACCACCAAAACAAGTTTTACGAATATCACCTGAAGATACACCAAAAACCAGTTTCTTAAAGAACAACCAACTTAAGATGTTAAGACTCGCCTAACAAACACAAAGTGTCACGAATCCATATAGCGGGTTGGGAAGTAGACGCAGTCCTGTATTCAGCAACCATATATAAAATATTGTTATATTTTTTAACACATTTGAACTTTTCGAGTTATTATTTTATTTTCTTTTACATATACTTGTGCGATATCGCCCTTATTCGAACTCGACTTGCATTACAGCCCGGCGACTGATTGATTTCGTCTGCCTAAGATCAATTCACAACGTGGGTAGGTTAGACTGGAAATCAAAGCAGTTACTTCGGTAACCAGACGTTGGAAGCGAGCTGGGATCGACAAGGCTGATACCGAATCTAACCAGATTCCCATCCGAATCACCAAAAGGTTAGAACGTCACATTTGGTGCCGCGACCAATACCAAGCCAGTTGGTCGTCACAGGACAGGATAGCACGATGGACGCGGATAGGCAGACGTCACATTTGACGTAGCGACACCGAGGGGGGGGGACGTCACAGGTGGTTCTCGAGTTCCTCCTGACGTACGTCGAGTCTGCCGCTCTTCGTCTCGGTGAACAGCTTTTTAGTAAAAGCATAAGGATTATTGTTAAATGATCTCCGAGACTGTCACTTTTTCTTCCGACGTTTCCTTTGGTTCTCAGTTCTAGTGATTACTAAGATCCTTTCTTTTATATCTTCAAGCAGGTCTTTAAGGTCTGCTATCTCATGGATTGGAGCTTCTTTGAGTCTCCGCTTCACAACTTTCTACTCTGCTCTTAGTTTTCCCTTCTGAATCTGTCGTCTATTTGGTCACTTCTCTTCTTTCCTATCCTCTCTTGCAGTTGCCACACCAAACCACTCATGCACCACTCCGCAGAAAGATTTGGTCTGCTGGCTAATGGGGTCTTTTAGATGGTTGGTAAGTATTAATGAGAGTTTCTGATCGAGATTCGACCAGATAGCTCTCTGATTCCCTTTAGGGGACTGGGTTCTTGGCATGATTGGAATTTCTCCAGGTTGCTGAAACTCAGCAGTGCGATCCTGAAAACTATATATATATATATATACATATATATATATATATATATATATATAAAAGGCAGGATGTGTGTGTGTGTGTGTGTGTGTGTGTGTGTGTGTGTGTGTGTGTGTGTGTGTGTGTGTGTGTGTAACGAATGCACGGCCGCCATTTTCGACGGATTTGCACCAAAATTTACATGCACATGCTCCAAGTTAGCGGGAAGGCCAGGACCGACTTTGCATTTCCCAACTTCCATCGATAGTGGAAATAATGGATTTTTCATGCTACGGCAGTTTTCATGTAGTTTGTGGCCATTATCTACTGGCCACAGTGAGAGCCAATAGCTGGCTGCCACGAACAGGCAGGAAGATTCTATTGGCCACCGTGAGAGACAACAGCTGACTGACACGAATGTTAACTAGCATGCTAGCATGCAAAAAAAATATCGATAGCTGCATTCGTCACAAGTGGGAAAAATTTAAATCTGCATGGCACTTTACTCCAATTGGCTCATTCGCTTGCTTAATCTCAACGTTCATTCTGATTCCTCAGAACTGGGTTGAGTGTGAAAAAGTAGCTGTTGTTAACATTCTTTTTTCATTCAGTTTTTCCAGTTACGAGTCCTTTTTTAAAGGTGATCGTTTTGTGTTCATTTTGTTTAGTTCTTTTTTCGTAGCAGATTTAATGTTTAGTATAGAGCTTAAAAAATTCTCAGTGTGAGATAGGCAAGAAGTAAGGCATGTAGCAACATCAGCACGGCAAAGGGCACTCCTTTAAAGGCAAGGAAGGGCAAAAATATTTTAAGTCAAGTGATAGCGATTGCTGTATGAGTCGTACGATTTTTGAATCAAGCACGGGCAACGCCGGGCCATGCTGCCAGTATATATATATATATATATATATATATATATATATATATATATGTATGTATATCGCGTATTTAGGCGGCTTTATGGCAAATATTATTAAAGACAACAGACATTTTATGTTGATTAATTTTATTGAGCGATGTTTCCAAATTGCAGAAAATCTTTTTTCCGATAAGGAGGATATTTCACCAGAAATTGTCCAAAGTTTATTTCGAACGAAATATGGTCCAAGCTTTCCAATTTCTTCATTCATCATCAGGGTAAGTAGTAATAAATGCTGAGTTTCAGAGAACTGGTGCGTGTAGGAAGGTGGGCAAAGAGTGTGGCGGTCGAGGCGAGGTGTGGTGCATATCGGGTTGTTTATTTTTTTATTATTTTTTTATATATATTTGAGTATGCGGGATCTTAGTATAACTGTTTTTATTTATAGATGCTTGTTTTGTTGCATGAGTACTGCTTCGAGGATCCTACGTCTGTCTTTACTCTTTCATTTTGCTAGTATTTAATTTAATTTGTGCGACTGTGTGTTCCCAATAGCCGGTACAAATGATGCGACCGTAAACTTTCAGCATTCCAAAAAATAACAGGATGTAGACAAAGGAATTCTACCTACCACATAGACAACATATTGCTTCTTGAAAATGACAGAGACGGTCAAAAGCACCTGAACAAAAGAATAACATTACAGATTATAACACAATACTCAACAGATTATTCGAAAATTAGAAAAATACAATTTAATCAAAATTTTTGTATATATATATATATATATATATATATATATATATATATATATATATATATATATATATATATATATATATATATATATATATATATATATAAAAGGACGTGGTGTCACTGTAATGTAGTCTTGTGTCGCTAGATCAGTTACGACTCAAAAGTGAGTTCGATTCTATCTAGTTGCCCCGTACTTTTAGCCTTATGCCAAATCTAAGCAACGCTTGGAAAAAAAAACTATATAAGGAAGAGGTTACAGTGATTCCAACGAGAGAAAAGTGTATATTTTCCAAAGAAGAGAGAAACACCAAACGTTTTTGGTTGTAATGTGTATTATTACACCAAAAATCATTTGCGGTTTCTCTCTTCTTTTTAATATATATATATATATATATATATATATATATATATATATATATATATATATGTGTGTGTGTGTGTGTGTGTGTGTGTATGTGTGTGTGTGTGTATGTGTATATATATATATATATATATATATATATATATATATATATATATACAGAGAGAGAGACACACACACACATATATATATATGTACATATATATATACAGACATACACACATATGTATATGTATTTATATATGTGTGTGTGTGCGCGTGCACGCACCATGATGTGTGTGTGTGTTTATAGTCCACCAATTTGTCATTTTCTTTCTAGAGACAAAAATAAGAAAGAAAATGCCTAGCAAATAGCAACGGAAAAAACGTTTGAACATAAATAAATGTCTGGCGAAAATGTACGTGCGAAAAGTCTTTTCATAAATAAATTTTCAGAAAAGTTTTATGTTAACAATTAACGGAATAACTTTACTTTGTGGCGAGAGTTCCGGAAGAGAAACTTCAAAGTGCGTATGCCAAAAAAATCAATGGCAGCAAAATTAAAACTGATTCTATCTGATTTCTGAAACCAGGCATTATCAACATTAGAATCAATCGGGATAAATGGTTTTATCTGAATTATGATAGTTACAACGTTTCGGTACAACGTTGTACCAACCGGTTTTCGTCAGATATTTGTCATATTCGGTAACCTTTTCAGATATTTTGAATCAAATCCTTATCAATCAACATATATTTACCTTGTAGTGAGGATTAAATTAAATTCTTCTGTATAATTTTTTTAATGTAGATTCTTGGCTACATTCCCTTACAAACACACTATGCCAGATGAGATTATGGAAGTCAATATGTTAAGCAACAGATTCTTGCAAAATTTTCAGCGTATAATTATATTTCCGGCCGGCGCGTACTACCCCCGACTGGGGGGGGGGGGTGGAGCAAGCCTGATTGGGGCCTAGTGCAGTGCTTTGCTACCCTGGTTATCTTATCAATATTTACTCTTTTCTACCAACATTTATATACGTTAAAAATTAAACTAATTGCAATTAAGGGATGAAAAATTTCTGGGGTCTTTTTTTTGTTAAAATCTGTAAATTTGTTTTGTGCATGCTAAGTCTCGAAAAACACTATTAAATTTCCTATTTGTTATCTATAATGTTTAATGTGTCAAATTTTGCAACTTTTTAATAAGAGAAATTGATGTTAAAAATTGCCGCAAAACATATTGTTGATTTATTTAAGCCATTAACTGCCAATGTTTTTTAATGCACATTTTTGGCCCAGACAGATGTTTTAGAAGTTTATTTATTCCTTATGTTTAATTTCAGTAGTTACCATTGTCGTTTTTATAGAAACTAGAACATCAAATATATATGTGTATAAAACATCAAAAAATAATTTTGATTAGAAATAATAAAAAAATACTTTTCAAAATAGTCATTATTTTTCTACTCGTGAAATGTAAAATTACGACAGAAAGTGTCTTCTTATGGCTAATAATAAAAACTTTAAAGGTTAAGTGTTGTAAAATATACCTTTGCAAATGCAATGTATGTAAGCAATTCAATGTAAATACAAGGAATAACATGAAGTGAGTTTAATTTTAACAGATCCCCAAATGGGGATCATGGCAGGTAAAGGATTAAGAAGGAATTATATGTTATGACATGTCGCTAATTTGTATTTAGATACATGGCATTTAGATACATTGCGATTATTTTCAATTTTTCTAGTTGAATTGTTTACTTATATTGCATATGATCCATTATTGTATATAATTAGGTTAGAATAAATTGGGCTACAATAAAGTATGTGTAGATATTAGGACAAATTGGGTTCTATAGTCTTGGGTGGCAACCGGTCTACGAGAAGGAAAACTCTGAATTAAAAACTGTATGTATCCCTTGCAAAGCACATAATATGCAGCTAAAGAAAGGATCATTCGTATTGACTCGATGATCACGACTACGGTTGGCTCCTTTTATTTTAAATTAGTATTTTATACGAACACTAACTTATAAAATTGAGATGCAGTAGAATGAGGGCCCTGTATTATAGATTCGGTGTTGAGTGGCACGAGAAGCTTGCATCAGCTCTGATTATATTTATATGATAAATATCCCATGTAAAGTTCAGCTTATCTTAACTGTTTATATTAAAAATGATTACAATAACTTAATTGGTGAAGTGAGATTTTATTATGTAACGCGAAGAATGTTCATCATCTTTTATATATTTGTGTAAGACTAAATTTTGTCTTACATTTTTTAGTCATTTCATCCGAAGCAAGGCAATAAATCCACTAAGACGCAAGGAGCTACTGAGGGTGAAAGAATATGAGAAAAAGAAAAAACATTCTTAAGGGGAGAGAACAAGATAAGATCCAGAATTAGGAAGACTGAAGATAACGGTGGATAATGCATTTAAATTTTTGAAGATCAAAGTTAACAGGAACGTAAGTGTCCGGAAAAGAGTTCCACAAGCGAGAAGTGCGAGAGAGAAAATTGTTAACATAGAACTTACGGTTACATCTAGCCATTTCCACTGTAAAAAGTTAAGACTTAGCAACAAATCTAGTACTGCGCTAAAAATTCATCTAGGTACTAAGGGGGAAAGTGATATTTATTTCTGTAATGATACAGAAAATATGACACAAAACCAAAAACAATCAATGACCCAAACATACCATAATTTTCCTTACATCAAAACAACACATTCTTTCCTACCATTCTTACTACAGTCACCATAATGCCACAATGTCTCTATAGTATCCTAACTAGTCCAAATATGTACGGTTTGTCTGTCGAGGTGGGTGATAAAAAAATAACAATATCTGTCTATATCTCTGAGATGAGGCATTATGATTGCTTACATTATTTACATTATTCGGACTTCATTGCCATATTCACGATGTTTCAACCGTTGTACGCTTCGGCCTGTTTCAGGTGATTAGAATTTCGAACAGAACCCTTTATTTCGTCCACCGGGGTACATTGTTCTAGTTCCATGTACCATGCCACTTCCGGAGAGTTGAGTTAATGGGAAATAACTGATACATTTCGAACCGAACCCTTTATTTCGTCCAGTGGGGTACATTGTTCTAGTTCCACGTACCATGCCACTTCCGGAGAGTTGAGAGTTAAGGGAAAATAACTGATACATCCGGAAGAGGCATGACACATGGAACTAAAACAATCTACCTCGGTGGACGAAATAAAAGGGAACGGTTCGAAAGTCCAATCACCTGAAGAAGGCCGAAGCGTACAACGGCCGAAACGTTGAGAATATGGCAACGAAGATGAGGATAACAGTCCGAATAATGTACATAATGGAAGTAAAAAATAACAACTTATAAAAATCTAAACCCAATGAGTATCTACAATTCTAAAATCCTATTTACAAAACTAAACAAAATAGTATTAGTAATAAAGCCCCACCCAGTTCTACATTGTGACAGCAATATCAGTTAACCAGGCGAAAAATGACGAAGAACTAAATATAGAACTATTCACTCTAATAAACACTCACTCAACCACGCATTGATCCAGGCACAACAACAAATACAAAAGCCCATCCGAAAAACGAAAAACTTCCTGCACCCACTAAAGAACTGGCATTTCTGTCACTTAACGGGGAAGTAGGGATTAGACTAAAGAGAGAGGGCACAAAAAAAGGGGCCTGATGAGCATACGTAAGATTCGAGAGTAGTTAAAAACATTTATGCAGTTATCTAAATAATTATTTAGATAAATAAATAAAATAGTAAGTTTGCTGAATTTGTTATTATTATTATCATTATCATTATTATTATTATTATTATTATTATTATTATTATTATTATTTGTGCATGCTATGTTTCCTGTTTTGTATCCTGTAGAGCCGGATCCAAACTATGGTCCTTAGGCCCTATAGGAGAATTGTCTTTTCTTAGTATATGGGATGTTCCTAGTAGGGCGATCTTAAGAGGGCAACTTGTAAATTGATGCTACCTGGGACACTGACGGTAAAATTGCCCATTCCTTTATTCATAAGTCCCAGAACTCCGATTACTATTGGTACACTCTCAGTCTTCGTTCTCCACATCCTGTTAATCTCGATCTCCAGGTCCGTGTATTTGGACAATTGTTCGATAATTTTCATGGAGGTGTTTGTCTCAGGTGGTACTGCTATGTCAATAAGTACACACTTCTTTGAGATAAGTGTTGACATAAATAGCAGGAATTTATATTTTCTTTTTGTGATGTGAATTACAGAATCTTGCCATTGTGCGTGTAAAAATGTTCTCAGTGTCTGTTATTTTTAAAAGTAGGTGCTTATTAGGTTTGGTTCCGAGAATTTCGTTTGTGAGGATGCTTTTGAAATTGGTTTCGATTCTTCCGGAGCGCTGGAAGACGTGTGTTTCTGTATGGCTACTTGTTTACTCGTCTACTCTTCTACTGACTATTGCTATGAGTACCCTTCTACACTACTCTACTCTACTGACCCTCTTGTGGTGGAAAGGTCGGTTTTTTTGTTTGTTTTTTTTAATGATGACGGTTAGGATGATGAAATATCCTTCTTTTCTCTCCTCACTGATGACAAATTTTATTTTTAGAATGATGAAATATCATCATCATTTTGGACCATAACAGGTACGTACAACCTATCAACACCTGATTTCGGGCGGTGCATCCTTATTTGGGTAAGCATTTTTCTGGTCTTGGCGCCCTGTCCGTTAATGTCACTCAACTGCTATTTAATAAGGTTAAGCTATTATCATTATTATCATTATTATTACAAACATTAATTATTTCGAATTATTATTGCTAAAACATTACGAAATTATTTCGAAAATAATATTTAATTTCATTTTAATTAAATTTAACTAAAATGATTTAAAATTAAAAAGAAGTAAAATGTATGCCCGTAAGTGAAACTAATCTGTTGTTAAAATTAATTTCTATTATTATCATTAATAAAAACATTAAAACTGTAAATAACGTCTTTGTTATTAGGCTGGTGCAAAAATAATGCCGTAATAATGTCGTTTTTTGACGTTAAAAAAAACGTCAAAAAACGACATTATTACGTCATTATTTTTGCACCAATCTAATAAATTAATTTTTATTGCTAATAAAATAATTAAGAGATCTTCTAAAACAACTTTCTCTATCAGTGTATTCCGCTAGTATTGCAAAAATAGTTTATATAGCGTTTTTTTTTTTTTTTTTTTGTTTATGTTATTGTTGGGTGGCTCTTTGATCGGCGGCAGGGTTAAGGTTTAAATTTGAAGTGAAGTATCAGAAAGAATGTTTACACTGAGAGATAACCAGCAACTGGAGGACTTCTGCTACAAAAGATACGATTTATTCAAACAAAGGCACAAAAATGCTGTTTAAAAACATAAGGTACATTCTTTTCTTTTTATATTTTAAACAGCTCTTGTCATTGAAAAAAAAAAAAAATTCAACTTACAGATATAAAGTAAGTTTTGCGGTTCTGAAATACAATACACTTTATACAATGAAACATTTTTATAATTCGATGCAGAGAATAAAAATTATTTTGTTTGAGAGTTTGTTTTTTTTTAATCATTTCATCTTGAGCAAAGAGTATACTTTAATTTTAATTAATTAAATATTGACCTCTTCAAGTCTAGAATTATCTGTCTTTCCTGTTATTTTGTTCTTTCTTACGCTAATACAATTCCACACAATAAACCTCCACCTTGAGTGACCCTTGGGCCTTGTATTGGGAGAACATTAGGAAGAAAACTAATGTACACTCTGCATAGTTGCTCTGTAGGGATTGAAGCACAAATGTGCCTGAACAGATGTCTGCAACAGGGATTAGATAATTACCCTAGTAGACAGGCATATGCTGAAATGAGCGAGTAGACATAAAAGATGTTTCTTGAGCATCTATTTTGGAATTTATTTATAAATTTAAAAAATATGTAACACTTTGAATAAAAAAAACCGTTACCCTCCTCAGCAAACAAATTATTATCAATGTATTTTTTTTTAATAAAGAGATGTCTTAAAAGCTGAAACTCATACAATATAAGTATATACTGAAGATTTTACAAACCTGAATTGGTTATTATCAATTTTATTTTGAAAACATTGACTTGCATAATAAAATCTGACAGCTGATATTGATTAGTATGTGTTCGGTTAAAGATCTCGTTTCAGGCTCTGAAATCAGAGCTTATGGAAATATATTGCTAAAATAGTAGATTGTAATACCGTCTCTTTAAGAACATTATCATTAAAACAATCGAGTCATTTTCGCTGTTGAAAAATGAGTTCAAGAAAAGCCTTAATGAAAAAAATAAAATGCTCATTGTTTCTCAAAAGGGTTTGTTTCTTATTTTTATACATATACATTCCACAGTAGATCTGGTCTACCGGCCTATATAGTGCGATGTCTTTTAATTCAGAGAAATTTGCATTTTCTGGTCCCAAGAAAAGCTTATCATTTGTGCATATACAATAGGCTTGTGGAAGCAAACACCAAGACAGTCAAACACCAAATAACAAAAAATGATTTCTTACTGGGAGGATTGCGTAATTATTCCGGTTAAAAAATAATGCTTTAAAAATAAATATTTGACATTTTTCAACCAACGGGTCGCGTTTACAACAACAATAAAATAAATATTCCCTGATCCCTTTGAAGGGTATTTAAGCAAAGTTTCCAAACAGACAAACCGGAAGGAGAAACAATCTACAACATGCGGCAACAGGTACGACTTAAACGAAATACATTTAGACATTTACTCGTCTTCCTCAGCAAGGTACGAGACTTTCCTCTTCACTTTCTCTCTCGCCTCTTCTTTCTCACACATACACACGAAGAAATCATATTTATTTCTTATTTCTTTTAATCTTGGATAACAATTAGAAGGGAAGGACTGCATCCTGAGAAATATAAGAACTTTAACACTGCCACGCACTAAGAAAAAGTTAGTTGTAAAAAACACAAAAAGAAAAATATATTTTTATATTTAAACACTTTTCCTGCCTTTCTTTTAATTTTCCGCAGCAGGGTAACATGATCAATCCCTAGTCGTTTGAACAGTTTTCGGAGCATTACTTTTTCTGCCCACTCATACTTTGGTATAGTTGGTTTTATTCTGAGCTATTTTTATTATAGATATATAGGTTTTGTTGTTAGTAATGTTATTATTATTAAAACAACTTTAGTCGTTGTAGCTGCTTATATATACGTTCCCTTTATTGTTATTAACATTTTTTTACTAAGCTAGGGAAACCAGAGAACAGATAGGGCTTTGTCGGAGCAATAAAGATTGTTACACTTTCGAATAATTCACGTAATAAGAATAATGGTTAATCGTAAATTTTAAGATTAAACATTTTCATTACAGAAGATCACTCACGTAAAGAAGTGGGAGGGTTAGTAAAAATGCAGACATTGCCATGAACAACAAAAGACAGAAAGTTGTGGAGAGCTATGATCGTCTGCGTCTTGAAGCGACATGATACATAAAAAAGAAAGAATAGACTTAAATAAAGCATGGATTGAATGTTACTAACAAAAGGCTAGTCACGATCATTTTAAGCGGCGCAATAAGCATTATCAAAGAGGTCTCTCATAAAGCATATCTTTATTCTCAAGAGTTAAAAAACACAACAAACATGGTTTATTTACATGTGTCATTAAAATGGTGACATAATTTCTGGATTTGATGTATTCTCAAACATACAACAATGCGTTCAATAAAATCTGTACATGTTAATACTTGGTGATGACATTTTATTACGGAATTCATTCCCACCAAAATTCATATACAAATTTATATATATATATATATATATATATATATATATATATATATATATATATATATATATATGTGAGGGGGTGTATTATTAATTAATTAATTATAGAATATCAAACACTTAAAATCCCATAGGTAATAATTTTTATTTCACGAGAACTAAAAAAAATGCTCACAATCTTCTTTTTTTTTGTGATTTGTTTGTACGTCTTGAAGATTGAGAGCGGTTTTCTTGAGCTCTCATGAAATAAAAATTATTACCTATGGGATTTTAAATGGTTGATATTCTTTAATTAATGATAATGTTTCTCTCTCTTTTGACATAGAGTTCTCCCTGGATCTATATCCTCCTGGAAATTCTATACGGATTACCATATTGTATTATTACTATATATATATATATATATATATATATATATATATATATATATTAGGTTGGTTCAAAAATAATGTCGTAATAATGTAGTTTTTTTGACGTTAAAAAATACGTCAAAAAACGACATTATTACGTCATTATTTTTGCACCAACCTAATATATATAGTGGTGTTCACCCTGTACAAGGCCCTGGGTCAACTCGAGGTAGAGGTTTACAGGGTAAGAGGTCCAGCTTGTGCGGTTTTTTTTGTTTTTTTTTTTCACAGTAAGGTTCACCCTGTACAAGGCTTGGGGGCCACTCAAGGTAGCGGGTTACGTTAAAAGGTTGTTTATATGGATAGGAGGGGAAGATAATAGTTAACTCTAGACTTGAACAGGTTAAAATTGTAGTGATCGGGAAAACAATCATCTTGGTAGTCTGTTCCTCAGAGAAGTAGTTCGCGAGAAGAAGCTGTTCGAGTGTAAATTACTTCTCGCCGATGGAATACGAGGGAAATATGAGTGGGTTTGCTACTATATAAATGGCGTTGCGGATCCTAGCCGTGAAGGTTAGACCTGTCGAAACCAGGGAATCTAGTTCGCCCGGGCACTTTCCATAGAAGTAGCTATAGAGCAGGGAGAGGGTCGTCACATCCCGCCTTTGAGAGAGAGGTTGAAGGGTGGAAAATAATTCTTCTCCAACAAGCATTCGAAGACGCTTTTAAAAGTGTGGACTGGGCAGCTCTCACCCAAATATGATGTACAGTAGATAATGGTTAACTCTAAACTTGAACAGGTTAAAATTGTAGTGATCGGGGAAGCAGCCTCTTGGGAGTCGATTCCTCAAGGCAGTGGTTCGTGACAATGTGCGTGGCATGACGGTTCTTAGCCGTGAAGGTTAGGACTGGTGGAACTAAAGAGTGTAGTTCATCTGAGCACACACCATGGTAATAGAGATGGAGCAGTGAGAGACTTGCGACGTATCGTATGTGAGAAATGTGTTGCAGAGTGGAAAATAATTCGTCGCCAACAAGGATGCAGAAACGCTTTTGGAGTGGAAAATGAAGACTGGGCCGCTCTCGCCCATATATGACAACAGTACTCCATTTTCGGCCTGATCTGGTTCTTGTAAAGGTTATCAGATCTTATATGTTCTGAGTCCCTTCAAATAGATGATCATGGCTCTCCAAAACTTCCTATCCCTTCTAGCCATTAGTAGTGTTTCTTACTTGTTCACCGTTCCGCCATTCATTCATACACATCTGGCAGGTAGGTGGCTCGCTG
The DNA here is from genome assembly GCA_963932145.1 of Acanthosepion lycidas. Taxonomy (NCBI): domain Eukaryota; kingdom Metazoa; phylum Mollusca; class Cephalopoda; order Sepiida; family Sepiidae; genus Acanthosepion; species Acanthosepion lycidas. Next base: position 59,270,682 of record OZ010590.1, read on the forward strand.
CCTTTTCCTGTCTCGTTTACACTCAATATGCTTTTAGAGGGTTACGTTTTCCAAGCACTCCTTCCTCATTATGTGTCAGAGAAATTTCAGCTGGCTGTCTCTGATTCTGAGTATAACTATTCCTTTTGGTTGCCATTTCTTAAACGCTCCATCCATGGAAATTCTCAATATCCTTCTGTAGAACCACATTTCTGCTGCCTTTATTTTTCTCTTCACCTTTAAAGAGATTGTCTAGAAGTCACTGCTAAATAAGAGGATAAATATCACAAAGCAATCCAGCCTTCACTTTTTCTGTTTCTTAATACTTTGCTTAGCTTTTGTAATGCATATTTCGCTAATTCAATGTGTGTACAGATTCTGGTCTCACATTTTCGGTCTTCTGTTAAAACACATCCCAGATATTTACATTTTTGTACTTGCTTGGTGTTGATATCT
>OZ010590.1:59273616-59401116 GCA_963932145.1 Acanthosepion lycidas
TGTGTGTGTGTGTGTGTGTGTGTGTGTGTGTGTGTTACGGGTACTTCGATGTAGTGCAATGGTTAGCAAGCTTGTCTCGCTAGATCAATTACAACTGAGTAGCGAGTTCTGTCCCTTACTGGGTGCTCGTTACATTTGGCCTCGTGCTACATCTTAGATACGCTTTATACATAGTTATATGTAAGTGATGTGGTTATGCAGATTCGTACCTTACAATATAAAAGGATGTCTATTTAATCTCCAGTGATAAAATAACAATCAGAGTTTGGGAAATGGGTCGAAACGAGAACTATTCGTCAGCTGCCTCGTATGGGGTTTGTATCGATAACAGAGTATTTACCAAAGTTAAGACTCAAAGAAATATTCCATATCTGTGCTCTGTAACTTTACCAAGCTTTCCTTTCTCAGTGTGTATCAAAAATTTTAAACTGTCTTTGATTCTGGGTACAATTGTTCTTTTTTGTTGCTATTTTTTGTTACCATCTTCTGGATGTTGCCATCTTTATGATGTGTTATTAGCATTTTATTTTTGTTTACGTCTTGTCCTTCTCTCAATATTTTGTTAATCTTACAATGTAGGTAGATGCAATAAATCATCAAAAATTGAATTTCTTAAACTTCTGAGTTTTAGAATCGTATTATTTCCTAATAATTATCGAGAACCATTTTTCTTCTATGTGCCTAGTTCCTACAGGACGGTGGCCACAATTCGTTGGCCTTTCTATCTCTTTGTAATTTTTGTCTTTTCGCTATCTCTCCTAATCCTTGTTCTGCTAACTATTGGGTGGCATGCCAAAACCGCTTACCGCGGGTGACCCGGCAATATTACTACTGGCGAACCGATAGAGGCCCACCGGTGGCATGACAGTGGCTGCCACCAGACGACCTCTGATGTTGCCATTGGCGGTCCGCCAGCGGGCCACTAGCGGCTTGTGTGTAGGGTACTTTCCACTTCTCTGTGAGTGTTAAATTTTCTAGACCCTCTTTCGTCATTATGTGCCCTAGAAATTTCAACTGTTTCTTGCTGACGTTAAGTATAAGTCTCCTTTTTGTTTCCATTTCCTCTAAAACGTCATCATTGCTCGCGGGTTCAGCAAATCGTATTCCCAGCATCCTTCTTTAGAACCACATTTATTTGCCTCATTGATAAGATTGTTTAGCATTCGCTACCATATAAGAAAACCGATATTACATAACAGTTAAGTACTCTTTTCTTAGTTTCTAGCGAGATTTTCCTGTTTCTTAATACTTTACTTAGTTTTTGGAAGGTCTCTTTCGCTATCACAATGTGTCTTCGGATTTCAATGTCACACATTTTGCGTCCTCTAGATATTTAAATTTTTGCACATGCCTGATTTTGATATCTCCAATTTGTAATTAACATGTTGGGCTCTTCTTTTCTGCTGACAACCATACATTCTATCTTCTTGCAATTGTTGTTTAGTCCTTTCTTCTTGCTTTCCTTCAATACCTTCAGTAGGAGGTACTGTGTTCTCCTTTCTGTGTCTGCTATCAACACTGTGTCATTTGCATGGTAGGAATTCTAATTATCTCAAAATCGCCTCACTGCATAAAGTTTGAATAAATCTGATAAGAAGACACATCCATGTCTTTCTATTCTTTACAGAATTCATTTTTTCTATCCGTATGCAGGCGGTTTGCTCCCAGTATGAATTATGAATTATTCTAATTAGTCAATTAAGTGCAATACGTAATACACGCTTCGGCGATCATGTCTCTTTCGATTCGAGACAAACTTGGCAGAAGATATTCCCGCAGTAGATTACCGTTACTACCTGCAGTAGACTGGTTGACAACCAAGGATATTGGATCCATTCTGTCCTACTGGTGGGGTAGAATAAATGGATTAATACCTTTCCCAATGCAAATTTCATGCAAATGAATGTAATGTTATCCATTACATCTCTAATAACCTACCCAAATATATCAAGATTATCTAACAGTTCTTTGTGACGTATTTTATCAAACACTTTTGCATAATTTATAAACCATATGTATGATTCCTTCCGGGTTGCTTTTTCTGATATCATTCTGAGCATACATTACTCTTCTTTGATTCTCGCTTGAAATGTTTGGTATTTACTAAATCCACATCCTTACTTTTTAGGATCTATTCAGGGCAGGTACTAGTACATTCCAATTACAGATCATAGTTTCTGTTTTGGAAAGATTTATTTTGACACATTACGTGACTAGGGTCACGTGATATGAGTGAACTAGCAAATAGAAACATTACTATGTTTCTATTTGCTAGTTCTTCCACACCTAGTGACCCCTTGTGTCTTAGTGGATTTAATGCCTTGCTTCGGGTGAACTCGATTAAAGAAAATATCGCATTTCTTGTTCCAGTGTATTTAACAGAACTGCAATTTCCTTGTCCTATTTCCAGTACCAAAATAATATTTTCTTTATTTGAGTCTTATTTATCTGTTGTTGCGGTCACTACATCAAACTCAACTGAAAGCAGTGACAGTCACAATTTTTACGTGCAAATGTCGAACAAATAAAATATTTTTGTTTAAAATAACAAACCATGTATTTCCACAAAATAACAATTTTTGAAAACAGTAAGTGTAAGTGCGCGCGTGTGTAACTCTGTGTCTGTGTGTGTGTGTGTGTGTGTGTGTGTGTGTGTGTGTGTGTGTGTGTGTGTGTGTCTGTGTGTGCGTGTGTGTTTGTGCGTGTGTGTCTGTGAGTGTGCTTTACTAACATGCTGGACAGCAGCTGTTCAGGGAACAGAAAAATAGGAAAACGACTTTTGAAAACGCGCCGCTTTTAATACTCATATCACGTGACCCTAGTCACGTAATGTCCAAGGGAGGTAATTCACTTCCACTATATATGTCTCTTGTTTAATTAATTTCTTAACTATTATTGTATTGTGATCTTGATTCGTTCACTGTTTATAATTCTCTACTGACACACGCTGTGCTTATCTTACTAAAAAAAATTATTTCAACAAATATCTTGTAGATTAAAGGTTTCTGTTCGTGTCTATGCCTGTTAATCCTTTGTAGTAGGTATCTATTTTAAAGCATTTATATTTTTCTTTACAATGCACGCTAAAGCAGATTACAGAAGAAAATGTAAAAGGCTCTTATTGTGTATAGATTATAGTTCCCTCGTCACTTTCTGCTAATGCCTCACGAGTTGTGTTTAATTAAGGTCACCGGAGATTTAAAAATATCGTTTCGTTACTTAGATAATCTAGTACTTAATTTCAGAAGCCAATTACAATTACAGAAGGCAATCAAAGAGTTTACCTTGTGCATGCATTTGTTTATATTTATTAGTATTTACTGCATAGTAAACAAAAAACAGAATTAATTATTTGAAAATGACAATGTAAACTATTATTAAATATATAAAACATTTACAGATATGGCATATGTTTATTTGAAGGGAAGAAAACAATGGCAGATATGGAATTAAAGTAATGCGGGTGGCAACATTTACGAAAGTGTTCATCTACATAGTTTATCTGAAAAGCAGCCAAACATTTAATTTTAATAAAAAAAAAAATAACCTGCCTAGGGAAATGGCACCTTAGTTATCGCATTGCCGTTTTCACTTTTCTACCAAACCCACTTTTGTGATTGCCATCAAAACTCGACATTCTCTACCAAGGGTTCCAAAAAATAGGACTCAAAATAAACCTTTCCAAAACAGAAACTATGATCTGGAATTGGAATGAAAGAAGTATTAGGTTGGTGCAAAAATAATGACGTAATAATGTCGTTTTTTGACGTAAAAAAATACGTCAAAAAACGACATTATTACGTCATTATTTTTGCACCAAGCTAATACTAGTACCTGCCCTGAATAGATCATAAAAAGTAAGGATGTGGATTTAAATTTCAAATAACCCATGTATGAATAATTTATAACAAATTTAGTATAGGAAATAAGGTAACTGAACATAAAATAGGCCGCGCTAGAGGTAGTTTCATCCGACACCAGAAATTGCTACAAAACTAAAAGATTAACCTGAAAATTTGAGTAATGTATTAGGGTGGTGCAAAAATAACGTCGTTTTCTCACATAGTAACATATGTGAGAAAACGACATTATTTTTGCACCAACCTAATACTTATATAGACTAGTTGGATCGAGATTTTAATGAATGGCGCCAAGCCCGTTCAGAAATATCTAAACCCGCAGCCGTATACAACCGCTTTCTAAGATCAATGACTAAAAATGGCTTTGTGCGAGTGAAGCCTGTAGCTATTGGCGAAGACCTTCCTTCTTTGAACATTGTAGACTGGCGCTACAGAATCACAAATAAAGAACTGTACCAGATGACATAAACCACATCACTTGATGACTTTTAACAGCAGCAACAGCTAAAATGGATATCACATGTAACTCGAAGAGCTAACAGTAGTAACATAATGAAAATCTTGATGTTTAATTTTAAACTTGTGAAATTGCTTATAATTGTTTACTGAAGTAAGCGAAAGAGAATCATTTTATTTCATATGTTGTCGACTTGAGTTCTTTAACTTTTTGAGTTTCAAGACTTATTTACAATTATCGATACCTTCAAAGAACTTTTGCATATTCAGGATATATATGTCGGTATTTATTGCATGAAAAATATGAATTAATTATTTAAAGATAACAGTAGGAAACTATTGTCAAATATATAGAATATTTATAAATATGGCAGATGCTTATTTAAAGGGGAAAAAAGCAATTTCAAGTTTGAAATGAAGATATTGCAGGTGGATTACATCTGGCCAAAACTCATGAAACAGTTTTTGCATTGTTTCGATCACCACATCTCTCTCAATTAAAAGCAGTGGCAATCAAAATTTTCAAATCTAAATGACTGATTGTCATCATTTGTAGAAGTAAAAAGAAAAAGAGTAAGTTTCAACGCGTAGTGTTTATGGAGAGGTATTTTAATATCACCAATAAGTGATTAACAAAATGGAGAAAATATACTAGTGTTTACAGTTAAAATAGTAAGAAGACAATTATGGGGTTAGTGATATTGTGTGTTTGAGTTCATGCGGGAGATGCATCACGTGGCTGGGTGACTAAGTCTCCCAAAAAGGGGAGATTGAACATGTCATTCGAGAATGAAATGAGTAAAGAGGAAGAGGAAGATTATGACCGAGCTTTTATGGCCCTAAATCTTGATAGACCAAGTAAAATAGTCCTCACAATATATAAGTAATAAGTGTAAAATGCTCAGTGTCCCTTATGAATTATATGCAATCTGCCGATTTGCGGCCTATTGCAGAATTGATGTGGTTGTAAAAAAAAAGAATTAAGAAATCCGCCAATATTTAAGAAAACACAGAAACTTCTTTAAGAAAACATCCAAAACTAAATTTCTTTTTGCATATATATTATATAATTTATGGTATTAGATATAGAAAAATAAGGAATTATAAAAATCTCTTTTTAACAAGCTGTTGATGTAACCAGTAAACGTTTGGCATTATTAAACAAATATGTAAATAATAAAGAAAATGAGAATTAAAGGGATACTTATACTTACAATCAGAATGAAACAGATGAAACTTCTGGGACACATTATGAGAAAGGGCGGTTTGAAAAATTTAATAATCACAGGATGTATTGAGGGAGTGAGGGAAAAAAGAAAAAGAGAGAAATTAAACTAATGAGTTTGTTTGAATGAGTGTTATGGTAAGGAGGGGTGGTATAGCGTCAAACGTTGTTTAGAGCTAAACGGAACAGGGAATTGTAGAGAGCCATGATCGATCACGTACGGAAGGGAAACGGAACATAAATAATGATGATGATGGATCAGTGCATAAAGAAAAAGGAAATAATTAAATAAATTTATAGGCATTTTGTGAGACTGTTTAGATTGAGTCAAAGGGAAAACAATACAGATATGCAGATGACACAATGTTGATAACAGGCACAGAAAGAAAACTAGAAAAACTCCTACAAAAGGTAATAAAGAAAAGCGAATAGAAAGGATTAAATATCAACTACAAGAATCCAGAGTCAAAGAGAAAAGAATAGAGATATGTAGATGAAACAGTGATGATAACAGGCACAGAAAGAAAACTAGAAAAACTCCTACAAAAGGTAATAAAGAAAAGCGAATAGAAAGGATTAAACATCAACTAAAAGAATGCAGAGTCAAAGAGAAAACAATGAAGATATGTAGATGACACAGTGATGATAACAGACACAGAAAGAAAACTAGAAAAACTCCGACAGATGGTAATAAAGAAAAGCGAATAGACAGGATTAAACATCAACTACAAGAATCCAGAGTCAAAGAGAAAAAAATGTAGATATGCAGATGAGAGAGTGAAGATAACAGGCAAAGAAAGAAAACTCCGACAGATGGTAATAAAGAAAAGGTAACAGAAAGTATTCAACATCAACTACGAAAATCCAGAATGAAAGAGAAAATATTGCAGATATGCAGATGGCACAGTGTTGATAAAGGACACAGAAAGAAAACTAGAAAAACACCTACAAAAGGTAATAAGGACAAGCGAACAGAAAAAAATAAACATCAACAACAAGAATCCAGAGTCAAAGGGAAAAAAATGTAGATATGCAGATGACACAGTTTTGATAACAGGCACAGAAAGAGAACTAGAAAAACTCCTACAAAAGGTTATAAAGAAAAGCGAATAGAAAGGATTAAATATCAACTACAAACATCCAGAAAAAAAGAGAAAACGATGCAGATATGCAGATGACACAGTTTTGATAACAGGCACAGAAAGAAAACTAGAACAAATCCTTCAAAAGGTAATAGACAAAAGCGAATAGAAAGGATTAAACATCAACTAAAACATCCAGAATAAAAGAGAAAAGAATGCATATATGCAGATGACACAGTGTTGATAACAGGCACAGAAAGAAAACTAGAAAAACTCCTACAAAAGGTAATAAAGAAAAACGAATAGAAAGGATTAAACATCAACTAAAAGAATCAAGAATCAAGAATCAAAGAGAAGAAAATGTAGATATGCAGATGATATAGTGTTGATAAATGGCGCAGAAAGAAAACTAGCAAAACTCCGATAGATGGTAATAAAGAAAAAGGGAATGTAAAGGATTAAATATCAACTACAAGAATCCAGAGTCAGAGAGAAAAAAATGTAGATATGTAGATGACACAGTGTTGATAACAGACACAGAAGGAAAACGAGAAAAACTCCTACAAAAGGTAATAAACTAAAGTTAATAGAAAGGATGAAACATCAACTACAAGAATCCAGAGTCAAAGAGAAAACAATGAAAATGTGAAGATGGCACAGTGTTGATAACAGGCACAAAAAGAAACTAGAAAAACACCTACAAAAGGAAATAAAGAAAAGCGAATAGAAAGGATTAAACATCAACTACAAGAATCTAGAGTCAAAGAGAAAACGATGTAGATATGCAGATGAAACAGTGTTGATAACTGGCACAGAAAGAAAACTAAAAAAACTCTTACGAAAGTTAGTAAAAAAAAGGGAATAGAAAGGATTAAACATCAACTACAAGAATACAGAGTCATAGACAAAAAAATGCAGATATGCAGTTGAGAGAGTTTTGATAACAGGCACAGAAAGAAAACTAGAAAAACTCCTACAAAAGGTAATAAACTAAAGTTAATAGAAAGGCTTAAACATCAACTACAAGAATCCAGAGTCAAAGAGAAAACAATGAAAATATGAAGATGGCACAGTGTTGATAACAGGCACAGAAAGAAAACTAAAAGATCTCCTACAAAAAGTATGAAAGAAAAGCGAATAGAAATGATTAAACATCAACTACAAGAATCCAGAGTCAAAGAGAAAACAATGTAGATATGCAGATGACAGCGTGTTGATAACAGGCACAGTATGAAAACTAGAAAAAATCCTACAAAAGGTAATAAAAATGCGGAAGTAAAGGAATCAACATCAACTACAAGTATCCAGAGTCAAAGAGAAACAGTGCAAATATGCAGATGACACAGTGTTGATAACAGGCACAGAAAGAAAACTAGAAAAACTCCTACAAATGGTAATAAAGCAAAGCTAAAATTAAGGATTAAACGTCAACTATAAGCATCCAGAAAGTCTGGTTGTCACCAAAAAAGGAACAGACCATAATGTAAATTACAAAATGGAGATACCAAAATGAAACAAGTAGAAACATTTAAATATCTGGGAATCGTTTTAACAGAGAACGGAAAATGCGACACTGAAATCCGAAGGTTCGCTGTGATAGCTAAAGTTGCGTTCCAAAAGCTAAGCAGAGTATTAAGCAACAATATTATTTCATTACTAAAATAGAAGATAGTACTGGACTATTACATGATATCAGTTCTCCTATATGGCAGTGGATACTAGACAATCTGATCACAGACGAAGAATCTTGAAGCAACATAAATGTGATTCTACAGAATGATGTTAAGGATGCCATAGAATGAACATGTGAGCAGCGACGAAGTTTTAGAAAAAACAGAAGCAAAAATCAAACTTATACAGAACATCAGAAAGAGACAACTGATTTTTCTATAATGAGGAAAGTGTTTTTGAAATATCTGATCCTCACAGTGCATATTATAGGTGAGAGAAACAGATGAAATTAACGCCTAATGTAGTCAGTGAGCTTCTGTAAATGGATGTTGGAACAAAGTTTAGGTGAGATAACAAAAAGACAAAATTTATTAAGTTATACGAAATAGAGGAAATTTGGAAAGCCATGATCGTCTTCCTCCCGAAGGGAAATGGCACATAAAAAAAGTTTCCTTTACTGTTTCTTAAAAAATCTCGACACCGCCATTAAATAATGGGGTGTCGGGATTTTTTATTCTTTGTTTTTTTTTCGCAATATACAACAAATACGATGTCTTAGTAAAAGTGGGGTCGGAAAATCATTTAAAGAGTCAAAAAGTGAGGTAGAAAAATCATTTAAAATGTCAAAAAGTAAGGTAGGAAAATTATTTAAAGATTCAAAAAGTGACTTCGGAAAATCATTTAATTAATTAAAAAGTTGGGTAGGAAAGTCATTTAAAGAGTCAAAAAGTGAGGTCGGAAAATTATTTAAAGAGTCAAAAAGTGAGGTAGGAAAATAATTTAATGACTCAAAAAGTGGGTTAGGAAATCCTTTAAACAGTCAAAAAGTGCGAAATTAATAGACGAGCTGGTATTAATATGTTCCGTGTAGGAAATTTTCCTTAAAACAATAAAAAATATACGCCCCCAACTTCTATAAAGAATCAAGAGTATATTTATTTTATTAATCAATACTGTACAATAGCCAAGGAAGTTGGATCTTAATTCACTTTCTTGATTATAATAGCTAAAGAGAGTCTTTCAGGATCAAACTATTTTTTTTTATTTAATTCGATTAGTTTCTCGATTTCATGGTATCGAAGAACTCACTTTCTGTTTCTCGCTTCCCTGCCAGATACGATCTTCAAAGATTTAAATGCAACATCAATCGCCAACTTGTGTTTTCCTGAAATCTGTTCCTTTATTGTCCTTTCTCCTCACTAAAGTCTTCTCATTCTGTTTCACTCCCAGTAACTCCTAGTGTTTTAGCTGCAAGATTTCCTTGCTTGGGGGTTTTAAAAAATACATTTTCAAAAAATGTTCTATGAATTTTGAGGTCGAATGTAACATTGTGTATACGGAAATCGCTTTGACACAGCAGTAATTTGAGCTCTGACCACAAAATGAACAGAATGAACTACAATTGATGAGTATATTAAATAAATTAAAGTACTAATAGTCGCTAACTAGTATCAGTCAAATACGGTGAACTCGTCAATTTGTTGCTTTATATTCGCCAACAATTTTCCGGTAAAATTGCCAGCACATTTGAATGTCTCGCTGTTCTTGCTTTTAACCGTCTCGCTCATGTTTAATATTTATCTAATTTAGGTTTCTAACAGTTTTAATACTTCAAAATATATGATACACCTAATTAATGGGTCAAGAATTAAGTACCATCAAGATATTAGGTTGGTGCAAAAATAATGACGTAATAATGCCGTTTTTTGACGTATTTCTAAACGTCAAAAAACGACATTATTATGTGATTATTTTTGCACCAACCTAATATTAATATGCGACCTCTGTTGGTCTGGCAAAAACGGGATAATCCCACGCGCTTCTAGAAAATATGATGTCACTGTACGAGTTATCTGCCTTGGAAGTGCTGAATCGTAGGTCATAGGCACTCTTCTTGTCTGTCAATAAAATGAAACAGTGAAATACATTATAGGTTTTAAAGTCAGATGAATATCGAACAGGTAATAGAACATTGACAGCCGCCATTTGCTCAGTGCCAATTGGTTGTTTGTTTTGGCTGTATTCATTTGTTTGCTGTATCGTTTATGTTCATATATGAATTATTTTATTCCTTGGATAGTGGAACTAGAATCAATAAAATTTATTTTTTATAAGCATAGCCCAAGATCTTACTTATTTTACTCCGCACACCCGAAAATTTACGTAAAGTTTTTGGACAGATTACAAGCCTGTCATTTCTCCTGGCAATGCCAGGTGACTCCCGGTTTTAAGCTCTTTATCCCGATATCTTGGTACGTGACTAGTATATAAAAATTTATGTGAAAAAAGATCCTTTACCGTCAACTACGAGTGAAGACTTTATTTAAGCAATGGTGTGTTCAGACGAGAACTTCTTCATAAACTCTGATGTTAAGCCTGTTTCTGGGGAATGCTACATGGCAATAACAAAATTGAATGTTCTTGAAGAAAAGGATTGAGAATGTTTACTTAAAACAATACAATATTTTTTTGTAGCACAAGGCCGAAGGGGAAATGGGAGAGGTTGGTCTATCCTACACCTAACTAATCCGATTCGCGATCCATTCACTCTAACAATTTCCACAATCACCACAATAACCCATCCTTTTCCATCCAGTAAAGGTTTAAGAATGAAAAACTCTTCCTTTGGATCGACCTACCTATAAACAAGGTCGCCGTCCGATGAAAAACTCTATTCATTCACGCGTCGTCAGAAAGAATAGTCACAGTGACCTGGAGACAATTAACATTTTCTGTTAAGAGCGAAAAGAGCATTAGATCCCGTAACGTGGCCAACCTAAACTTCGGGCGAAAAAGAACACGGAAGTCTGATCCATCCGACCAAAACCTCCGGGGATAAGCTAAACTAAAAAGTATATAAAAAAAATTGTCTTCTGAAACTAACTTAAGTAATTACCAGAATTCTTCATTCAGAATTAATCAACATTATTTGCTATTGGTACAAATGGCCTCTCAGCTTTTGACAGGTTAGACACATTGCAAGAAAGTGGGAACTTTCTCTGTATTGCTTTACTAGGAACATTTTTAACTTTAAAGACACACTTGCACATACACTTTTTTCTTTACTCTGTCTAATGTTTATTAGATACTCAAAAGAATATCAGATGAGTAATCAAAAATTTAAGAATGATAATGTTTAATCTCAGTACTTAGAATAATTTCGGATCAAACACAAAAAGGACAAAACAATATGCAATGAAGATTTAAAAAAGAAAGATGGCAATAATTCTACAGGAATATATTCTACCTCCGGATAAGTTTCCATGACCAAACTCCTGCCAGTTCAAGTATTGTCTGAAGAAACTCTTCCTTATTTTAATGCACAAGAGGCAGTGTCGAATCTAGATTTCTGGGACCCTGCAGTTTGAACAGATACGGGGCCCTTTAAGCAACGAGCAACAATAGATTCGAAAATTCAACTACCAAAATATAGGCTATGAATAGATTGTGGCGAGTTCAATGAGCCAATAGAGCTGGGGATTCGGGCACTGTAACCCCCCCCCCCGAGAAAATCTTTAAATTTGAAAAATTACAGGGGAATTTTGAGGCCATATGAAATCGTCACGAGAGAAATGTTTTACACCCTCCTATATCTTTCAATGAAATCTTTCTGAAATAAACGAATTCTCAATTATACACAGAGTAAACGTCTTTCATTTCTTGTGCGCTAAATGAACAAGTCATTATTTATTTGTATTTTTGTTTCTACATTGAATAATTTCCGTGAGTGTTTTTCCATTTAACTACCAAGCGTTGATCTTGTACCAAATCTGTCAGATTTACAAGTTTCCACTAAAAGAGTTGCCGAGAGAGCATACTTCCTCTTCAGTCTTCATGTATCTTGTAAGCCATTTCACTGGTTCGGACCATGATTCAGTTAAATTATTGCAGAGATAACATTTTAACGATTCGAGGATTGTTAACAAGTGAATCCTTGATTTGAAACAGGTTAATGTTGTTCTAAAATCACGCTTCCGTTGGAAATAACTGTTGTGAATTCAAAGAATATTTTAGAGTTAACATTTTGGGCTTGTTTTTGAAATCCTTCTGTTTCTCCTGGTTTTCGGTAAAAAATCGACGTTTTTTTCTGATGTTAGAGATTTAAATCGCCAGATTTTAAGATTTCTAGACTGTCAGGTTTGAATTAGCCGATAGGAGCAAGTACTAAAATAAACCAGGCTCATCTTTTGACCTTCATCACTCTGTCCGTGATTTCATTTGCCGTGCAAAAAGTTTATCCGGCCACTGAATTTGACTCTGATCCCAGAACTTGAATTTCATGATTGTGTTGACATATCCTGCTATGGCAACAGAAAACACCTGTCAGTAAAATTAACAATAAGGATACTGCAATTGAGAGGCATTGAAAAAGAATGCAGTGGAACTGGAAGCAATACTAATAATGCAGAGTGCCAAATGGCAAATACCGGAAGAATTTTCTAACAGAAGCATGGAATTGACATGAAATTTCCAAAATCCCTCAAGCAAGAGTAGATGAAATTAAGCAGCACATTTTCATTTCGCCAAAATCTTTCTGATCTAGTCAAGGGTAGTAATAAAAAAAGAACGAGAATACACACGTGTTTTTCCTTGTTGGCAACCATACATTTCTTCTTATTAGGTTGGTGCAAAAATAATGTCGTTTTCTCACATATGTTACTATGTGAGAAAACGACATTATTTTTGCACCAACCTAATACTATTGATGGCGAGTCCATAAAATTTAAAACGTTGTAGGGTAATTTGTAGATAGATGCGTGTTCTTATGTAAACGATTAAAGAAGAAACATCCAAAATCTTGAGTTTCTACAAGGTACCATTTATTCTCTTTTCTCATATATAAATTTTACTGAAACAAAGTTTTCAGTGTCTCTTCGATATGTCCGTTTTTGTTTTGGTCCAGGAGTTAGAGTAAGTAAGCATAAGCATTGTATTAATGGTCGAGCTCAAGTCAGCCGTTCGCAAAGTTAAAACAACTAAAAAAATGTTGTAATTTATTGTTGGAAGGTTTAAATATGGTTATGGTATTCTGTTCTCATTTTCTTGGTTCAGAATTTCAGGTAAGTAAGCATAAGCATTGTATTAATGGTCGAGCTCAAGTCAGCCATTCGCAAAGTTAAAACAACTAAAAAAATGTTGTAATTTATTGTTGGAAGGTTTAAATATGGTTATGGTATTCTGTTCTCATTTTCTTGGTTCAGAATTTCAGGTAAGTAAGCATAAGCATTGTATTAATGGTCGAGCTCAAGTCAGTCGTTCGCAAAGTTGAAACAACTAAAAAAATGTTGTAATTTATTGTTGGAAGGTTTAAATATGGTTATGGTATTCTGTTCTCATTTTCTTGGTTCAGAATTTCAGGTAAGTAAGCATAAGCATCGTTATAAATGATATAGCTGAAGCCAGCCTTGCGCTGAATTGGAACGACCAAAGAAGAGGTTGATTTATTTCATAGCTGGAGATTTTGGAATATATGTGCGAACGTCATGAGTTGGAAAGTGAAAACCGAGTTCAGTCCTCAGCGGACCAAGGAAACTAACATTCCCAATTGGGTTCATAATTAACACGTGATGCTACATTCTGGAGCCGATAGAAGAAAGAGTGCGAGAGAGGAAATACTTGCCTTTTTTATAGATTTAACCAGCCTCCCTTAATGGCGTTTGACTAAGCATAGTGGTAATCATATTTCCGGTTCCTTTAAATCATGAGAAAATTTTATTATTAATTATTATCATTCTATTTATTGATTTTATTTCATTTTCCCACAAGTCCTTTCTCTCCTTCCTCACTGAAATAATTTTACCCAGTTGATTCCGTTATTTACATTATTCGAGCTGTTGTCCTGATAATTATTGCCATATAAATATGGCAATAATGATTAGCGCGTTTCGGCTGTTGCGCGCTCCGGCCTTCTTCGTGTGATTGGAATTTCGAACTGAACCCTTTATTTCGTCCAATGGGATAGATTGTTATAGTTCCACGTGCCATGCCTCTTCTGGATGTTCCAGTTATCTCTCTTTCACTCAAATCTCCATATTTTTGTTTACTACTGCACAACTCACAACTCTTTGGATCAAGTCACTGGATCCAACCAACGCTTTTATCCACTAGGCCATGTGTCCTTGAGGACATCGGTTTATGATTTTTTTATAACTGAAAAACTTAATGTCTTAGTTATCATTTTTTTACCAGAGCTCATATTTCAATTTTGTTGTTAGTATTGCTTTTCTCTAGCACTCCGTATTACTGGTTCCCATAGTGTATTCATTTCTATACTTGGCCGACCTAGGAGATTTTTGTGGCTTAGCATATGTGCTGATTCCTTAAGTTTTTGTATTTTCCAATATTGCTCTGTCTATTATTTCAACCTCAACTCACTCTATATGGGCAACAGTCCGGACAATGTAAATAATGTAAATAATTACAATACCTCATCTCAGGAATAAAGACATATATAATAGATTCCATTTTGATTAAAATGATTTTTTTATTTTTGTACGAAATCAATTTTCATTGCTAGCAACTATCTTGTCCCACTCCAAAATAATTTATATGTTTCGACCGAGAGAAAAAAAACACTGTGTGTTAAATCATATAGAAACCATTTGTTTTGAATTCATGTCGAATCCAATTGGTTCTGACACTTTTTAAGTTCTGTAAACAACGAACCTGCGAATTGCACAAGTTATATAAACTTCAAATACGCTTTTAAGATTTTCCTAACACTGTCGCTGGATATTTTGGTAACAAAGCCAACTGATAATAAAAGAAAAAAACAGTCAGAGAAAATATTGCTTCAAATTAAACAACCCTAACAAGAAGTAGCGAAGACAGATAATTAAAAAAAAAAAAAAAAAGAAAGTTGTTTATTAGAAAGAAAATCGATGTGACCTGAATGTGGTTTTTTATTATCATTGTTATATTTGCCTCAGGAAAGCGTTTTGTACATCCATACGATCGATGTACTCAGTATTTAGTCAGTTCTTCACGAGAGTAAAATGGGACATATGGTATTAATAATGGTAATATTAGCCAATTCCTTATAAGGAAACATTTGGCATTGATTGACCGAGCAACTACTACGAATTATAACATCATTCTCTAAAAACAATTATTCAGGAAAATAGTTTTCACATGTCCAGTATCTGTCACAGTTCTTTCCAGTATTGGGCGCGGGTTTATTCCTAACCTTTTGTTTGAAGTAGTGTAGAATGTCGACACCTTGATTATATCATTATTTTTTTCGGCTTATATATGGCATCAATTTTAGTTGTTGCTGCTATTGAAAGTCCTCAAGTGATGTGGTTTCTTTTATTTGGTACGATTCTTCCTTTGTGATTCTGTAGCGCCAGTTCACAAGGTTCGACGAAAGAAAGTCTTCGTCCAAATCCACAGGCTTCACTGGCTCGAAGCCATTTTTAATCATCGATCTGAGAAAGCGATTGTTACAGCAGACAGTTTAGATATTTCTAAACGGGTTTCGTGTCATGCATAATGTGAATATAAAAAGCCTCCAACTGACAATATATAAGAACACAACTATAGTTTTCCAGTTAATGTTTTGGTTTAGTAGCAGTTTGCGGTATTTGGCAAAACTACTTTTGGCGCAGGCTATTCTATGTTCAATATCTTTACCTCTTATACTAAATTTGTTATAGCTTATCCATACACCGAGGTATTTTTTTATTATTTTTAATTGTTTTATATTTACTAGTCGTGGGTAGAGGCAAGTATTGCTCAGTTCCTGCAGCCAGACCATAACAGCCTTAGCTCTCCCCGACACTCGCGTTTCAGTTCAAGAGAGATCGCCAGGACCCGGCGGTGGCCACGACCCGGCTTATGTCTGGCTCGAGGATAAAATAGCTGATCTCCCGACCTCCCGCAAAAAAAAACGAAGGAATTTGACAGTGACAGTGAGATTGATTCTGAACGAGTACCGCACAAATGTCACCTTGTTCCAAACTAAGCTAAATAAATACCAGTTTGCCTCCTGGTCGAAACAGTTAAGTATTTCCCCCAACGCAAGTGTAGGTTTTTCAGTGCAGTTACAAACAATAAATGCTGATTTTTTTTTCAAGACAGACAGCTTCACCCAACTTGCAATGTCAGCTAAGCACAATTTTCCTACCATATTCAGTTTTGTGCTATACATGTATATATCAATAGAAATGCACTTATATATTTTTCACTAGTGTCAGTTGTCAATGTCCAGATAAATGTGAGAATTTTTTAAACTGTCGTTTTTAACAGAAACCTGGTATTTCCAATTTAGAAATGAATAATTATTAACAATAATTCATAATAAAACGAATTTTATTTTCCAAGTGGCATGATTCTTGAAGACGGAGCCGATCATGTCTCTCCTCAACTTCCTATACATTGTAGCTCTTAGTAACTCTTAGCCTATATTCTGTCATGCATTTACACAATATTGTTAGTTAGGATACTCGCTGTTTTCTTCTTACCTTCAATATACCATGTGAGTGTCAGTTCCTCTAAACCAAAATTGGTTTAGTGTTCTGATAATCCATGTCTGGAGAATAATTTTGTTGCGAACAGTCGCTGGATGACGGTTAGGTGGCACCTGTCCCTCATGTCTTCCCTTTACGAGTGAGGGATCAATTTCAAGGAGTTCGACTCCCTTTACGCTGTTTATTCTGACGGTTAGGTGACACCTGTTGCTCATGTCTTCCTTTATGGGTGAGGGATCAATTTCAAGGAGTTCGACTCCCTTTACGCTGTTTATGCTAACAGTCGTTGGATGAAGGTCAGGTGACGTCTATTGCACATGTCGCTCCTTGCCGGTCGAGGAGATCATTCCAATAGACTTAACACCCTTCACGACGTTAGCTTTCATAAATTGTTTTTTTGTTTTTGTTTTTGTTTTTTTTTTAAATGCGATGAGGTTTCATGGTATTGATAGTAGAGTGGGTTCCCGTTGCCTTCTTCATGGTGATTTATTGCGACACCATCACTGGCTAGTTGGCCGTTGAGTCGTCAAGAGTTCTTCCATCTTTTGATAGTTCTTATTTTTCATCCTACAAGGTCGCTAACAACCTGCCTCATTCTAAAGAACTTGGGGTAGGGTAACTGGTAGAGGATTATAAAAAATGTTTACCTTTTATAAAGATTTATTATTTACTATTTTATAAAAAAAATAAATATGGAAAGAAATCTTTTTCATTTAAAATTTTAAAAGAAATTACAAAATCATCCAAATATGTAAACCATCTACAATACAATATTATTATTTATCATTTTATAAATAAATACGAAAACAAGTTTTTTATTATTAATTTTATACCAATGAATTATAAAACAAAAATTTGAATAAACATAGGATTTCCTGGACATAATAAATTTTCTTCTCAGATTATTTTATATCTACAATTGCTTCTTGTTTTAATTTACCAACTTCTTTAATCGCCATCTTGAAAATCTAACGGCTGAAACTCCATCAATTGAAAAGTTTTAAATCATTGCTAATTTCTAAAAAAAAAAATGCCTAGAAAATCTGCTGGCAGATTATCTATAGTCAGAACAAAGAAAATGTATAAATTCAATTTCATATGTTTGGATTTTATAAAATTCTAACATTGCGGAGCATCAGTAAAATTGACAATTAATCGATGTTTAAAAACTTATTGCATTGTAGATGGTTTATATATTTTGATAATTTTGCAATATATTTTAAAAAATTTTGAATAAAAAGATTTCTTTTCACATTTATTTATTTATAAAATGGTAAACAATAAATCTTTATAAAAAAAACTTTCCTAATCTTATAAATAAACATTGCCGAGTCAATGAACGTAGAATAATAAAAGTGTCGATGGAAAAACCGGTTTTCCCCACCATTTTGCTGTCTACAGGAGTAATACACGCACACACACGCACACACAAGCGCGTACACACACACACACACACACACACACACACATATATATATATATATATATATATATATATATATATATATATATCAGTGTACAGCTTATAGTTTATATCATAAAGAAACAATTTATACAAAGGATTAAATAGCAATGTTAATGTGATTAATGGAGAGTCACTTCGCTAACAGAACTTTATGAAACATTAAATTACTATCAATTCCTTGAATAATAAGATCCTTATATTCGTGTTGTTATCAGATGGAAGACACATGCCAAGTACTTTCGACAATTTCAAATTGTCATCTTTGTTTTAGTATTTGTCTATATATAAGAAAATTGCGCCCTGAAGATGACAATTTGAAATTGCCGAAAGTACTTGGCATGTGTCTTCCATCTGACAACAACTCGAATATAAGTATCTTATTATTCAAGGAACTGACAATAAGTTGATGTCTCATTAAGTCTTGTTATCAAAGTAATTTCGCCATTAATCACATTAACATTGCTATTTAATTCTTTGTATAAATTGTTTCTTTATGATATATATATATATATTGTTTCTTTATGATATATATATATATATATATATATATATATATATATATGTGTGTGTGTGTGTGTATGTGTGTGTAGATTAAGCATTCTTTATTGTTTTTCATTTTTATTTAATTGAAATGCATCTGGGCTCTTATCATCATAATCATCATCATCATCAACATTTGGGTTGAAATCCGAAAAGACATTCATTCATATAGAGCGAGTCTTAGGCAAGTAAATATGGTGGATCTTATTCCTCTCCAACTTAAACTACAGCCGATGACCTCCAACTTGAAGGCTCACCTTGCTCACGATAACATGGCCGTTAGCAACGATTTAATACTTTTCAATGTCTCAAAAATTATGTTTATTCAAATCACATATTTATTTGTTTTTATAAATTCATTGATATAAAATTATGAATAAAAAACTCGTTTTCATAGTTATTTATAAAATGGTAAATAATAAATATTGCATTGTAAATAAGTATTGTCAAGGGAGTGAACGTAGTTAGATATATAGCGGTATCAATGGAAGAACCGACCTTTTGAAACAACGTTTTATTTTTTCGAGCACGATTGTCCATGTTTGTCATTTTTCCAAAAAGAGTTTTTCTTCCCAAAATGTATGAGTTAGGTAAATAGGTAAGTTGCTACATTTGCACCCACCACACGCTGTAATCGATCACCACGAAAACGAAAACCATATCATCAGGAAATTGGGGAAAAAAATTAGCTAAATAACGTGAACCGATGTTTTTATCTTTTCCATTTATTCCTTTTTTTCCCTTGACACTGATATATGTTTACCTTTGCAGAGATATTAAAAATATCGAGAATTTCATGTCTGAGCAAGTACGCGGTATGATATTCCCATGAGAATAACTAATAAAAAATATTAATTGATAGATTTCGATAATTTCCAAAGAAGACAGCGAATAAAATGTATATACTACCATTGATATTATTCTCATATATAAATATGTATATGTATATATATATATATATATATATATATATATATATATATATATATATATATTATTCTCATATATATATATATATATATATATATATTATTCTCATATATATATATATATATATATATATATATATATATATATATTGTTCTCATATATATATATATATATATATATATATATATATTGTTCTCATATATATATATATATATATATATATATATATATATATATATATATATATATATATATATATTATTCTCATATGGTAAGTAATCCGTTCCCATCATATGGTACCTAGATTTTTTTAAAATTTAAGCGTAGTACTAGACTGGCATCAACATCTCATCAATTTACAGTTGAGACGGCTAGATGTAGCCGTAAATTCTACACTAACAGTTTCTTTTCTCGAACTTGCGGAACACCCATCCGGCTCCATGCTTTCCAGCTAAACTTAATCTGCAAAAATCAATGTCAATCGTTATCTACTGTCCTACTGGTTACTTTTTTTTCTCTTCCCGTTCATTATTAATGTTTCTGTTTCTAATTCTTCCACACCCTGTAACCCCCGTGTCTTAGTGGCTTTATTGCCTTGCATTGGGTGATACCGAATAAAAAAATATTGGCCTTGTGTAGGGATTGAAGGAAAATACACAGAGTGTTAATATATACAATATAAATTTTTATATACGCTGAAGGATAGAATAAGTTGAATGTTTAATTTTAAATGTAAATGTCCTGGTGTATATGAAAGAGAGAAAAAGAGCCCTTGAGAATGTAAATATGCATGCATATATATGTGTACTCAGGTGTAGCAGTCGCCTTCCTTAAAATGGGTGAAGGAAGAATGCATGTTTTTTAGCGTCAACGCAAGACTGTATGGTCGTCTAGGTCGCGAGTGGTAGAAAGAAGTAGGTATTGTATGAGTCGATGCGAGTCTGTGTGGGTTGCGCATGGGTCGTGGTTTGGCGCTAGGTATGTCATAATGACCGCAACATCGGAGGATTGCTAAAATTAATTAATCGCTTTTATTTTATGTTGAATTTCCATCTCTATATATACATATCTAGAGATCTGCTTCGAAACTGCCGCTTGGTTTCTGATTGGTCCACGGTCAGTGACCTTATATCCTGGTTGGGAACAGATCTTATTTCTCATTTGCTCGCTAGACTATGATATTCGTATCTTGTAGGAACCATTTCTGATTGGTTGTTCGCAGTATGGCTTCATGGCCTAGCCATTTTGAATACACATATATTTGTGAGGTGGTGAAATTTTTGTCACCTTTCCATTATCATTTAATTTTTTTATTTAATTTTCTATAACTACACTCCACAGGAAATGATATCACTGAATATGTGATTCAGTTTACTCAAGATTAAACATACATACCTGGATTATAATGATCAATACATGTACATCTCTTTTTACGAATGTTCACCCAATACAAGGCCTAAGAGCCACTCAAGGTAGATGGTTATTGTGTGAAGTTAGCGTAAGAAAAGGCAAGATAGCAGGAAAGATAGACAGCTATTTCTAGACTTGAAGAGGTCAAGATTTAATTATCGAATAAAATTTCCAACGAGACATTAGAAGTATAGAGTTGAAGTAAAATTTAGAATGAACTGAAAACAGAATGCTAAACAGGAAACCAGCGATGAACTTCTATTCCTGTTCAAGAAAGAGGAGGAGCGTGAACCGGAGGATAGGCAAACCTATCTACTCCTATTGAGCGAGGAAAAAAAATAAAAATGATTACTGTATAAAATTTCTGACTTCAGGCAGTGACGTCAGAAGTACAGAGTTCAAAAATAAGTGCTGTATCAACAGTAGAATTTTGACCGAGCCTGTAACGCTCACTTTCGAAACAAAGCTCATAAGAAAGACATGAAATCACCTCTTCCTCCATACGTTAAATAGCAGAGTAAACTGGACCCTCTACCACTAGGTGTCAGGGAGTCTAGAAGGACTACTCTGAATAATAAAAAAAAACTGTGGAGAAGTCAATAGGAGAACACTCTACTATCTTTTTCTAAGAATAGGTCAGAGATGCTGTTGGTACCATGTAAACCAGCACAACCTTTTGCATATTACTTGGAAAGGAAATAAGCACTGTTATATAATTACGACTGCTCTATAAAATGCTATGAAGAGCCGGTGCATGTTTCCACTGAATCTATGATATATCGCACCTACCATATCTATGACACGGCCCCCTACTTTACTACATCTCAATTTTCATAAGGTAGCATTTATATAAAATACAAATTTTATTGTAACCTAATTATGCACAATAATGGATCAATTATATTCAATTCAACCAATTCAACTAGAGAAATGGAAAATAAATACAATGTATCCAAATCAAGTTGAACCTTAACCCAGACCTAGCAACTATGCGACTGTGGTCGACGACTGGGGGCGGACATGTGGAAGCCTAAATTACTACTAAATAACAATTACTGAGAACATTTTTAGCAAGGATCTTGTTAGTAATCTCCAGTAATTAGTTAATTAGCAACTATACATAATATTAGTAAGTGGCTTACAATTACTGACTTATTTTCCCAAACGCAAATGTACAAAGAACACAAATAACCTCCTCTACCATAAAATAACTAAATGCACAAAAATCAATTTATTCACCATAGATTAGAGCCATTTTAGATGATATTGCAAAAAAATAATACATTAATTTTTTTCTACCAAATGATTACAGAAAAATATAACTATTAGGTTGGTGCAAAAATAATGACGTAATAATGTCGTTTTTTGACGTTAAAAAATACCTCAAAAAACGAAATTATTACGTCATTATTTTTGCACCAAGCTAATATAATACAATCAGAAAGCAATTTCAACATTTTACAAAACGTTTATCAACAAAGTCTGTAAATACTTTACAAAAATGTGAATTTCAGAGAAACAATAATTTTGATAATACGATTTCTGTTACATGTACAATTTGTTCCACAGATGAATAAAATACTTATTTCACTATGATACAATAATATATATTACTAGTATACATAGTTTTAATAATTCAAATCAATTTACCTTAACAAAACCACAAAATTAATTAACAGGATAATTTGGGGAGTTAACCAATTAAATACATGTAATTGAAAATAAAAAAAAACTTCTAGATATTTCTCTGGATGCATATTTATGTTTTTTAAAGCAGTTTCATGGACATATTTTTACTACTTGAAAAAATTTGATTTTTTTAATACTGATTATGTAGTCTTAAAGAGAATTGTATAAACATTTTATCATGTAAATAAAATTTTAAGATAATTTCAAATCTTTTAGTTTCTGCTTCTTAAGTTGTCTGAGGTGAATCAAACAATAATTTTTTGAAAATATATTTGACAATATAATCGCATGCTCTCTTTTCATTTAGAAATAATACATATCAGAAACTAACATGAATATTTTTGTCAAAGAATTTATGCAAGTTTAAAGATTCAACAACACCAAACATTATAAAACAGAAAAACATCCACTGAACTGTGGTATCCAGTGGAATTTTTAAATTATCATGATCTATTTCTTAAAAAAAATATATCTATATTTTAGCCATTGCATGTATGTTTAATGGCTAAACTAGTCTCCCTTGTTAATGGTTTCATTCTTTTTCTTTGCTTTCCTTCCGTTCTTTTTGTTATTTTCCCCAAATTAGAAAGAAATAACAGATGTTTGTCATCTAAACCTGATATCACTTTTTTCAGTGAATCATTTTTCTTAATGTCACCATATATTTCTTTGATACAAACAATTTTCCAAAATTTTAAAACATTTTCAATGAAATTAACTGTTTCTGCAGTATCCTCCCCATTCAATGGACGTTTTAATGCCAGCTACAGTTTGAACATAAAAAAAAAAAATATTGGGAAACATTTTGTCACTTAGCAGGTATTAGGTAAACTGCTACATCAGATAGTTTCGATAGCTAAACAAATTGAGATTTTTCATACTCAAAAAGACATTTTACAGTTTCCCATTTTGCTGTCATCTTTTTGCCTTCAGAATAATACAGTAATACAGGTTCAGTAATCCAATTATTCCGAATATTTTTAAAAAGGTGGACATAATCAAAAAAGTTAGTTCAAGCCATTTTTAGTTATCCAAGGCGTATTAAAAACAGTGTCAATTTTTTAGAATAAAAAATTGATGGGTCCTGTTGTCACACACAATTGCAATTACTTGACCATTTAATTGTTTGATTGCATCAGGCTACATAAAACGGTTTCATATTAAAAAGTTGCCTCTAATTTTGCAATTGGGATCATTTTAAGTATAAACTTTCGTCCACAATTTAAACATTTTACCATAATGCACAATACTGTTTTTACTACTCGCTTGGAATTCTCAGACAAACCAAATAAATTTCCTCCATGATATTGTAGAGCAGTTTTGGCATACACTTCATCAACTAAAAGAATAGACTTATTTTCTGATTTTCAGAGATTTTACTAAAAATATCAGCAAGAAAATTAAAATCATCTAATTCTGAGACTTTTGGTTTTAAAGCTGTTAATGTTTTCGCACTGGGTAGCTTCGAAGTCGGTTATATAATAACCGAGGCGTAACAAAATATTCAAAAATTCAAATAAGAATATCAGAATCATAATCTTTTGTCTCAATCCTTTTGTTTTGACATAATATTAAAATGTTCTTTTAAATTTTTTTATTATCAATTTTTAAGTTACTAAGTGTTGAAACATTGATATTCGACTTTTTGAAAGAGAAAAAAATGAATGTATATATACTAACATGATCATATTCGAATCTCAAGTTTTCAAAAATTTTGATTAAAAACATTGGAAAAAATCTACAGATTAGATGAACAGCTGTTTTTTTTTTTTTTGTTTAATTTGCAGCATGTAACTGTTGGCACAAAACCTTGTTGATCAATATTCTAATACAAATTTTCAAAAGTTTAGAAAATATGCCAACTCATCGTTTTGCACATTTCGCAAAGAAGCAAACATTTTATTTGTTGTTCTTGGTTTTGGTTAAGGACTAAGTAATACACTTGATGGCAAATAACCAATTACTGGTGGTAGATTTCTCGGTGGTACTTTTCCTCTAAAAAATACCGTTTCATAATCAAATGGAAAATGCCTTTCACAAACAGTGTTTGGTTTGTAAGCGATTTTGTCTTATAGTTTCCACAACAAACTGTTACACAGCAGCTTCTTTTTGACCATTTTGAAAAAGATTTTGGGGTACTGAAATTAAACAAATATTAACTAAACTATTATTTTGTAAAAATTACCTGGTGCTTTTAAAACGTGTATGAACTTTATATTATAAGATATGGAGGGTTTAGATTTCGGAATTTAGGATTCAAAATTGAGAATTTAAATTTTGAATGAATGTGGGAAATTGTCATCTTTTAGTGACTAACGTGGATAAAGAATTGTCAAGACGAAGGAATTTAGGATTCAGTTTGGAAAAAGAAATTTATCTTTTCTCGGGGATGGGAAGCAAGAAGGAATTTAAAACCTATATACAACACAGATTAGTGCAGCTTTAAAGTTATCTAAATTACAGGTTAATCTCCTGGCATGTTAATAAAATAGAATTCTTTTACGGTATATTCTTATTATTAGTATCCCAGTCGCAGGAGACAATATTAGAAGTGATATGGCCTTGCAGCAACATCTATGACTGTGCAGGCTGATTGTGCACGTGCCAGTCTCTGTTGCAATTAACACAGATGAAGCAAGGATTTCCTCGGCGCACTTTCTCTCTGATCTGCTGCAAGTAGAACCTCCTCACTCTCATGTCCTTCTCTACAATGTCCCAAGCAGCATAATCAATTATGATCTTTAAGATTTGATTTTAAGAACGCTGGTAACATCATTAAGATTTCAGTACCATGCGTGATACACGCTTATGTCACCACGTATCTTTCGATACATGTCTGATGAGGTATATTTTTTTCTGCAGTAGGTTGCCATTTCTTTCTGCCATAGAACCCTGCTATTTACCCATAGCTGGAGGGAGACGAAGAGGATGTAATGGATTCAGCTGAAATTCGAACTCGGCTCTCCGATTCCTCAATCCGAACCGCTATTCATTACTCCACCGTACCTCCAATTTAGATTTACTGAATTTAATTATGATATTTATTTTATTTGACAAAATTAATAAATGGTATTTTTCACTAATGCAGCATTCGAAAAAAGTTGCATCTTTTGTCTTCTATTGCAGAGCTTCGGATCATCTACTCCCTCTTCCGATATAAATATTTAATTTTGAAAAACGTTTTCAATTTACTATTATCCATTTTTTTTTGTTCCTTTAAATTTTACGAAGGTGCTCAGTTCAGTATTTAAAATGAACGTAAATAATTTCCAAATTTTTTCACTGGTCAGAGTCAGTTTTCTGTTGAAGTTTCAAACGAACTAAACTTCACTCATTCAAATCTTTAAATAATCATATTTTATGGGATTGGGGCTCCTCCTCTTTCATAAAATAAGATGACCTAAACAAAATTAACCAGTTTAATATTTTTACAGTATATCTTTAAAAATATACTGTAAAATATTAAACTGGTTACTTCTGTTTTACATTTTTAACAATGATATTATTCTGTGATGTGTGCAGTCTGTGGCAATGCCTCTTCAATTTGAGGGTACACGGTTGACAGTTTTCTGGTTGCTGTTCCCGACTGGTAGTTAGGAGTCCTAACTCTTGCGTATGATCAACAGTTGTATAATATCGGGGTGCCTGTAGTGCCATGTTGCGCATGGAAGGGTGTTTCTTATTTCACCTCCGCTGGGCAACCCTGAGACCACATTATGTTGCAGGCTGTAGCAGCTCCTTTCTGGCCACGTCGCAGACTGCTACTCCTACTTCAGGCCTTCTCATTCTCACTGCCATAATTACCCATCATGACAACTATCGATCAAAAAAGTAAACCTAAACCAGCTGTTAAAAAAATCACCTAAACCCTTTAACATTTCTTTTTCTTACATCCGTGACATTCAAACCAACTTCTGCAGTATGGAATCGTTGGTCATTGAGAAGTCTCCCGATATACTGGCTTTCTGCGAGACCAACCTCGATTCGTTTATCCCCTCCTCTGACCTCTCGATCACCGGTTACCTTCCTCTCCTTAGAAAAGACTCTTAAATACACATGCACGGCCTTGGAGTTTACGTCAAAGACCATCTCCTACTAGCTAGAGAGCTTTCTCTCTCTCCCCCTCTCTCTCTCTCTCTCTCTCTCTCTCTCTCTCTCGAATATCCAGACCATTCATACATGTGTCTCTCTCTATCTTTCCTCATCTTCCTTTATCGCTCTCCATCCTCCCAAGACTGTGGTGTACTCGAAAGCATTTCCGAAAACATAGACAAGGCTATCTCTCTCCATCTGTTTGCTCATATATTCGTGTTCGGGGACTTTAACACCCACCATACCAAGTGGCTTAAAAACTCTATAATTGACCTTGCTGGCATACAAACCCTTAACTTTTCAATTTCTCAATCCCTCATGCAAATAGTTGACTTTCCCACACGTTTCCTCAATAACCTGGACAGTAAGACCTCCCTTCTCGATCTTTGTTTCACCTCCATCCCCGAGTCCCGTCGCGCCACACATCTCTGCCCACTTGGCAACTCTGATCATGTGAACATCTCCTACTTCAACCCCAGCAAAGAGGCTTCTACCAACAGAACATCTTTCTGTTATCAACAAGCAGACTGGGAGTCGTTCTGGGATTTCCTTTGTGATGTTCCATGGGATGTGGTCTTTAAGCTCCTCGTTGAAGAATGCGCATCCGAGGTCTCCTCCTGGGTAAAAGCTGGAATTGAGGCTTTCATCCCTGCAAGGAAATATGCGGTTAAATCGCGCTCACCTCCTTAGTTCTCTGCTGCTTGCTCAGCTGCTATTGCCCATAGGAATCACTTCTTCCGCCTATATCGTAGTGATGTCTGGTTGCAACAGATGTCTCTTTGTCTCCGCCCGTAACAAGTGCAAACGTGTCCTCAATGAAGCAAAATCACTATTTGCTGATAAAATGAAACAACGTATTGCATGTCGCAAATTCGGCTCCTAGGATTAGCGGCGTCTCTGCAAGAGCGTACTTAACAACAGCAAACCCACAGTACCTTCTTTGTTCAACCAATTTGAGGTCCTGACTTCCTCAGCTGATAAGGCTGAGTATTTTGCTTGGGAATTCTCATCCAACCCAATGCTCGACTAATCCGGTGTACCCACACCCCCACTAGAACTGAGGCTCTATTGAGCGAGTTGCACATAATCCTGTCGTTGGTATTGGCCATCATCTCTAAATTAGGCTCCCATAGGGCTAGCAATGGAGACGGAATACCAGCTATTGTTCTGAAGAAATTTGCTCCTGAACTGGCCCCTGCCTTCTCCAAATTATATAACTACTGATTCTATGAATCTTGTTTTCTAGCCTTTTGGAAGTCCTCGTCTATTGTTCTTGTCTTTAAGAACTCTGGAGATCATTCTGACCCGTCTAACTACTGTTCTATAAGTCTCCTATCACTCTTCGGCAAAGTCTTTGAAGCTTTAATCAATGCGGAAGTGGTTAAGCACCTTATATCACATGATCTGCTATCTGACAAGCAATATGGTTTCTACTTTGCCTGTCCTACAGCTGATGTGCTCACGGTCATAACTGAAATTGTTTACCAAACACTTCACAATAACGGAGAAGCTCGTGCCGTGGCTCTCGATATCTATAAAGCGTTTGATAGGGTTTTGGCATGCCGGCCTCCTTCGTAAGCTTCAGGGATACGGAATTTCAGGTCGATTAATTGACTTGATACGTTCATTCCTGTTAAACCGTGTAATGAAGATCATCCTTAACGGATTCTCCTCCAGTTCCTTTCCCACAAACGCAGGTGTTCCCCAAGGCTCTATCCTGGGCCCTACACTGTTCCTTATCTTCATTAATGATCTTCCCGATGTCATCAGTTCCCAAGTCGGCATCTATGCAGATGACACTACTATTTACTCCTGCCTCAAAAACAAATATGGTATCACTGACAAAACTAACCTGGCCTCCAATCGGTTGTGAACTGGAGCAGGAACTGGCTGGTTAACTTTAATACCTCAAAAACAAAACTGCTTTCTATTACTCACCACAGGGAACTATCCCTGCCTCCCATTAGAATGTCTGATGCTCAACTCCACAAGAGCATCTCTTTGCGACTGTTTGATCTTACACTGTCCGCTGTCCTGAAATTTAAACAAATACATTGAATCAATAGCTTCATCAACCACAAAGAAATTTGGTTCCCTCTGTCGTGCCAAAAAGTTTTTCTCGCCCGAGTTCACCATTCAAATCTATAAATCAACCATTCGCCCTTGCATGGAATACTGCTGCCATATATGATGTGGTGCCTCGGCTGTTCGTCTCAAGGTCCTCGAAAAAAATCCAGAGACTCATATAAAATGTGATTGGCTCTGATCTGGCATCTCGTCTTCAGTCGCTCTCTCACAGACATGCCGTTGCCTCCCTCTGTCTTTTCTACAAATACTTTTACGGTAACTGCTCCGACGATCTACTTACGCTAGTTCCCAGACTGCATGAATTGAACCTGTAACTACCCCTTCACTGTCGAAACAGTTAAATGTAACCGTCTCTTCTATTCCAATAGCTTCATGTCTCGCACTTCCCGTCTGTGCAATTCCCTTCCTATTACTTGTTTCCCTGATAGCTATAATCTCCAACTATTCAAATGTAATGTCAATCGACATCTCCAGATGCCTTGATTTATTCCCTGTCCTTCATCCTTTCCCCTATCACGCCCCTTTACTCTTGCTCCCGCTCTCTGTAACCCCTTGCGTGCTAGTGGTATCCTGCCTTGCTTGGAGTGAAATGCTTAAAAAAATAATGCTAATAAAATTCATTTTTAAAATACCCACAAATAATTTTTTTTTTAAATCAGTATTTTTATAATGAAAATATTTGTTATTATGAGGAATAATAGCATAAAGAAAAAAATTAAAATTAAATTAACTATCTGACAAATTTCTTAATAATAAAATTTTTTGTGAATTTCGCTGTTTAAAATAATCGCAAATATGTAAAAAAAAAAAAAAAAAAAAAAGAAGAGATAATAGATATTGACAAGTTGTCTCCTCTTTTATATTTTTGAGGTATTTTTTAAGAATAGTTGTAAAATATTAAATTTATTGAATTTACTTTGTGTACTTAACTTTATGTGTCAAAAGGGCGTTTTTCCCATGACACCGCTTTTTTAAACTAACTTCACTCGACGGCAATGTTGTTTTAAAAAGTGAAGAAAAGAACTGTAATTAAAAAACCTATGAAAATGAATTTATAGATTTTTTCTTCGTTCTTGAGAATTGACAGCAAAAATAATAAACACTATTTGTATTTAATTTATTAGATTGTTTATTTACACTATTTATTTATTATATTATTTATTGAAATGTTTGACAAAACAACGGATAATTGCCATTTGATTCAAGTTTTATAAAATTAAAATATAAAAAAAATAATTGAATAGGTTGTTTTTATACACGTTCTTTTGAGAGAAGTGTAGTATTAGAATTTAATTTGAGAACCACTACTACAATGTTTTACTACAAGTTCATGTTCTAGCATCTTTTCTGATCTTTGCCTCGATTTTCACCCCAGCTTTCAAAACCGGCTCCCATAGCCTTGATTCTTATCAGAAATAAGAATATATATTTTGTGACGAATAAGAAGGCAGTTAAAGTGTGTAAGCAATTTTGGAGGGAAAAGTTTCTGAGCCTCCTAATCTCAATAAATACCATCAGTAAATATTATGTGGTAACATCAGGACGGCGACAGTAACACCTGTCATCTTCGGAACATTTTTCAAGATACTTGGCTCTAAAAACAGAACGTCGGCGCTCTACTAAAACTACTCAAGATCTGCTTCCAAGGACCTTGAAATTTCTGTCGTCGGCCTCACTCAACTACAAACTACAGATCTTCCATTTTTCCCCACTGAACAAGAGCTCTAAGAAAATCTGATGTGTGTGTTAACCCGTTAAAAAACAATTTACATGCTTAAAGAACTTTTAGGCGCTCAGAGTAATATTTTGAACAAGCCTTTGCATGAACACTTTTCTTCCCTTAAGTTAAAGGAATTTTCTTTTTTCTTTCTTTTCAGATAAACAATGTCAGAAATCAATTTGACACAGAAAATGAAAAGTTATGTTGTGAACGCTACCTTAAAATTGCAGCATAATGATACAGATATAGCTATAAGCTATAACTTCCGGGAAGTTCCCCGATATTTTGTTATCAAAGTTTGAAAAATGCTGGAAGTTGCAGACGAGTATCCAATAGCAGTAGCTTGGCGCAAAGCGCATGCTAAGGCTCCTAATACAACCAGAACTACTAATTTTGTACGAAAGGGCCAGTAAATAATCGATAAGAGAAGCGGATTGTCAATCAGAGCCATTGAAAATGGGCTTAAGATCTTTTACATTGGCACCATCAATCGTATGTGATGTAGAGAAGTCAGTTCATGTTTAGGTGTTGGAGAGAGGTATGAAACCCAGGATAGACAACGTTCCCAACTGGAGACAGTGCGTCTTCTACCAATACTCTTGTCTCATAAGGCTAAGACAACCCAATTATGGATGTGTGAAATTCTCCAGGATCATGTTCTCTCAAACACATGGCCTCCTAGCTCACCAGACATGAATCATCTGGTGACCATCGTATGGGGCACAGTTGAGAAAGAAGTCAGTCTTCTTCTTCGTTTATGTGCCGTCTTCCTTCAGGATGTCGGCGATCATGACCCTCCACATCTTCCTGTTCCTTGAAACTCTTAATAAACTTTGTCATTTGTTATTTCTTCCAAACCTTCTTCTGTCATCCATTTGCTCAAACCCATCAAGTATGTTACGCGCTGCTTTCCTCTGTCCTTCTTTCCTTCAATCTGTCTTGTGAGTATCAGATCTTCTAAATCCTTCCCCATTATGTGCTCCAGAAATTTCAAATACCTCTTCCGGTTGTTTAGTATAAGTTTCCTTTTTGTTTCTATTCTCCCCAAAACATGTTGCTCACATGTTCGGTCCATGACATCCTCAGCATCTTTCTGTAGAACCACATTTCTGTTGCTTCAAGTTTCTGTTTCATCTATGAAGAGATTGCCCAGCATTCGCTGCCATGCAGGAGGACAGATATCACGTAACAGTTCAGTACTCCTTTCTTTGTTTCCAATTATTTTTTTTAGTCTGCTTAGCTTTTGGAATGCATTTTTGACAATCCCAATACGTCTTCGTATCCCAGTCACACTTTCCATCATCTATTAGAACAATTCCCAAATATTTAAATTTGTGTCCCTGCTTGATTTTAGTATCTCCGGCGTGTAATTTGCATTTTAAGCTCATCCTTTTGCCGATAAACCTCGGCACAACACCATAAAATTTCTCAAAACCGTTATAACCAGAACTGTGGCCTAAATTGTTAAAGATCATTTGATTCAGTCATATCAACGGTTCCGACTTCTTATTGAAGCAGGCTATCAATGGTAACGGCGGATTCACTAAAAAGATTTGATAAAAGACTTATCAAGATTGACTGCGCCATTTTTTTTTTCAAATAAAGCTTTCATCTTTTTTATAAATTCATGCAAATATCCTGGAAAAATATACTATACATAATACACACACACACACACACACATATATATATATATATATATATATATATAATATTAGTGGTAAATATACATATATATGCAAAATCCACAGGTGCATATATACACATGTATATTTCCGGAGTAGGTATTTACGATTCCAATTGAATAAATTATGACCATGGAATATTAGTGTTTAAGCCTTTTTATTATATATATATATATATATATATATATATATATATATATATATATATATATATATATATATATATATATATATTAATGTACAAATCTACATATTAATGTATATTTGTACATTAACTTTTCTTTTAAACAACTTTCGTTAACCAATAGCATTCTGCATTATTAATATTACTTCCCTTTCCACTGCATTCTTTTTCCATAGCTGTCAATTGCAGTATCCTTATTGTTAATTTCACTCAAAGTTGTTTTCTGTTGCCATAACAGGATATGACAGCACAACTATGAATTTCAAATTCAGAGATCACAGTTACCTTCAGTGGCAGGATAAACTTTTTGTACAGCAAATGAAGTCGCGAAGTGATAAAGGTTAAATATGACAGACAAGGAAAGTTTGATTCATTTTTTATTCATTCAGTTTTTCTAGCGTTCATAGATTTTTCCGTTTGGTGGTGGGTGAGCGATTACAAAAACTAAAAATTAACGCTTCTACTATAGTTCACAAATAATACATCTCACACAGTCAAAACATAAAAATAAACTAACTACACCAAAAACAACTTTTAAAAATGGCTAAGGAAGTTGCCGAAAGCGCTTGGGACAATCAACGATTTTGTACAGTGGAAAAACTAAATAAAAAATTAATAAAATTTTTCTTGTCCAGCATATTTAACGAAAGATGGTACATATATGTATATATGTACATATATATATATGCACAAATATACATATACTAGCAGCATGGCCCGGCGTTGCCCGTGCTTGATTA
This sequence comes from Acanthosepion lycidas, assembly GCA_963932145.1. NCBI lineage: Eukaryota > Metazoa > Mollusca > Cephalopoda > Sepiida > Sepiidae > Acanthosepion > Acanthosepion lycidas. The sequence continues at coordinate 59,306,922 of OZ010590.1, forward strand.
AAAAATCGTACGACTCATACAGCAATCGCTATCACTTGACTTAAAATATTTTTGCCCTTCCTTGCCTTTAAAGGATTGCCCTTTGCCGTGCTGATGTTGCTGCATGCCTTACTTCTTGTCTATCTCACACTGAGAAATTTTTCTAAGCTCTATACTAAACATTAAATCTGTTACGAAAAAAGAACTAAACAAAATGAACACAAAATGATCAGCTTTAAAAAAGGACTCGTAACTGGAGAAACCGAATGAAAAAAGAATCTTAACAACAAATACTTTTTCACACCCAACCCAGTTCTGCGGAATCAGAATCAACGTTGAGTTTAAGCAAGCGAATGAGCCAATTGGAATAAAGTGCCATGCAGATTTAAATTTTTCCCACTTGAGACGAATGCAGCTATCGATTTTTTTGCATGCTAGCATGCTAGTTAACATTCGTGTCAGTCAGCTGTTGGCTCTCACGTTGGCCAGTAGAATCTTCCTGCCTATTCGTGGCAGCCAGCTATCGGCTCTCACTCTGGCCAGTACAAAATGGCCGCAAACTACATGAAAACTGCTGTAGAAGCATGAAAAAATCGATTATTTCCACTATCGATAGGATTTGGGAAATGCAATGTCGGTCTTGGCATTCCCGCTAACTTGGAACATGTACGTGTAAATTTTGGTGCAAATCCGTCGAAAATTGCGGCCGTGCATTCGTTACACACACACAGACACATCCTGCCTTTTATAGATAGAGATAAATATGCATATATATATTTATGCTGTCTGTTTAGGCAGCAAATGTTCTTTAAGGTAAATACTATTAAAAACGACAGACATTTTGTTTTGATTAATTTTAATAATCGACCTTTCCACTTGCCACCTATAGGACCATGGTGTCATCACATTATTGAGTAGCATATGGATCATAGTAGCATTAGCCAGCTAGTCAAAAACAATACCAAAATACTAGCAAAATCAAATAGTAAAAACAGACTCATGATCCTTGAAGAAGGACTCATACAAAAGTACAACCATCTATAAATAAAAACGATTACAACTTCACAGCCCGGATCTTTAAATGTAAATAAATAAATAAAACGTCACACCACGCTTACGTTACAACACTCCTTGACTACGTCGCCAAACTCAAGATGTGCCCCACACGCTTTTATTACATACATTTAACAGTTTATTTTTATTTATTTTTTTTTTTAAAAAAAAAACGTTGTTAGACAATTTGAAAATTTTACTAAACCATTTGTCTCTATCTACCCTGATGATGACTTAAAAATGTCGAAAGCTTTGACCAAATTTCTTGTACTTTTCTTCCCAAAATGGCTCATCTGATGGAATTTCCTCCATGTCTGAAAAGAATTATTCATAACTTGGAAAATCGACAAAAATGTCTATCGTTTTAATATATATATTCTATTCATTGCAGATAGATTTTACTTAAAGGAACAATTAGTTAGCTTATCTTCCTACCCTGACTGGTGGCAAACGCTGCTGGTGGCGCCAAGGGTGGCGGTCCCGCCATAGCCACCGAAACCGTGATATCACCCCTGTTCGGCGGCTGATGAAGACAGGGTATCGCACGTGCTAACACACGTTGTATGTTATATATATATATATATATATATATATAGATAGATAGATAGATAGATAGATAGATAGATAGATATATGCGTGTGCATGTGTGCGTGTGTCTGTGCTCGGGCAGGTATGTGTGTGTGTGAATGATATGATATACAAAGCTATATATCAAGAATATCAGTGGATAAAGGAATGACAAAATGGAAATATTCCAAAGTGTTGCATTTTGTTTCGAGAAGGAACTTATTCAGTGAAATATTAGTTTGAGGAGTTTGCTAATCTGAAGAAGTCTTTTGTTGAATCGAAACGCACCACTTAGGAGACTTTTTTTTCAATGTTATCATTCGTTTACCTCTCCCATATATATATATATATATATATATATATATATATATATATATATATATATATATTAGGTATGCTGAAAATTCCCTACATTCTCCCAGAAATTTAAATAAATACGCAAAAATAAGATGTTTTTAAAAAGTGCTTCTTGATCTTTATTGTGGACCTCTCAGTATCCTTTCGTATACATAAAACACCATTATGTATCAAATTTTCATTTTATTTTAATGATTTTCTTTGTTCAGTATCCCTTCATGACATGGACGATCATAGCTCTCTTCAATTTCCTACTCTTTTTAGCCCTCAGTAAATTTGCTTTTTCTATCTCTTCTAATCCCTGTTCTGCCAACCATTTGCACAAGATCGCCAGTTAGTTTATGCGCTGCTCTCTTCTGCCTACTATATATTCTGTGAGTATCAAATTTTCCAAGTCCTTTTTCCTCATCTATCGCTTCCTGATGTTACGTATAAGTGTCCGTTTTGTTTCTATTTTTCTCTAAGACTTCAACGGTGCTCACATGTTTAATCCATGGTATTTTTAGCATCTTTCTGTTGTTTCAAAGTCTCTTACCCATATGTAACTAGATTGTCTTGCTATAGGAGGACTTATGTTACATAACAGTTCAGTACACTTTCACACAGCAGAAAATATTAAGTTTTCTGGATATGTTCTTTTTTTCATGATAAACAGAAACTAGGGAAAAAGAAACTACATAGGTTATTTATTTTATTTTATTTTTTTATTTTATTTTATTTTTTTATTTTATTTTTTTATTTTATTTTATTTTTTTATTTTATTTTTTATTTATTTTTTTGCTTTGCCTTGATATGGGACGAGGCAGTTATGTTTTGTGCGTCCAAGCCAAAATGTTACACTGCTGCACACCTGCTGAAAAATGGCAGAAGACAAACACTGAGTTGCAAACAACAATCCGTGTTTATTTGCAAGTAAATGCATCACTTGGCAAAGGTCTAATTTCAAAAGAGAAAAGAAAAAAAAAACACGCAAAGCACCCTTTGTTCTCTATTTATTGAAAAGGAAAAGCAAAACAAATTAATTGATTGTGTTGCAATCGAAAATCATTACTCAATTTCTTGTAGTAAGATGTAATACCTGGTCATTATATGTAAACAAATAATTATTCACTGATCCAACCTTGCATATCCACAACCATTTACTTACAGAGAGAAAGAGATAAGGAAGACACAGGCAGACAGATTTAGAAAGATACATCAATATACATATTAATTTAAAAATAATAATAATAGCTGGTCACTCGTAATCGAGGATACCCGCCAACTAGGGTGTCTAGCAATCCCTACTGCAGACGCTCGCTCAGGCGCATTTGTGTTTGTTCAACACCCACAGAGCCCACCTATGGTTTATACTGAAACTATGCTGAGCAGACGTTAGTTACAGTTTCTGGGTGAGAGCGTGGTATCTAGTGTGATCAACACTCTGAACATGGCCAGTACGCTCAAACCCTCGGTTACGATGACTTGTGACTTCGTGGTAGCACAACTACTGACTACCCCAAAGGGTACCGACTACATAATTTCACTCACAAGGTTTGGGTCAACACGTGGTATGGTTTTTCAGGAACTTTCCAAGGGTACTTACATACATATGCATATAAACGTTATTTTAGTGGATATTCGTATTTTAGTAGACGTCCCGTTTATTTAAGTCGTAGTCCGGCCTGAATATTCGTACAATCTTATCCGGGAAAATATGCGATTTCCAACAGGATTCGAAACCGCGTTCCACTAGGAAAAACTATCATTAAATCTGACATGCTTTGACCACTCGACTACAGAGTGTGACCATGACCAAGCAAAGTCATAAACATAGATTTTTCCCTGACTCTTAAAATAGACATATCTGCTCAGTTTCGTATCTTAACGTAAACTTTGTTTGATCATCGACGCACTCTGTCGCCGTGAGGTCAAAGCACCGGACACCAACCCATGTCTTCTGTGTCCACGTGACACACATATTTTACACTAGACGTCGGATTAAACAGTTCGTCATCAAATGGACCATATGTATATATATATATATATATATATATATATATATATATATATATATATAAACACATATATATATATAAACAAATGTCTGATGCGACAGAACTTGTAAATCGTTTTGAACAGACAAAACCGCATTTTTTCGGCCAACGCCTCATCAGAAGAAATGATGGCAACTTAGTAATATGTTAACGAGATTCGCGAAGTGATAAACAACCTGGGAGGAAATGAGGAACTACGACTAATATATATATATATATATATATATATATTAAAAAGAAGATAGGTACCGCAAACGTTTTAATCCGAATGTCTTTCTGATAACTAACATAAAAACAGATAGTGCCTCATATCGAGAATATTTAACATCGAAAAACATAAAAGAAAAAAATTAATTATTTTTAATAATATGTGGAAATCTCCGCCTTTTACCTGAAGACAGTCGTGAGACCAGAAACAGTAAAATTATGGAAAATAAAGTATAATATTCAGTTATTGTTATAGCAAGACATGTTTCCTTATCATATGTGCGGGTAGTCTGACTGTTCAGTTCTAGGTGATGAATTGCTGGATCCTTATACATCGAAGACGACGGAAGACTTCATCACACACGCACGCACGCACACACACAAACACACACGCGCCCCCCCCCATATATATATATATATATATATATTAGGCAGGTGCAAAAATAATGTCGTTTTTTGACGTATTTTTTAACGTCAAAAAACGATATTATTTTTGCACCAACCTAATATATACTAAATATTTATTGGTCTGATCACATAGCAGATTATGTTCTCTTTCGGTGAACTCATTAAAGTTAAAAGCGTAAGCGACTGCAACATAAATCCCAGAAATATTTAAATACTCGTCGTCATATAAACGTCCTCTGTTTTTTTTTCTGCACGAAAGCATAAAGAGATATATGTTTAGGTGATTTTTTTACAATGATATTCACCTTGTACGAGGCACAACAGCCACTCGAGGTAGAGCGTTACATAACCAATCCTAAACAGGAAACAATGGAAAAGACAGTGGAGGGAGTGAACCGGGTGATGTTTTTCTTACTGCGAAAACGAACAAAAGTAAAGCGTTCGCCTAGAAAGAGGCATTAGTAAGTAAGTGCGATCAGGCTGCTAATACTTTATATCTTATTTCTTTTATTTAGTAACTGTATTTGGATATTTTTAATTTTAATTATTTAGAGTGCTGATATTTTTTCAGTGTGATAATAGCGTTAATGGTAGAGATAAAAATTCTACATTATTCATTCTAAAAATTATAGCTAACTTGATTTCAAATTTACTTATGAGTAAGTGTCAAAACCACACAGACACACCACATGCATACATACATACATACATATATATATATATATATATATATATATATATATATATATATATATATAATTAAGTAAATTTCTTAGAAAGTTATTCCTAACATCGCTTGACAATGGAATGAAACTCTGGATTTTAAGTTTAATTATTATAATTAAATTTACAATTTTAGTTTCAGTTTTGAAAGATATAAATTTCTGTGTCACGATGCAATCATATTTCTAAAAAAAGAAGATAATTATATTATTATGTTCTACTGCTTGTATCGAGCACTGTTTTGTTTTAAATAAAAATAATTGCTAAGAACACCGGATTACAAATCTTACTGTTCTTTCTTATATATATATATATATATATATATATATATATATATATATATATATATATATATATATATATATATATTAATTTCACGAAAGTGGTGGGAGTAACAATTTTTTTTAAATTTCAATAAAATTTTCTAAAAAATTTCTAAAATAATTTAATTTATTTGTCAATAACTCCTGACAGCTTCTTTAAAATTATATGATTTTTGCAAGAATTTCTAAATCAATGTTTTTCACTGCAAAAAAGACACTAAAATTTACTATACTAATCCCCGGCTGACGAAAAAAAAATTTCAACCAAACTTTCGAGCGTTCTGAAAAAAGATCAAAAAATATAATTTAACAATCGACCATCATCTGGTCTTTCCTCTTAATAATAACATAAAGATTTTCACGATAAAACTTTCTTTTTATTAAGTCTGGGATATTTTTTCATCGTGGTATGCTAATTTTTTAGCGAGTCAGTAGAGGTACCTACTTGAAAGCTTATATTTAGTGGATACATGTTTTTTGAACGGAAAACCTTTATTTTAAATCAATTTTTCATTTTCTTCATTAAAGCTCTCGAATGCACAGGGAGGTAAACATAGGTTTACACAGTTTACAAAAGCAGAGGTGTCTACTCAAATACGTGCATCAACTAAATATAACGTTAATAAGGGATAGAGGTTTATCAATTGTTTCCTGGTTAGGATTGGGTTTCCGGTTCCTTCGACTCAGCATTTTTGTACGTCTCCACCTGAAATCTGAAATTTTTATTCAGTAATTACTATTATTCTTATTTTCTCAGATGATTAAACACTTCTTCATTCAACCTTTTCTTTTCAGTGTTTTCTTTACAGTCTTACTGACCAGCAACTATGAGCATTATACGAACTGTATAGCAATTTCTTTACATTATTAGAAACTTTATGTTTATTTCTTGGAATTCTGTTTATTAGTAATATTCAACTTATTACATGTATTATTACCTTTTTTTGTCTTTGAACACTGGTATCACTCTTATCTGCACATAAACTTTGTTTTATGCTAATTAATCTATTAGTAAAGTTACTTGAACTGTTCAGTCAACAGTGAAATTAATATCAACCGGCCTAGATCGATAAGTCCTACTTAAGAATAATGTGACTCCGAGCGCACGATTACTTTTGCCAATTTCGTTGTACCTAACATTTCTTGTTCCAGTACACCCTTATGCAAAAATTCAGATACAGTAAGTCGTTTTACGAAAACCCCACTACCACATTTCAACCCATTCTTTTCAGAGCGCTCAAATCGCAAAAAAAATCAGTTTTTGTCAACAGTTCTAATTACTCACTTCAGAGAGCCAGAGTGTCAAGTAAGTTTGAATCCCACCAACGTGTGTGCTGACCTACAACTGAACTTTCACTAACTTACTACTGTAGTAGGATTAGGTAATAGTAACATCATATAGGAATATACACTTTCCTTTTCATTAAGAGAGTTACAAAGAAAACTATCTCTCTCTCTCTCTCTCTCTCTCTCTCTCTCTCTCTCTCTCTCTTCTATTACGCATACTTCCCTCCCTTCCTTCTATTGTTCCTATCCTCGGTAACTGACAGAACCCTGACATAGCTTATGTGGGTCAGTGAACGTCATAAAAAATCAACCAATGACAACACGTCCCGCCAAAAATCAAGCAGAAAACACGGATGTGTCAGACTCAAAAAAAACAAAAAAAAAAAAACTCGTGCGCAGAAGTGAGAAATTGGTTCAATATTGCAGTTCGAGACGCAAGGGTTGGAGATTCATTGGATGTGAATTTGACCAGACGTACAACTTCAGAAGAAAAAGAAGAAGAAAGGATGAATTCAACAAATTAATTTCTGTCAACCAAAAACACAACGATCCTGTATGAACTCTAAAATCACAAAAAGTATTAAGATGATAGTCACCCACTTTAACCACTGTAACCAAATGGAGTTAACAATAAAATGGTACTATAGACAGTAAATTTGGCCTTTACTTATGTATTAGCCCAACCTTCATCTCTATATACCATACTACTTAAGCCATTGTGAGAACGTTTTTAAAAGTCAATAAAGCTGTTTATTAATTATTCCATTTTCACTGACTTGATCTTATTTTCTATTAACTATACTTCTTTGCTCATCTTTATCACTGCATCATTAACGACCTCAGAAATTTTGCATTAGTAAAAAAAAGTTTAACGGAAGCAAGAAATGTCACCTACAATTTCTACTGCACTGTAAATTTAAGTCACCAATAAGGTTACCAAGACAACTGACAAACAGAGGATCTAATTTAATATTCCTACTTGTTGTGATATTCTGACATATTCTTATGAAGTTGTTGAAAATATTGCCGCAAGCCTTACAAAATTCAGTTTATATTAGATAAGATTTTTTTTAATATTCAAGACTGTTAAAGATTTGGGACAGGTTTTAAGAGCTAAAATATTCATTAAACATTTATTCGAACGATAATTTTAAATTCATATTTCAAGAAAGATTGTTACTTCAGGCTATGATCAAGAACTACTATAAAATGATTACGCTAAAAGAAAACTTATGCGAGCACTAAAGAAGTTAATGCTAATTTCTTTGCAAATTTTTAACAAATAACTGCATTACTTATCCAGACAATTGCAACAAAAACTGTTAGAGTCATTATCAAGCTTGATAGATAGATAGATAGATAGATAGATAGATAGATAGATAGATAGATAAAAATACTTCGGGGTCATGTTCCACTCGATCGGAAGGTAAGGAGTTCCGGTCATGATATTATATAATCGCATAAAGGAAAAGACAGTTGTGTGCCACCCGTACAGAGTCAGAAAGCCGTGCATTGTTGTTTAGCGATGGACAACGAAAGAGAAAGAAAGAGAGAGAAAGAAAGAGAGAGAAAGAAAAAGAGACGACTGTCAGTGATTGGAGAGATGTAAAGTTGCATGCAAACAGAATTCACGCTGACCTTAGAGAAGATATGGTCCGTTAGTCTGTCGTGAGAAAAGACAGAAGTAGTTGTGAAGATGTCCCAAATGTCACTTACCTACTCCCACCCAAAGAGTGCTAAGTGAATCCGGGAACAAATAACCAAATATATTTGAAATTAGGATTCATGTCTTCATTTATCATCGTGGTGATATTTTAATCATTCGTTCCTTTGTGAATGTACACCGGGCATGTCTTCCTGAATCATGTTCTTTCTTTGTCCGTTCTCCTCACCAAAATCTTTTCATTCTCTTTCCCACGCAGTAACAGCTTCCATCTTAGTGGCATTATCGCCTTACTTCGGTTGAAATGATTCTAAAAAAATGTATACAAAATTCTACATTTGTTTAAAAAAAATTCTTTGCCGTACGTTCAACATTTTCACATGGCATCAATAAAAACAAAAAGTTGCAGTAGTTATTATAGAAATATTTGCCCAATACTCATCTGTTTTTTACTTCTTTTTTTTTTTTTTTTTTTTTTTTGCTTCGGAGGCATAAATAGTTAATGAGGTTTGTCTTCAAGTTGTTGTGGTTACAAAAAAGTAAATAAATAATCAACATGAATCATGTTCTTAAGGTGAGAACATTGTGAAATGATTTTACTGAAGTGTCTGCTTGTCTGAGACAGCTTGTTCGAGTGCCACTCAGTGGCCATGAGTGTTTGTTCATAATTATATTCCAGAACATTCCACAGAAAGAAGAGCATTGCTTGCTTCAGCATCTTTTTACCTTGCTCATATACATACATATAAATAAATATTAGGCAAATGATTGACAAAGTGGAAAAGATTCTGTATAACGTGAAAGATTTCATTGGACTAAAGTCATTCTTTTGTTGATGGAATTACATGCATATGTAGGAGGGGGATCTATGATGTTCTCTGAACATGTGAGTAATGACAAAGTTTGACAGAAAATGGGAACAAAAAGGATGATTATGCTTAATATGAAATTTCTAGGGAACATAATGAGGAAAGAGGGCTTGGAAAATTTGATATTCACAAGGTAGGCTGAAGACGAGAAGGAAAAAGGAAAAAGGAAAACGGTGAATAACGTAACCTAACGCGCTTGTGTAAATCATTGACAGAGCAGGAATTCGGAGTGATAGGAAAAAGACGAAATTTATTAAGATAGGAAATTATGGGGAGTCATGACCGCCCAAGCCCTGAAGAGACACAGCTTACAGAAGAAGAAGAAGAAGAAGAACAACAACAACAACAATGAGGAAGAGGAGGGAAATATATAAAAATGTAAGACTCGGTTATAATTACGCACTGAAAGGAAACGCGTAAGTTGTTGGACGTTTAAATTTTGAATTTAGCCAATTTTATACAGTTTCCTTATGCCTTTGTTTTTATTTTTATCAATTTTATTTAATTTTAAATCTGTGAAATGTAAGAACCTGGACACGAATTTGCCGTGGATGATCTAGCGATCAAAGCACTTTCTGTGTACTCTTAAATTAAAGCATTTTATACCAAAATTACGATCAGGCCCTCACACTCACACACACACACACACACACACATATATATATATATATATATAGATATATAGTCCCCTCCAAAAGAATTGGAACAGCAAAGCCAATTCCTTAGTCATCTTTTTAATTAAAGGGCATTTATTAAGTTTAATCTGGCCTAGCACAAAGTCTTGAGGCCCCAATGAGGATAGAACTATTTATTGAGATAATGGCTTTCAAGTCTAGTTTGTTAAGAATTGTTACACAATGAATAGAGTGCTTTTCATTTTATTTCCATTTTTAGTATATAATTCGGTCGCCAGACTCCGAAATACTGCCAGTTACGATGAACGGATGTCCTCTCGAGGAGGCACCGTACCTTGGGAGGATAGTGGGCCAAAAACTCACACCCGACCTCAAGTAGAACTCCTATATACGATCCATCGTTAAAAATGCAGATAAAGTGATCGGCTTCCTGTACCGCTCCACAGAAAGTACCTGACTCTTCATGCTATCCACTACCTTTAGCTGCCCTGACCTCACTTTCCAGTCTTTATAGAGTTCAAAAACGTCTACGAGTCCTTGTTGGAGAAGAATTATTTTCCACACACCAGCCTCTCTCTCACAGGCGACATGTGGCAAGTCCCTCACTGCTCTAACGCTACTACCATGGGAAATGCTCGGACGAATTCCATCTCCTGGTTCCACTAGGTCTAATCTTCTCAGCTAGGACCCGCCATGCCACTTACATAGTAGAAAACTACTCTCATTCCCTCCGAATTACATCGGTGAAAAGTTCCACACAAAAAGCTTCTTCCCACGAACCCCTTCCTTATGGAAAAAACTCCCAAGAGGATGTTTCCCCGATCACTACAATCTTAACGTGTTCAAGTCTAGAGTCAACCTTTGTCTTCCCCTCCTATCCATATAAATCACCCCTTAACGTAATCCTTTACCTCGAGTGGCCTACAGGCCTTGTACAGGGTAAACCTTATTGTAAAAAAAAAAAGCAAAAAAAGTCATTTGTCTTTTTTTTATTCTTATTCAATTTATGTTTTTTCTACAATTTCTCTCTTCATATTCAGTTTACTTTATATTTTCCCAGTCTTCCTCCTTTTATTTTTCATACATTTTGAAAAATTATTATCATCAAGTTTTAATACTCCACTTTACTTTTGTTTCTTTCCTCAGATTTTTTAAAATTCATTTATTTTTTCACTATCTGGATATTTCTAATTAACTAAACTAATACGAATTCAAAAGAACGTGTACTTATGTTTTATACATTACACAAAAAACATCTGACAAACTACGAGACAATGATCTATTTGAACTGCTAGGAAAATCTGCAAACGATGTTAGAATAATCCAGAACTGATACTGGGAGCAAACCGCCTGCATATGGTAAAACAGGAATTGAGTCGCTATACAAAAATAGAAAAGGTCGTAAAACAATGGCGTCTCTTCTTCCCAGATTTATTCAACCAGGGTTTATTTTCAATTGGCGTAAACTTAACAATATAAGATATGCAGATGACACGCAAATATTGATGGCTGACACGGAAGTAAAATTACAGGACCTCCTAGAAAAGGTAGTAAAAGAAAACAATAAAAAAAGACTAACCATCAATTGCAGGAAGACAGAAAGTAAGGTCATCAGCAAAAGGAAAAGCCTAGGATACGAATTACAAATTGGAGATCTCAACAACTAAATGTAGTGTCAAGCGTCGTGAAAGCGGGTTTATGGTGTGACCAACATAAATATTATTTAATTCGTTGGAGATAAAATCTCTCAAAGAGCACTTGAATTTGTAAACTATGTTGGTTTCTTGCAAATCGCTAACCGAGGGAGAAGAATCATTGCGAAGAATTTAGTTAGATATACTAGATTTAGTGTAGTATATGATTAACTTAATTTTTTTGCTAGGATCTGTTGTTGATATATTAGTATTTATTAAATTTTTTAGCATATTTTCATTTTGTTTAAATTAGTATGCATTTGATTACAATATAGGAGATTAATATGCTTGAGATTAGTAGAAGCAGTATTATGTACTATTTACTTAGTATTGAGATTTCTAAGAAAGCATCTTATTTGTTCATCAACTATATAGTTTGAAAAGCTATTATTAATAAGTGTTTGTTTTATATTCTTTATTTCACTGTAGAAAATCTGTTTTGTGGATGAATTAGTTTCTGCGTGATGTATTAGATTCTTTATAATTGCTATTTTGTAGTAATATGGGCATTCGCTCTTGTAGTTAAGTGTACATGAATTTATGTTTGTAGGTTTTTTGTATGGCGAAATAGTAAATTTGTTATTATTTCCTTGACATATTGATAAACACAACTGACCCATCACCATGACTAGGGGACTAACATAGTTGAACTAGTGTCAATTTATTCACTTTTTTCTGAGATTACCAATTGTTATTGTGTTGAAATTTCCGAAGTAGTGTTTTTCGCATCTTATTTTTGTTGCTTTTTGTCTTAACACTATTCTTTTCTTTTCTTTTTGCTTCTTTTTCTTTCTTTTTTTCCATTATATTATCCTAATGTTGAATAAACAGTATGGACTATAAATGAAAAAAGAAATTTCCAATGAGATTTCAGCTCATATCGACAACACATAAACTATCTTAATGAGAAAATGCCTTATTGATATGGACACAAAATCTAACCAGCAGCCCTCAATCAAATTTAGTCATATAGCTACATTGTTCCTTATCCGATCTTAATTCATATCCTATTGTTCGTATTTGTTGCAGATGTACTCATCTTAATTTGTCATTTTTTTTAGATGAAGAGTTATCATTATTTATTTATTTAATAGTCTCTTCTTTCATTTTCTTTGTGTTGCTTTGCCTTGGTGCTGTTTGAGTCAGGTTTCCAAAGAAAAAGAAGTTTTTTGTTTATTTTCAATTCATGCTTTTTGCTTAATCGTCGTCGATTATTGCAATGGAAAGTGTAACTTGATCTGCACCCATTATAATTACAACTTTGCAAACCTTCTGGACTTTTTTACCGAGAAAAAGAGACAATTTGCTTTCTATATTAGCTCTTCGGTTATTACTTAGTATCACTTTCGAATTAGCCCCGGATCGCTTCCAGACAAGTTGCAAAATGAATTTGTAGAATGTTTGTATGATTCAATAGCCAAGATATTTTTGTTGAAATCTTACCCTTTCCAAATATTTGGTGGTCCATATCGAAATCGTAACCATTAGTGTCTAAAATAATGTCTGGAAAATCTGTTGTTGTTCCCACCCACTTCCTATTGTGAAGAAGATTTATTTTCAGCTATGTTTATGATCAAAACTAAATTTCGTGCAAGACTGTCAACTGAAAATGGTCATCCAGATGAACCACTTTGAGACGATTCCCAGAATTGATTTACGTGTTGAAAACGGTCAGGTTCATCCAATATTCACTAAATGTATAAAAATGTACTGAATAAAATTATAAACAAATACACCTTCTTGTATATACCGTGTCCATTTAGAATGTTGGCGATCATGGCTCTCCACAATTTCTTGTCCTATTTAGCTCTTAATATTTATTTTTTTGTGTTATCTATCCTAACCCCTTTTCCATCATCCATTTACTCAAGCTCGTTAGGTAGGTTATGTGTTGTTTTCCTCTGTCCCTCTTGCCTTTAATCTGTTCTGTAAGTATCAAATTTTCCAAGCCCTCTTAAGTGGCATAGAAATTTCATCTTTCTCTCTCTCTCTCTCTCTTCCTGATGTTAAGTACCATTTTGTTTCTATTTTCAGTAAAACTTCGTCGTTGTTCATATATTCGGTCCATGGTATTCTCAGCGTCCTTCTGTAGAACCACATTTCTGTTGCTTCATGTTTTCTTCATCTGTGAGGTGATTGTCCAGTATTCTCTGTCATATAGGAGGACCGATATTACATGAAAATTCAGTACTCTTATTTGCTTTTAACGAAATGTTTGTTTATTGATACTTTGCTTAACTTTTGGAAAGCATTTTTCGCTATCCCAATGCGCTTTCGGATTTCAGTGTCGCAATTTCTGACCCCTGTTAAAACACTTCCCAAACATTTAAATTGCCCTACTTGTTTGATTTTGGTATTCCCAATGTGTAATTTGCAAGTTGGACTGTTCCATTTGCAAACAGCCATACATTCTTTCTTCTTGCAATTAATGTTTAGTCCTTTCTTCTCGCTTTCCTTCACTACATTCTGTAGCCGACCTTATAGTTACCTTTCTCTGTCTGCTATCAATACCGTATCATCTGCATATCTTATATTGTTAAGATTATAGCCGCCAATGATGAATCTTGGTAAAAATTTTAATTCTCTCAGAATCGCCTCACTGTATAGTCCTTGTCTTACACCCCTTTCTATTTTTGTATTCATTTTCTATCTGTATGTAGGCGTTTTTTTTTACCAATATCCTTCCCAAATATGCCAAGGTTACTAGCTGTTCCAAGGTTACATAGCTGTTGTGATGTACTTTATCAAACGCTTTTTGCATAATCTATAAAACACAGGCACACATTCTTTTGCATTTCTATTACTCTTTCTAATAACATATAAATATATACCGAGCCCAAATATTGCATTCCTTGTTCCAGTGAATTTATCGAACCCGCACTGTTCTTGTCCTATTTCTGTTCTGATTCTGCTTATAAATTAGGATGATAAGTTTTGTTACATAGCTCATTAAGCTGATTGTCAGATGGAATTCACATTTGCTTGCACTTGGCTTCTTAGGCAATTGCTCTTTAAATGGATCTACTTAGGTCCTCCGTATATCCCCATTGTTATATATTTCATTTATTGGGTTGGTGCAAAAATAATGGCGTAATAATGTCGTTTTTTGACGTTAAAAACACGTCAAAAAACGACAATATTACGTCATTATTTTTGCACCAACTTAATATTATGTCTGTAATTTTATCTATAACGAAATCATCTAAGGCTGCCAGCATCTTTATTACTATTCCGTCTTGTTCTGCTGCTTTGTTTCTGTTTATCAGTACTGATTTCGCTTCAGATTTTCTGGTCCTTGTGTTTTGCCAGCTGTTCTCTTTCGTATTCGTCCCATCTCTGAAGTATTATTTCTTTCTCTGATATCAGTGTCCCGTCCTTGGATTGGATTTTATGCATCCCGTTGATGAGTATGTCTTTTGTCTTGTTAGTTCCCTTTTTTTATGCCTATCTGCTTTATTTAATATCCTACTCAAATATGTCAAGGTTTGTTGAAAAAATTAAAAGTTCATCCATCTCATTAAATGGAAAAAAATATACTGAACAAAATTATAAAAACATACTACTTGTCTGTTATCTGTTCTCTGAAATAAACACTCTAGAGATTGAAAAATTCTCTGAATTTATTATATTTATAAATTTATCACTAATAAAACCCTCGAGTCGTAATTCACATTTTATGGCTGTTATAAAATAACGGTTTTATTATAGCAAGAACACAAGAACTTAATTTTTCTCATTTAACCACCACAGAGAACCTTTTCTGTCTGCCATCAGCATGACTGACGTTAGACTACTGGAGAGCAACAGATTGTGCCTTCTTAGCCTCACGTTTTCAACTGAAATGCAGCGAATACCTCGAATCAATAGCTGCATCTACTGTAAGGAAAATTGACTCACTGTATCGTTTCAGAAATTTTCTCGTCAGAGTCCATCTTGCACATTTACAAATCTACCATTTGTCCATGAATTGAATACTGTAGCCATATCTGGTCAAGTACTCCACCAGTTCATCTCGAGGTTCTTGACAAAATCCGAAGAAGGATCTGTAATTTAATCGATCCTTACCTGGCATCTTGACTTCAGTCACTTTCTCACCGACTTGACGTGACTTCCCACTGTTTTTTCTCCAAATATTTTCATGGCAATAGCTCTGACGAATTTAAGCGTACAAATAGATTAGCATCTAGGTCCCACCTGTTTACTGTTGAAATAAATACAATCGCCACTTCTACTCCAACAGTTTCTTTACTCAGACTTCCCATCTTTGTAACTCCCTTCCGTTTACTTGCTTCCCTGATAACTACAACCTCAAAAATTTAAATACAATGTCAATTGCTATCTTCTTGAATCCCCTACATCTTTTCTCCTTTCCTCAACCCTCCCTATAGTCATTCTTTTCTCTCACATTCACTCCCTGTAAACCCTTGGGTACTAGTGGCATTACCGCTATCCTTGGTATGAAAAGATAATTTCTTAGAATCATTCTCCTGATATTTGTAGCCATTCTCATAATTACTAATAACACACACACACACACACACATATATATATATATATGTATATATATATATATATATATATATATATATATATCCAATAAAATGCAACAGATTAAAATATCCATATTTAAAATCCAACAGCTCTAATAGTTATATATATATATATATATATATATATATATATATATATATATATATATATATATATATATATATATATATCACATTTACGAAACAAAAGATATTTAAAAGTTAACTAATCTTTTTTATAATATTAATATTATATATATATATATATATATATATATATATATATATCCAATAAAATGCAACAGATTAAAATATCCATATTTAAAATCCAACAGCTCTAATAGTTATATATATATATATATATATATATATATATATCACATTTACGAAACAAAAGATATTTAAAAGTTAACTAATCTTTTTTATAATATTAATATTATATATATATATATATAATCATTTATTTAAAAATATGATTCCAACACGCTACATAAGAGTTCTCATGTTTCAAAACAAGAGCCGAAAACCTCAATATAATTATTTGAATTAAATTGAATTAAAGTAATATATATATATATATATATATATATATATATATATATGATGGACTCTCCCGTCAATTTCGATCTATGAGGATCCAACAACCTCATTCATTTTTTATGTTTATGCCGTATCTGACGCTTCAGTCTCGCTAGTGACCTGCATACAAGTCTACAGATTGTGGACTTGTATGCAGATATTGGACATAGCCACAGAAATATTTGCTGACGAATTTCGACGTTGTCTTTCATCTCTTAGACGGTGAATACGACTGATTTTGAAATTTATGATACTACTCTGGCACAAATATCCCCAGTTATTTCTCTCTAGGGCAACTTGCTCGAAGTTAGTATAAGTATAATAAGCGCTGAAAACTTGTGAACGTAGAATAAAGCAGAAAAGTTGCGGTAATGGTTTCAGCAAAAATGAAAACTATTTAGTTTATATTTTTACCATAAAATAAACGTTTTCCTTTTCGGCTGAAAACTTTTTTTGTTTCATTTTCGACCATAAAATTCAATTACACAACGTAAACACTTGATATTTCATAGAAATACATCTTCCTATTTAGACTCACTGGTGTATGAATTTCTAATTTAATCAAGGATCGACATTGTGATTAAAAAAGTACAAAAAACATAGAAAACATTTGAAAAGTCTTATCACTGCAGATTGTTATATAAAAAATGAATAAAAAAAATGAGTGGAAATAACATCTATGGTAATTAGTAAATAAATATGAATTAAAATAGAAGTACCCATGAAAATTTCACGTTTTTCATATTTTAATCTTCTGAAGATACATTAATTCTTGGTAGGTTAGAAATGTGAGGATTAATTAAAACGTTCCAGAATAATAATATAGTTTATATAGCTATATTTTCAAAGTTAATTTATGTATCATTTCTTCGAGCAATGTTGCACTTTACAGTCCAGCTTAAAAGACATACAAGACTGACCGTCCAGGTGTAAGGTTGAGATTGCCAATTGCTATTAAAATTTGACCGCAAACTAACACGACGAGGTGCGTTTTTAATCAGCAAGAAAAAGATGTAACTTAAATCGGAAAGTGAATTTGACGTGCCGAGTTCTATTCCTACTCTATTTTGTTACGTTCACTTCGTGCTAATACCCCTGAAAAAAAGCATGAACTACCTTCCTCCAGCTATGTCGAATACCAGGGTAGACTAGGATCTCTTGCCTTGTGGTGGCAGGAAAAAGAAACTCAAAATTCAAAACTAGAGGAACTTTTTTTTTTTTTTTAAATCGGTATCATTCCATGCAAAGCAGTAAAGTTACTAAAACACAAGGGGTTACAAGGTGTGAAAGAATTAGGAACGGAAACATTAATAATGAGCGGAAAAAAGAAAAGAGCAATCAGGAGAACAGTAGATAGCAATTGACATTGTATTTAATTCTGGCCGATTAAAATTGGCTGGAAAGCACTGGGCCAGAAGGGAGTTCCATAAACAAAAATTGCGAGAGAAAAATCTGTTAGCATAGAATTTACGGCTCCACCTAGCCAGCTCAACAGTAAATTGATGAGATTTCGACGCCAGTCTAGTACTGCGCTTAAATTCAAAAAGTCTAGGTACCATAGCGAAGAGCAATATTTATTTTGTAGCGATAGGGTACCATTATTGTAATGGTTGTATTATCATCATGTAGTGATTGAGTTACCAATATATGTGATGGCTAAGAAAGATGAGATTAAGGAAAATGCGTGAACGCAATGCAATTTATACTTGACATAAATAGCACATAGAATAAAATACAAAACTGAACTGAATGATTCCAAAACATAACAATTAGATTTATTAATGTTTGATGTACATGCATGCGAACTGAAAAGGTAGGAAAGAGTCGTGTCTCTTTGATTAGGTATTAGTTGTAGCGGAGTTCATATTAAGAAAGTTTGGAATTGTGAGGTAAAAGTTCAGAAGTGATTTCAGAGTTCATGAATGTTGGTAATTGTCTTTAACGTCTGGTCAGCAATGACTAAGACGGGAGTTCCTGAAGGTTACATCTTGGCACTTGGTAACAAGCAATGAGACGTGCGAGAGAGATGAATGGAAAGAAAAACTCGAGGAAGTTTATACGTGTTGGGTTTATATAATGGTCGTGTACCACGTGGGAGGCTCAAACGGAGAAAGCGGGAAAAACAGATTGGTCGCGTGCAGGCGGTTTGATTGGTCGGAACTGACCAATCAGTAAGCAAGATTGCAGGCGATTGACCAATGAATACTTGTTATAATTGTATGAAAGTAGGATGTTACTTACCAGATAGGAAGAGTGCATTTCCTAAAAAGAGGTAAGGCTGGTTTGTTGTGGAAGATCCCACAATTTTGTAAAATTTACAAACATGTGGCACAAGGCCAAAAGGGGGAAATGATGGTTTTCTTTGTCGCATAATTATACTTAGCTAGCCACAATCACTGACCCAAACATACCACAATATTCCTTACATCAAAACAACACATTCTTACATTTCTATGAATCTTAACTAGTCGCCATATGTGCAATTTTTGTCTTGGGGGGGGAGGGAAATAAAACAACAATTTAAGCCATAGCGAAGAGCTCATCCAAACAATTACCATGAAAGTGTTTATAACAAAGGCACAGAGAGGCAACCTTATGGCGGTGGGAAAGTGACTGAAGATGAGCCGCCAGATCAGAACAGATAATTTAGCTGATTCTTCTTTGGATTTTATCAAGAAGCTCAAGGTAAATAGCAGGGATACCGGACTATATGTAAGAGCGATACACTAAGCATGGACGAATGGTAGAGTTATAGATATATAAGAAGATAGATTCTGGAAAGAAAAATGGTCTCACACGACACAGTGAACCGACTTTCTTAGTCGCTTGCCCAAGATACACCATTGCCGCTATGGGTGCAGTACATGTAGTGCCCCTAAAACATTAATGTATTACGAGACTCGCGATGTGACGACCTTAAAATTACGAACGAAAAAAGGCCTTTAACTTTACTTCTGTTGAGCCTATGACAATCTGTAAATTTTATTCTTTTAATTTAAATATGAATTCCGATTGCAATATTTTTGTTGTATATTTATTTATTTTTTATATAAAGTTTATAACAATTATTCTTTAGTTTATCATAATGTTTTTTGTATCATTTTCAACTGCTATTATTACTTTTTGACAAGCTTATCATTCATCTTATTATTGCTGCTTTTTATCCCAACATTCAAGTAATTTTCCACCCTGCGACTGTTATGTCAACAACATGGATCGCTTACTTTATTTTGTGATTATTATCGTATCTTATAAGTCATTACACAGCCACAACACAAATTATATTTGACCTACTTATTAACAACTACTATAAATTTTAAGTAACAAACATTATTATCAATACAAACAGCAAATATGATTAAATAAATTGATCGAATATGGATCGGATCAAAATAATAACGGACTACAAGATTTTCATCTGGAGAAGAGATTAATACAAACACAAGTAGTAAATAGGAACAAAATACTTAGCTCAAATGTTGGGTCGATTACAAAAAGGTTGAAAGACTCAAGCATATCTGAGTCAAATCAAAGAGGCGTATGATAAAAGAATTTAGCAAAAAACAAAACCTACGGTGGAGTAATGGATAACGAATCGGATTGAGAAATCGGAGAGGTGAGTTCGAATTCCAGTGCTAATACCCTTGGGAAAGGTATAAATTCTCTTCTTCTCCCACCCCCTGGCTATGGGTAAATAGCAAGACAGACCGTGTTTTATAGCCTTGGATGACAACTGGTCTACCGCAAAAAGAAATGGCAACCTACTGCGGGAAAAAATCTACCTCGTTAGTCATGTATCGAAAGATACATGATCGCCTAAGCGTGTATAACTCATGGCACATAACTGACTGATGAAAGTAATAACATCTACCCCGAATCCATCATAAAAAATCAAAATGCAGATATTCTGTTATCACACTACAGAACCACTGTTTTTACCACTTCCTGTTAGCCCTTAGTTATCACCGGCATTGGTACAAGAAACAACGCGGTTCATATTTTCTTATCCTGCTAAATCTATCCCCGAGGATATCATCGTTGTTTTTCTACTGTGCCTCCCGTTTACGCGTCCGTCTGGCATGTGGACGTAGCTCAGGCATCCAGATAAACGCCTTTCGGCCTTTAATAAACCTGATGATGAACAGAACTTTGTCATTAAGTTGTAATTGCATTAAGATATTGGTTCCTAATCATATTTCTCTGGGCCGCATATTCGGAATTAAAATTTTCCCGCTTCTAACCAAATTTTATGTGTTTAAAAGTACATTAAAAAAAAACAAAAAAAAACCAGTTAAAACGGCGTATTCAAAGTAATACATTATCATTGATAACTCTCTCTTCCAATTTGCGGACCCTAGTTACTATATTCTTAATACTTGATATAATGCAAAAATATCACAATGATAAAATCAGTCAATAATTATTTATAACTATTTATACTGGGACGCATGCATGTAATTACAAGTAATCCATAATAATATTTTAGATATTTAAATCATATCTATTTTTGGTATATGATTTTTTTTTAAGCTTTTTCGAAATCTTTGATTGCCTTTCAATCATTCCGCATCAACTATCCTCTTCCGCCGCACCGTTTGAGAACCACTGCCTTAAAGCATTTATCTGGCTGTCTGGAGTACGCACACTTGCGAGACGAACGCGTAGATGTGAGAAAGAACAATGGTATTAATAAATTTTAAACACTGCAATTATTTCAGCGTATGGATCAGTTATAACAAATATAGTATAGAAGATAAGGAAACTGAACATAGATTAGACTGCAGTAGAAGTAGTTTGAACTGTAAAATAATGTGACCTAGCATTGTTGTATGGATCAGTTATGACAAATTTAGTATAGAAGATAAGGAAACTGAACATAGATTAGACTGCAGTAGAAGTAGTTTGAACTGTAAAATAATGAGACCTAGCATTGTTGTATGGATCAGTTATGACAAATATAGTATAGAAGATTAGGAAACTGAACACAGGATAAGTTGCGCTAGGACGAGTTTTGTCCAATACCGCAAAACGTTACAAAATGAAAATAGTAACCGTACAATTCGAGCCATGTTCTTAAATAACCTCATCAGATCTCAACTCTTATATGGATGCTATATACAGCATTCAACTCGTTCAGAAATGTCAATAACTATCATCTGTATATCACCAGTTATTTTTAGACAAATGATTGAAAATGGCTATTAATCGTATAAAGCGTATAGATTCTTTATAGACTATCGACTAGTTCTAGTCATTCACAAAGAGCCTTAGCAAAAAATAAAAAACTATATCATTTTATTAGGTTGGTGCAAAAATATTACCGTTTTTTGACGTTAAAAAGTACGTCAAAAAACGATATTATTTTTGCGCCGACCTAATAGATTTCCAAAAGCAACAGTAACAAATCTGCCGCACATGTAATTGTAAGGGAAAATAATGAGCTAATGAAGTTGTTAACTTTCCACTCTACCACAAACATAAATTCCGAAAGGAAACTATCATGAATACGAGAAAGGACGCTAACAGAAAGTGAACTTGAGGAATTCTAATATCCTGAAAAACTCTATAAATATAAGACTGCAACGATAAATCTTCGGTCAATGGCTACCGAATGATTCCTGCATGAAAACGATTCATTTCACTATTACTAGTTGTCCCAGCTGGCAATAAATGTAACCCAAATCTCATTATTAGAATGATTTTCTAAATACAAACTTCGATACTAAGTGGAATTCTTGATTTCAATGACCATAGACGATGATGGAAATTCCTAAAATCGAAATCTGTTCACTGTAGATTATTGATCAATTATTGAGTAAATTATATTACTCATACATATATATATATATATATATATATATATATTGAACAATAAAAATTAAAAAATTAAAATCCTCAGACACACTGGGTTGTAGATTAATATTCTTTCGTTTTTTTATTATTATTCCATTTAGATTCCTCGACTAGTTTCGGTCGAAATGGCCATCATCGGGAGGAGAAATATTTCTGCTTGCTGCTAGCACTAAACTACAGAAATTAATCTATATATATATATATATATATATATATATATATATATATATATATATATATATATATATATATATATAGGGTGTTTCAAAAAGAATACGCCAAAATCATTACGCTATTTTTTCAGGTCTATAGCATTGTAGTGGACTCAATCAGTGGTTATTTGATAGAGTAGTTATCAAAGTTTGATTGGGTGTCAGTTTCACCGCTGTCGTTAGTATAACTTCTGGTTCAGCTGAATTGTGGGAAGATCAATCAAAATCGCAACTCCTCAGCAGAAGGCATTTGTTTTTGTGACAATGGCATTTGTTTTCGCGAACTCAAGCACGCAAAAACAGTGCTTGAGTTCGTGAAAACAAATGCCATTGTCACAATGCAGGCAGATTCGAATGACTTCATTTTTTAGCAACATGGAGCACCACCCCATTGGCATCTCGGGGTTAGAGCTCATCTGAATGAAAACGTGCCTCAGCGATGGATTGGGAGGAGAGGTGCTAAAGACCTTGCTCTCTGTGCTTGGCCTGCCAGATCCCCGGACCTCACTGTGTGTGACTTTTTCTTGTGGGGGTATGTTAAAGACCAAGTTTATGTTCCAGCACTTCCAGCAAGTATCGATGACTTGAAAGATCAAATAACAGCTGCAATCAACACGGTGGACCGTGACATGCTGAGGCGTGTTTGGGAGGAATTCTCATATCGGCTTGATGTTGTCTGCGCTGCCGGTGGTGGCCACTTATAAAACATGAAATGAAACTTGAATGTATATACAACACATGTGTTCATGCTAGAGGTTTGTAATTTTTTTCGTTGTTGACACATCACGTGATGATTTTGGCGTATTCTTTTTGAAACACCCTGTATATATAGTCATCCACAGGCAGACTGTTTGGCTGTATCACAGCTCATCATGCGATTGCTTCAAGCCGGGATCTAAACATGACCGATTTGCCATCAGTCGGAGGCTCTCACTCCTAGGCCATCACGCTAGGGAGAAAGGGAAATTTAAACGCATTATATACGAGATACAAGCATTACTGACTGCCAGAGAGCTCAATTCATGGAGAGCGCTTAGCATTAATCAGCAGTAACTGCCAACAAATTCCCTTTCTTCCAAAGTACTCACCCCATAAAAGGGAGCGTATATATATATATATATATATATATATATATATATATATATATATGTGTGTGTATGTTTGTGTGTGTATGTGTGTGTGTGTGTGTGTGTGTGTGTGTGTGTTAGGTATAATAGTATCCGAAGCAAAAGTGAAGATGAGACAAAGTGGAAAACTCTTTAATCAAAGACACTTTTCGCCGGAGAAAAGGCTTATGTTCTTTTAGTGTCATCAGTTCAACTCTAGGAAGAAAGACAAAACTTTGTTTTTGGAGAGTGTCTGGGGATCTCTGAAGATAAGTTAGTTGTCGTAAATCACGTTAATTACTCTAGCTTATCACGTTCTGGTTTTGATGCTTGAAGAGAGTCTGTATGTCTCTGTATCTGTTTGATTTATTTTATCTCTATCTGCATCAGAGTCGGATTACAGAATTCTAAGGCAGGGACTTTATTGGTATTGTTATTTTATTTTTTGTAAACACACACACACATATACCGACATGAACATGCAATCGCACATGCATACACATATGTACATACATACACGAACACAATGCATCCAGAATGCGATGGGACAATTGTCACCATTTTTTATTTTTTATTTTGTGCACGCGCGTTCTTTCTTTTTTATCTTGTCGACTGCGCAGGATGGTGTAGTCAGTTGGGCACCTTCTGCGAAAAAAGCACACCATGATGAAATTCACTCCGCCAGAAATTTGGAAACGTCATGCTTAACTATTTAGCATTCGCGTCGGAAGCTTCAATACGAACACTTCAGTGTTTGGGTGCCAATCTGAGAATAGTGCAGAGGATTCGGAAAGAGTTGGATGAGTCTAATGGTAATTACGAAGGTATGACAGCTCAGAAAATTCACCCTGATGTTTCTGATAAGAAAGGAACTCCCGAATTTGCTGGTGTGGGTCTCAGACTTAACACAGAGGTCCACATCAAGTGCCTTGAGGAGGTAGTGTCTGCTGGAAGACCCTATGTCTGGCAACAAGACTCTGCCACACAAGCAGGAGAAGCCAGTCATAGCTGTCAGATAATTTCTGCGACCACATCAGCCGTTTACATCTGGCTACTTAACTACCCAGACTGCAACACCTTTGATTATTACACGTGGAACGCTGTTGACTAATAAAATTCCTTGCGACGCCAAAGATGAACTGAAGACAAGCATTATGGCAGCATTCGTCATCTTAAACAAGGAGACCATCCAGGAGAGTTGCAGGAGATTTCGAAGTCATCTGGAGGCTGTGGTTGAAGCGAATGGCGATTTGATTGAATAAATTTACTCTTTAACATTTCAAGATATTTTTTCATAATTTTGGTAAATCTTTCTGTTAAAATGAGATGTCAGTTTTATTTTCATTTCTGCGTAATTTAGATGACAATTTATCCATCGCACCCTGTACATTGTGAAGATTGTCATATACGTGTGCTTACCTATACACACACCGAAGCATATATATGTATTAGAGTCCTTTTTTTTTTCTTATACATGTATACATGTATATTCCCATCGATACATACCTGTGCACACACGACAAACATACACATACACACATCATAGAGTTTCATATATATATATATATATATATATATATATATATATATATATATATATATACCGGCCTTAATATTTGATAAATTTTATTAGAGAAATGTGTGCTCTCCAGGAGGATTCGAACCTGCGATCCCCTAATGCAAACCATCATGATATCTGACGTGCTGTGAGACCTCTTGAGGAACCTCCTTCTCGAAAAGTTCTTCTGAACACAGATCTTTCCGTATCTCGAAATATACATTTCCGCTCAGTAAAAACAGAGCGTCTACTCAAATATGGGTTTCTATTAAAAATAAACGTTTCAACAATAAATTAAAATATGTTGGATTAATAATAAATAAAAAAATATTCCTAAAAATTGTCTTTGTTTACATTAGGATACGAAACTGAACAGAGATGTACCAGCTCGCCATAAAAAAAAAATCTTTTAAGCAATCTGCCATCTTCCATACATGTCAGATGATCTGTCCAGCGCATTTGATTACGGGGAAGTAGATTCTCTATGCTGATTATATGTTTGCGCACTATAGGAAGTTATTCCAAAATTCGCTTGAAAATGAAACAGAACTAGGGACTTTAATTTAATTCTATAATTGAATTTGAAGTTTTTGCGTTCTGTTTTTGAAACCTGGTAATTCCTGTGTAGCGATCGAACCATATTTTTAAATAAGTAAATTTATAGTATTTATGTTCTGTAGATTTGCATTTTGCACTGTTTTGTAAAAATAGAAATATTAATAAGAACACCGGATTATATATCTTACTGTTCTTTCTCTTTATTATAATATATATATATATATATATATATATATATATACAACTGTCTAAGTAAATTGTTTATGTGTAATACTGCCATTGATAGAATAACATGGTATAGTCGTATCTCCTCATCTTTCATTAACATTAGGAATGCGCTTAATTAAAGCAATCAATTAATGTGCTGATAGAATGATTAACCAATTCGCCAGTACCTCTTGACTACTGCTGAATTCTTATGATTGAAGTAGAGAAACTGTATGCATTCTCTCTGCTCGTCTGTTTTTTTTTTTTGTTGTTGTTGTTTTGTTTTGTTTTTTGTTTTGTTTTGTTTTTTGTTTTGTTTTTTGTTTTTTGTTTTTGTTTTTTGATGACCGATCTAATGTTAATTTGTCCTTTGGTTTTATTCATTGTCGTGCAATGGTAGATAGATTTTCAATCCCAGTACTCTATGGATCAGTGAGTAGTTAGGTAAATTTTGACATTTCAATTATACTATGCCACAGTGCCACTTAATTCTACTGTTAAAGGAAAAGATTAAGTCAAAGCATTTCATATTCCAAGTATTTTTTACAGAAAATGTCACTGAGTGTAAAAGAATATGGATGTCACTGAGTGTAAAAGAATATGAGAAAAAAAAGAATTATTAAGGAGAGAGAACAATAAAAGCACAAGAAGACAGAAGATAACAAATGATATTACATTTAAATTTTTGAAGATGCAACTTGACTGGAAAACAAAAAACTCGAAGAGAGTTCTACAAACAATAGGTGCGAGAAAAGAAACTGTTAGCATAGAACTTACGGTTACATCTGATTTTTCAACTTTAAAATTATGAGACCTTACCGCCAATCTAGTACTGCTCTTAAATTCATAGAGGAAGTTGATAGCTGTAAAGTCCGGTGCAAGCATTGTAATGAACCGAGTGAGTTAGGTTGAAATCGGAACGTCAAAAATGGGCTCTCCATGTGTAGCCGGAATTATCTGTGGTGGCCATTAAATTAGTAACTCCAGAAAAGTCTGTAGTAAGAGGCTGTTGCAGGTCTAGAAAAGTAGTAGGAGCTTTTGACCGTTACAGGTGCTGGAACGAAAACGGGAGTAGAAAGCTGATATGGCCGGTGTAGAAACGGCGGAAGATAAGGGGATGTGGTAACCGGAAGTAATAAAGGCCAACAATGCCGGAAGTAAGAGTAAACAGGAAAACTTCCAACTAGCGTCCAGTTAGCAGACAAAAATAAACGGGCTGTAATACAGATCCAATCCAAGCACCCTGATCACAAGGACCACAGGCCTGTATTCCTCCTCTTCCTTCCTTCTGAACGGAGAAAAGTCACCGGCTTATATGACAAGAGTCAGCAGCAATGTCTTCGAGCTCGATTGTTAATTAATAGCTAAAAATTAAATACAGAGTTGCTATAAACGTATTAATAAGTGTCCTGAAATGTTCAA
Organism: Acanthosepion lycidas; assembly: GCA_963932145.1. NCBI lineage: Eukaryota > Metazoa > Mollusca > Cephalopoda > Sepiida > Sepiidae > Acanthosepion > Acanthosepion lycidas. Next base: position 59,334,747 of record OZ010590.1, read on the forward strand.
AGCAATTATTTAAATTGTGTTACAACTAAGAGAAATATGGTTGATTATAAAATCTAAATAAACTTATGTTGTATAGAATGAAGTGGGGTGATGCAACGAAGAAAAAGCAAAGGCAGTAGCGGCGAGAGTGGAGGACAGCCGGCAAAAATATGCTGGGCCTCGAAACCCGATGGGCCTCAAGAAAATATCTTTAGGGCTTTTGGTGCGTGTGTGGGGCTTCTTTACAAAAAGTAGAGAGCAAAATTTTATTGAAAAAAATACGAAGACTAAAGCCAGTTCTAAAGCAGCTTAAAAGTGCAATTTCCGAAATTTCATTGAAGCAAAATGCGCGATAAGCTCCTCAAATCACACTCAATCGCCAGGGTTGCCAAGCAAGGCACGCTCTTTAAAAAGTCTTATAAGACACGCTAGATCGAGTTTGTTTGTCCCAGCATCTTCTTTTCCTACAGGACCGGACTCGGAAATTCTCTTTCCAGTACTAGGCAAAGGTCCCGAAGTAATAACTCGTCAGCCATTAATATGAACGGGTGTAGAGGGGGCGCTACGATAAATCTAAAACTATTCTGGCAAATAATTCCAGAATAATAAAGCTGTTTACTTTTTTTTTAAATTACTATATAAAAAATATATATGAATTTAGCTCGTCGATTCTAACCAACACCACTCTATCTCGCTATAACATGGAGTCAAATTAAATTTAAAATTCATAAACCAATTTGGACGGCTTAAAGATTGAGCAGGGTCATAACAAGGATTATTTTTTGCGTAAAAAATAGTATTGTTAAATGTTTTGACAACATAGAAAACATAAGCAATCAAATAGGAAGCCTGTATATGAAAGTTTATACAGAGAAGATCTTCTGACGGAAGCAGAATTTGAAAGGTGTGTATTCACGGACCTCATTCAAATGGAACGTTGAGTGAAAAAGGAAGGCGAAGTAGTTGATACCGAGAAATAGGTTGATTTTAGACTTACCTGGTGCATTGAGCCCCAAACCCAAATGTTCCTTTTTTAGTAGAAAGGACTGCGATAAGGATAAATTTCCGTTTAAAAATATTATGGCCCAATTCGAAAACTCTATAATTAACATAGACTCGAATCGAATAAAATTATAAAATTACAACTCTTAAATACGCATATTTAACGGGTCATACTGCACAAATAATTCAGCATCTTAAAATTAATGATGAAAATTATGATGTAGCTATTGAATTGCTAAATGAAGAATTTTTAGACAAACAATTCTTTATTAATGAAATATTTTTAAACAGGTCAATGAGCGAACCTCAACGTATGATGCATATCTCCATTACATCACCAAGTTAAAGGCAGACGTTTAAATTAAAGAATATCTTGATTTTCATGAGAAATATTTATCTGGCAACAGACGTTTCATTTAAGGTTTTTTTTTTAACATATTTAGTAAATTGACAGATATTAAAAAAAAAAAGGAATTCATGTAGCAAGTACAAATTACCCCTCAATACGAGAAATTTTCGATAGATCTAGTGAAGCAATAAAAACATTGAGTTAACAAAAAAAAAAATTAGCGGCAGTAGTAGTAGTAATAGAGAGAAAACGAAAGGGTTTAACACCCGCCAAAAATCTAACACATTAGAAAATTGGAGTAATACTAGTAATAAAAAATGTTATCACAAGTGTCATTTTTGCAGAATAGATGAGCACTATGCTAATTATTATAAAAATTCTTTAAATGCTAAGTTAGAGAGATAAAGAATTAAATTTATGTAATTTGCGTCGTAGCCCTAATCATAAGGCTCTTCGATGTACAGCTAGTAAAATAGTTTACAATATTCTTGTAAAATTTGTTCTTCTAAATTCCATGTAGAAGCTTTGTGTCCCAAAAATGGGAAAACCCAATTAAATTCTAATATATGCATTGACCCTAGCACTGGAAAAGATAATATTCTACTCTCTATTGTAAAAGTATCTGTCGCCAAGGTAGACAGAATGTTTCTGTTAACTGTCTGCTTGACACTGGAAGTTAGAGATCATATGAAGACATTTCTCGGTTCCAGTAAGTTCTTGCAATAAATTGTTTTGATCCAGAATGATAATGATATTTCATCATTCTAAAAACAACCTTTCCACTGGTGGTGCTTGATGATAAGGATATTTCATCATTCGGGAAATAAAGATCAAATATTTCATCATTCTAAAAATCTGCAACTTCATCATTATAAAAACGACTTTTCCACCACGAGCAGTAGCAATAGTAAGAAGAACAACACAGGCATATCTTCTTCGCTCTTTACAATTGACGGTTTCAAACGCTACGCTTTACCACGAAATTCTCGGAACAAGCAAGCACAAACTTTTAAAGAAACAAAAGAGACAATAACATTGAGAATATTTTTAACACACCAATATTGTAATTATAATATCAATATTGTAATTAACATTGCGAAAAGAAAAATATTCTTGTATTAATTTCAATACGTGTTTCAAAGTCTAAAATTTACTAATTATTATAAAATATTACCGATTTTAATAGATAATGAATTTGATATAAATTTTAATTTTGACAGTCTTGGAAGGATGATATATAATTTGAAGGGTCCCAACTACATACTAGCTGGCGACTTTTCTCATATGGACAATAATGATATTACTTTTCGAGGATTATTAGAGGTAGATATTATTCAGTACATTAGGCCAATGCATTTAGTAAAACGCATGAAAGGTTCGTCACTGGCATATTTTCTTTCTTGTTTCCAGTGCAAAACCGTGAGATGGTAGCAGGGAAGAATAACTGTGATGACTATTATAACATCATATCTAGGTATTCTTCCTGTCCAATCACTGACGTGAATTTTGTTTTGTCCCCAAAGTCGGATTATTTCGACCGTATTTGTGATAGGTTTGAAGACACTATGGTCGAAAGGAATCTGGATAAGATGTTTAGTCTAGAGTCTTTGGACTAGAAGACGAAGATGCCTTATGTGGTTTTCATAAAGAACAAATAGAACAATTCAAAAACTCTATTAGTTTCAAAAATGATACTTATTCTATAAAACTTCTGTGGAATAAGGATAAATTAAAATTAGTTACTTTTAGTTATGATGTTGCTTTGAAGGTTTTAGATAGAGTAGTCAAAAGTTTAGAAAAGAAAGACTTACTTCACAATCATTTCACTGTTTTTCACGAGCAGGAAAAAGAGGGAATCGCAGAACATATATCTGTTTCCTCTAAAGATTATGGAAAATATATTTTGATACCTCATAGGCCTGTAATTAAAAATGATGAACAGACCAGCACTAAAATTAGACCAGTATTTAATTGTTCACTTAAAACTGGCGGTGCGCCATCGTTAAACGAAGTAGTTTACTCTGGTGTCAGTTTGATGATTAACATGTTAGATTTGATAATGTCATTTCGAAATAAGGAATATATTTTCTTGGTTAATATTAGAAAGGTATTCCTTATGATCAAGTTAAAAAGTGAAAATGATAGAATTAAGTTTTGTTTTTCTTGAAAGAAGGTGAAAATTTTGTTTACTATAGATGCACAACTTTGATTTTGGGGTTTATAGCAACTCCTTTAGATCGAATTTTGTTATCCAACACCATGTTTACAAATATCCTAATGATTTATGCACTGTTATGTTAAGAGATAACTTTTATGTTGATAATTTGATTCTTCTGAAGAATTGTTATACTTCTATAAAGAATTCGTAAAAAGAGTGGCAGATGGAGGTTTTGAGTTGCAAAGAAATTTCTAGAAGACGATAAAAAAACTGTAGAACATAGTAGTGACTTAGAAAATATTTTAGGATATAAGTGTATTTTAATATTTTATAACAAATTTGACAAAAGTATGAAGAACTTCAAGAAAGCTTTATTCAACTGAGAATACAAGGTTCGAGTATAGTGTCCTTTTATAGTCCCAGTAAACAGAAATAGCTCTCTCAAAGAAGAGAGTAACAAATCAAGGGGCGACCACTCTTGATTAGATATAACAATAAATATAACACCGCCAAAGATACTTTAGAAATTTCAATGGAATTTTGAGATTCTTCTGCCAATGGCAAAAGAAAAATACTAGCGCAAAATTCTAATGTGCTTGACCCCTTGTCTTTGTGCTTGTCACTGATAATTAAAAGGAGTATATTTCTAAGTGACTTATGAAAATTAAAATTATCCCGGGATGAAATTATACCAATATAATACCAAAAGACCTGAAATAATTTATCTAAAGAGCTTGTATATTTAAGTTCTTTGAAATTTCCCAGAGAGCAGTTGAATTGTATTTATTTTATAATGCCTTCAAAAAGGCCTATGTTTTTGCCTCCTATATGAGAGAGAATTCTATAGCCTCCTTAATTTTTGCTAAGGCTAAGATAGCATTAATAACAGCAAAATCTTTGCCTTTACTTGAGTTCTTATCAGTGTACTTAGCCATGAAATGCATTAAGAACATTTTGAAACCATTATCAAATGTTTGTATCAAAGATGTAATTATTGCTGTTGATGATCAGATAGTGTTATCTTGGTTATTGTTTGATAACATAAAAACCAAATTCCAATTTGTAAAGAATAGATTAAAAGACATTAAAGTAGCCCAAGAAGAGTTAGATTCTAAACATGTTTTATCAGTAAAATTCAAATATGTGCATTCCCCTGAAAACCCGGCAGATTTATTTACTCCGGGTTATTTCTGGAAAAACTTAAACAAAACTTTAAATTTTGGACTTCTTATCCTTCTTGGTTAAATAAGGATCAAGTAGCTTGGCGTGAAAATGCTTTATATTGCATGAGTGATTGCAATAGAGAGTCTATTCAAGACCAAGTATACCACAACATTAGTTATACTAGTCCTTTAGGATCAAACGTATCTTTGGAGAAACATTCAAAGTCATCTAGATTATTAAGAATATTAACATTAGTGTTCAAATTCACTAATAAGTTAAATCATTTTGATGCAGATCCTAAGCAAGATGTTAAGATATATCTGCTCAAATTGATGCAGAACCAATCATTTGGTAAAGAAATTCAATATCTACAAAATCCTCAAACTGAACAGATCACTAAATTAGTAACAGATTTAAACCTGTTTTTAGATGAATGGTCCAATTTGTTCTAATGACGAATAGCTAAGACTAAAATCTACCAGTTTGACATTATTTACCCAGTATGTCTCCAAAGCATGATTTAACAAGACTAATCATAATGGACATGCATGAAAGATGCAAGCATCTAGGAATTTCTAGTCGGACGCTTAATAAACTGAGGCTATCGGTGTTTTGGATTCCTCAGGCCAGACTATTAAAAATTACATATCCAGCCAGCTGTTATCTTTGCAGAAAATATAATGCACTTTCATTTAAATATTTAAAATTAATTAATCTTCCTAAGCATAAAGTAAACTTGATCAAACCATTTTCTCATGTAGGAATAGATTTTACAGGTCTTTTAATTATTAAAATGGAAAATAAGATGTATATTTTAATTTTCCCTTGTATGAATGTAAGAGCAATTTATATTGAACTTATTAAGGAAATAAGTGTTTAAGAGTTTGTGCTAGCCTTCATAAGATTCCCTAAAATTTACAGGATTCCTTGTCACATTTATAGAGATAATGCTAAGTTCTTTATCACACGATGCAAGTTGATTAAAAAATGTTTAACTCTAAAGAGTTTTTAGACAGATTTTCTCTCTTTAGCATTAAGAACTTCACAATACTTTTTATATTCAGCTTGAATGGGCAGTACATGGGAACGCATGATCAGGACTGCCAAGCAATGTTTTTATAAAAGCATAGGATGATCTCAGATGGAGTATTTTTTTAACTACTCCCTATTTTTTGGGATATACAAAAGGCAATAAATTCCTGGCCACGAACTTATCACTCTTCTTCTGATTCAAGTTTGGAAATAATTACCCCCAATTGCTTTTTATATCCTCTTTCGGAAGAAGTCCTGTTGTTAAACATGGATGATGAAAGTATTATTGTATCTGAACCCCCCTCAAAGGAAAGACGTAATTACATCTCTAGAGATAAGAGATTATTTAGTAAATAAATTTTAAAAACTGTAGTATAATGAATATCTTCTAAGTTTAAGAGAACAATGTAAGGATCTGTGTGAAAACAAATACGAAAATATTCTTAAGATAAACAATGTTGTAATCATAAAGAATATTGCTAAACTTTGCCCTTATTGACAATTAGGAAGAGTAACTGGGCTTATATCGGGTAATGATGAAAGGGTTGTTCACTCTGTCATAGTTAAAAAAAAGGGGGATGGTTTGACTTAAACTCATTGTTTGAGCCATTTTCATCCTTTGGAATTATCTTTGAAATATAACTTTTGTAGAAGGTATATATTCTTTTGATGAGAAGTTATAAGCTACTGGTACATTTGACCGCTAACAATTTCGGTAGAGTCATATAAATCCAAAGGAATAATAAGACATAGAATTTGAATAAAGAAATATTAAAAAAATATATTGTCAGGACATTTTACAAAAAGAAAAGATGAGAAATGAAATGAAATATGAAATAATACACCTTAAACTATGAAAAGTCACAGAGAAAGAGATCGAGTCTTTCAAATCTTGCGCTGATTGTAAATTATCAGGGAGTGATAATTCCAAAATCTCGCCACAGTGAGATTTTAATAATCATGCGGCTGTAGTCCAGCACTTTAATCTGGTCCATCTAGTATCTGAAAATGAACTTGTTTCCTGCCACTCACTAAGGGGCACTGATTCAGTCAGAAAATCTAAAAGGTTAACTAAGATGAAAAATAAAAATCTGATCCGAAAGATCTTTATATTTGGTATTAGGCTCTTCACATTCCATATTTATGAATTATTGCAAAATTGGACTGAATTATTTAAACCAGAATTAATGGTTATAAAATAAGTAGGAGGAAAATATATTTAGTGTTCAAATATTGTGCCACCAGGGCAGAAAGAAAATATTGTTCTAACTCTGTAAAAAAAATATACCTTTCAAGTTTAACAATTCTAAAATGTTTTCACGTTCAAGTTTTGTTGATAATGTAGAAATAAATTTTTGTGTAAATGACCAAAATAAAGAAATGCAATTTGTTCTTTGTAAAAAAAAAAATAAATGATTTCAAACATAGTTTCAAACATTATGAAAAAAAATCCTTTTATGTAATTGTAATGTTGTATATTGGCTGTTAAAAATATTGTACAATTACATTCTGTACTTATTGCAAAAAAAAAATTAATTTGAATTTTACTTTGTAAGAAGGGTTTGTCATTCAATATAAATTTTATATGCAAAAAACTGTTGGTTTCTTGCATCTTTGTCTAAGGGGGAAATTAAGAAATTTAAAATGCTTGATCATGTATCATCTGCTTTTCCAAGAGAAAGCAGAGATTGTGTTTGGCTCCTGCTTAATTTTTGAATTTCAAAAATATTTTTGGTACATTTCAATTTGTGGGAAAACAACTGCATTTGTTTTACATCCAGAATCAATGAAAAGTTTTCCCTCCAAATTCCAAGTGAATTTGAAGTCTACCTGTAAGTTATAAAAAGGGTCTTTGGATTTAATTGAAGGGGTCAACAACTCTTGAACGACAGATCGGTTGAACTCTCTGCCTTCGGGCGGGAGGAACCCGAAGGAGGCTACGCCGAAGGGCGGACTCTCTTTCGGGGAGGTAAACCGACCCTGAGCCCGTTTATTCGGGTTCAATGGGCATATTTTTGGCCGGGCCCACGGGCTCGGAGATCCCACGTTAAAAAGGCCTTGTGCCACATGACGACCTCGTAGGGGGTGACTGAATATCATCAACAAACATCTACTGCTGGAACCAAGGTCACTCCAGTCCAGAAAGAAAAACAATACAGAAGAAATTTGACAACAACCAGATAAGAATTGATAGGAACATCAAAGTCACTCTCAGATTAAGGAAAAGTCTTCGGCTGGCGTGATTGTTCTATTCTTCACTGTTACCACAAATTTTGCTTCAAAAATTGTAACAATTCTTTGAAAACTATTCACAGAAGTATTTTCTCTTCCACATTTTATAAGTAGTTTTCTTTTCTGCAGATCTTATGCATTATTATAATTGGTAAATTTGCTTTTTAAGCTCCACGCTAAATATCTATAAAAATTTTCCAAAATCGTCATATTTACATGTAAATGTACATGCTGAACTCGAATTAACAATTAAATTATGAAAAAAACTAACATTTTGGAGTTATTAACAAGAAAAAAATCCGATTTCCTACCAGTCATTCGTCCGCCATTATTGCCATAATTTTTAGTAATTCACTGCAGGGTACTTCCGTTGCCGTAAGCAGAAATTTTGACCTATTTACTTCTTTTACAGACTTTTGGTGCAGAAATCACTACATACTACCGTAAAGCAATGTAAATTGTTTTTGTTTTTTGTTAAGTGTAGTCTTATTTATAACAAAAACAAATTAAATAATACAATAGAATCTTTTTTTCCGTTTCGAATAGCAATGACAAGTTAAAAGAACAAATTAAATAATACAATAAAGAATTTTTTTTAATTAAAATTAAAACAAAGAAAAATTACAATGTTAGGTTAGGGTCAGGGTTACTAACCCCTAACCCTAAACCTAACCCTAACCTAGGGCTGAAGTCAGGGTTAGCTTTGGGGTTAGGGGTTAGTAACCCTGACTTCAAACCTCAACCCTAATTACTGTTTATTTTATTTTTTAATTTATAAAAAATTCTTTATTGTATTATCTATTTTGTTCTTTTTCTTCTTTTTTAATTTGTCATTGCTATTCTACACAGAAAAACAGATTTTATTGTATTATTTAATTTGTTTTCATTTAAAGTTTTACGTTATGAATAATACTACACTTATCAAAAAAAAAAAAAAGATGCTTTACAACAGTGCTTAGTGATTTCAGCGTTAAATTCAGTTAAAGAAGTAAATAGACCAAAATTTCTGCTTACGCCAACGGTACGTGCAGTGAATTACTAAAAATTATGGCAGTAATGGCGGACAAATGACCGACAAGAAGTCCATTTTTTTTCTTGTCGATAACTCTAAAACGGTAGTTTTTTTTATAATTTGATTGTCAATTCGATTTCAGCATGTACATTTACATGGAAATAAGACAATTTGGGAAAAATTTAATTGATATTTAGTGCAGGGCTTACGAAGCAAATTTACCTTATAATTTTTATTGTAAAGGAGCAGATTTCATTTACATAGATAATTTACACAGTTTTTATTGGCCATCATTTAGCAAACAATGCACTTAATTTGTGTAATTCATTCATTATATTGAGTGTTAACAATAAATTTAGTGTTTGTTCTTAAATTTGACTCGTGTCGTCTGTCTTTGTTGTGTGCCCATATAAATTAAATGTTACCTCAAATATTAGTTTAAAATTATATTTTGCATGATTTTTTTTTTAGCAATTAAAAATTCCTTTAGTATAAGATCCATTCAAAATCCTAATGCACAAATTAAAGGACATGTAATGTTATTGGAATTTCTTAGAGGACGCATTGTCAATTATTATTAATTTTTGACTAGGATATCATTCATCTTATTTCTCTTGCTTTTCATTACATTAGTAGTATTAAATCTATTCAAAATCCCATTGCCCAAGACTAAAGAACATCTTGTAATATAATTCGAATTTCTTAAAGGGAGCATTAATTATTATTAATTTTTGATTAGTCTATCATTCATCTTATTTCTCTTGATTTTGATCACATTAGTAATATTAGATCCATTCAAAATCCCAATGCACAATAGTAAAGAATATCTTGCAATATTATTGGAATTTCTTAGAGGAAGAATTGTCAATTATTACTATGTACTGAATCATAATTTTTCATCTTATTTCTGTTACATATTTTTATTTTAATTATTCCCAATTTATCATTTCATGATCATTAATAAGCAGCAGCAGCAATAGAAAAAAGAATAAAGAATCTTCTTTGGTGCCTTTCAAAAGAGGATAAAGTTAATTGTTTAGATGAAGGATTTTAATTATTTTATGCTAAGTTACTACATTTTTTCATGTTTTAGCTGCTGCTGCCATTGCTGATGCTGTTGCTTCTTCTTCTTCTTGTATTTAACTAAAACAAACACTCTGACATTGTTTATAGATTTCGAAATTATATAATTTCCCTATAACACATTTTATTATATGTTTTAGAGAAACATGAAGATGCTGCAACTAATCAAAAACAAATAATTAAAAACAGCTGAAGAGCAGAATTACTATTAATTTATAGTAAAAAATTATTCATTCTGAAGAAAATAAGAGTTACAGAGAAGTCAAAGTTGAGAACCCAGCTATATCACAGCAGTTTTCAGTCTGAATGTTAAATCATTTGATATAAGATCTGGAAGCTTTGATTAGGCATCTAAAATATAAAATTATTTCTTCCTTCTGAATTCTCAGATTTTAATTTAATGCCATTGTTCTCATTATCCATTAGCATTTTTCCCATTTTGATCCAAGGTCATATTCCTAACTATTCAACGCAATATTCATTCAATTATGACCCTAGTTTACATTCCTCAGCATTCCTTAACATATTCCTGCCACTCTGATCTCAGATCTCATTCCTCAGCATCCCTTAGCATATTCCTATCATTTTGATATCAGATCGCATTCCTCAACATCACTTAGCATATTCCTACCATTTTGATATCAGATCACATTCCTCAGCATCCCTTAGCATATTCCTCCCACTTTGATCTCAGATCACATTCCTCAGCATCCCTTAGCATATTCCTACCATTTTGATATCAGATCACATTCCTCAGCATCCCTTAGCATATTCCTCCTATTTTGATATCAGATCACATTCCTCAGCATCCCTTAGCATATTCCTATCATTTTGATATCAGATCGCATTCCTCAACATCACTTAGCATATTCCTACCATTTTGATATCAGATCACATTCCTCAGCATCCCTTAGCATATTCCTCCCACTTTGATCTCAGATCACATTCCTCAGCATCCCTTAGCATATTCCTACAATTTTGATATCAGATCACATTCCTCAGCATCCCTTAGCATATTCCTCCTATTTTGATATCAGATCACATTCCTCAGCATCCCGTTACATATTCCTGCCATTTTGATATCAGATCACATTCCTCAGCATCCCTTAGCATATTCCTGCCATTTTGATATCAGATCACATTCCTCAGCATCCCTTGGCATATTCCTCCCATTTTGATATCAGATCACATTCCTCAGCATCCCTTAGCATATTCCTAGCATTTTGATATCAGATCACATTCCTCAGCATCCCTTAGCATATTCCTGCCATTTTGATATCAGATCACATTCCTCAGCATCCCTTAGCATATACCTCCCATTTTGATATCAGATCATATTCCTCAGCATCACTTAGCTTATTTCTACCATTTTGATATCAGATCACATTCTTCAGCAACCTTAGCATATACATCCCATTTTGATATCAGATCACATTCCTCAGCATCCATTAGCATATTCCTACCATTTTGATATCAGATCACATTCCTCAGCATCCCTTAGTATATTCCTGCCATTTTGATATCAGATCACATTCCTCAGCAACCTTAGCATATTCCTGCCATTTTGATATCAGATCACATTCCTCAGCATCTGTTAGCATATTCCAGCCATTTTGATATCAGATCACATTCTTCAGCATCCCTTAGCATATTCCTGCCATTTTGATATCAGATCACATTCCTCAGCATCCCTTAGCATCCCTTAGCATATTCCTGCCATTTTGATATCAGATCACATTCTTCAGCATCCCTTAGCATATTCCTGCCATTTTGATATCAGATCACATTCCTCAGCATCCCTTGGCATATTCCTCCCATTTTGATATCAGATCACATTCCTCAGCATCCCTTAGCATATTCCTGCCATTTTGATATCAGATCACATTCCTCAGCATCCCTTGGCATATTCCTCCCATTTTGATATCAGATCACATTCCTCAGCATCCCTTAGCATATTCCTGCTATTTTGATATCAGATCACATTCTTCCTCTTGTAATCCCATATTTCTTTATTTTCTCCTCCATTTTGAAATGCCTTCCTGTAACTTTTTCATTATTATATTTTTGACATACATACAACTGAAATTCCTGCCCAGTTTTTACCCTGGATAGAATTTCTCCCCTGCAAGCCAAGTGCTTCATATTTAAGAATCACTGATTTAATAGGTGAGAAACAGATCAACTTTAAAATTGTAATAAAAAAGAAAAAAAATAGTGAAAGTTCCTTTCAAGAATTAATGTTTTATGGCCAATGACTGACTGATACAAAACACCTTCCTGTCTGCTTTTCAGTTTTATGGCTATTTACACTTCCTTCTTCAAAACCAATTTTATTGCTCATAAAATATTCAATAGCTTTTAGCTTCTGTAAACATGGATGACAAACTCACACTATGTCTCTATAAATTTCTAAAGTAGTCAAGTATGAATGTTTACATTCTTTAAAAATACAGAAAACTTTGCCAAATACATTAAAAAGATTGGAGAAAATAATAGTGTTGTATATTCCAAAGACCTAACAATTGATATTAAAAAGAGCTGGTAAATTGTCTCAACATATTTCTACAACTTCAGTGCATTCGCAAACAAGAGTTATTAGTCAGTTTTAGTTCCACACAAAGAAAAATATATCCTTCTGTTATATCCCATGCTAATAGGAATATATACTTGAAAAAACAAGGTGGCTAAAATAAGTAAAGGTTTATTGTAAAAAACCAGTACAATAAGAATAAAGGTAACAGTTATGCACAAGGTCGTCACAAGTCAATCCAGTAGTAAGTGCTACTATTGGGAAGTCAGTAGTTCTCGCATAAGTCTGAGTTGTACTCAACAGATCCCAGCTAGTACATTTAGCTACCCCCCCACCACCACCACGAGGGTTGCATGTGGCACAAAGCTGGTTTGACGTGGGTTCTCCGAGCCCGTAGGCTCAGCCCAAAATATTCCCTTTCGAACCCATATAAACAGGTTCAGGGGCAGTCTACCTCCCCAAACGAGACTCTGCCCTTCAGTGAAGCCTCGTCCAGGTTCCTCTCTGCCTGAAAGCAGAGAGTTTGACTCTTTAGCTGGAACAAGTCGCAGCTAGTCTCTGTAGTCTATTGACTTACAGATACTTATAGGTAGTTACTACCTCTAATGTAGTCACTCATGGGGATGACAGGTTATTCCATTACATCACCTTCCCAAACATTTAATTATTAACAAATCAAAATATGGATTCAGTAAATATTAAATAGAATATCGATATTTTGCCATTTTCATATGCAAAAAAAAATGTTGATAAGTCAACACAGTAGAGCAATGGTGAAGCACATAATCAATAATTTTGATTGTCATTCAGTTCGACATCTTAAGCCTGACTACAGGAGAAGATAGGTTTACCTATTGCCCTGTTCACATTCCTTTACTATAGAGCAGTGGTTCCCAAATGGTGCAGCACTCCTCATAGATGCAGCGTAAGACGATAGCAAGTGAGATAGAATGATTAAAAGACAATCAAAGATTTAGAAACAGTTTCAAAAAATTCATATGCCAAAAATAAATGACTTCAAAATTTAAAATATGATTATGGATTACTTGTAATTGCCTGCATGAGTCCCAGTATAAACAGTTATAAATAATTATTGACTGATTTTATCATTCTGATATTTTTGCATTATATCAAATATTAGGAATATAGTAACTAGGGTCCGCAAATTGGAGGAGAGAGTTATCAATGATAATGTTCTGACTTTGAATCCACAGTTATCTCCCTTTAACATTCTCTTTGTTTTTTTTTATTTTTAAATGTACTTTTTATCACATAAAATGTAGTGAGGCACAAGCAAAATTTCATTCTGAAAATGCTGCCCAGAGAAAAGGTTTGAAAATTACTGCTGCACTGGTTCCCAAACATTTTTCTCTGGGCCTCATTTTAAGAGCGAGAGAGAAAAAAATTTAAAAAAAAGGGGTGAGAGAAGAATTTAAAGAGGAAATATAGAAAAGAGATTTAAAAGAGAGAGAGAGAGAGAGAGAGATGAAGAATAAAGGGAATGGGTGGAGAATTTAAAGTAAGAGGAAATATAGAATAAAGAATTAAGAGAAAGAGAGAAAGATGAAGAAAATAAGGAATGATAAATAAAGAGAAAGCAAATACGAAAAGGTAAATGAAGAAAGATTTGTGATAGAGAAAGAAAGAAGGAAACTTTAGATGTATTCAAAAAATGAGAGAAAAAAATGCAGAAGTATAGAAGAAAGAAGTTGCATAAATACAAAAGCCAATAAATATTGGGAATAATAAAAGAATTCAAGAAATTATTGATTGGTTGATTGTTTTTGCTTAACAGCATATCAGCATCTCTATGGATTAATCTAATCTAAATATTTTGTATGCAATTTTTTTTATTTTTGGAGATAATAATGGTTTAGAGATACAAGTCTTATACCATTGAAAGACAATTGAAAGAAGAAGAAACATGAAAATATTTGCCTTTTAGAATTGTAGCCATGACTGCACCCTTTGCTATCAATCATCAGAATATAATAATGGTAGAGCATCTTTGATTAAAGATTTAACATTTAACAACTGATCCATTTACAAGATGGGTGTACGAGATATAGGTGGGGGAGAAGTGGTGGATTTATACATTTTCCAAGGGTATTTGCATATAAATGAATATAACAGACCCAATTTGAATTGAAACTGTCCTCTCCAATTATCAATTCAGGGCCACTATCCATTACATCACCTACAAATCCAAGTTTACAACACCTGATATTCCCAAGCAGTTACCCATCTAGCTACTGACCAGGCTTGACAATGCTTAACTTAGAGGTGATTGCACAGGAAACAGTTTTTCAATGTGATATGGCTGTAAGCATTAAAGGAAATATAGAATGAAAAGTTATGAAAGTGAGAAATAAAACCACCACAAACTTAACCTTTTGATGGCTAGGGTTAACCGTTTTCTATCCTACATATCCTCATAAACTGCACTTCTCACTTCCTCCTCTTATGCTCATACAACAACCTCATTCGGTAACCCTCTACTTTGGGTGGCTCTTGAGCCTTGGGCTATGTGAAAAATTATTAAAAGAAAAAAATCAGCAATTCTAAAGAAGTGAATGAAAAAGTGGGTGAATAAGTAAAGGTAGCTGAAGTAAGATTTAAGAGAAAGAGAGGAGTTAAGGAATAATAGAAGAATGAGGAAAGACAGACAGAAGAAGGTCTATAGAGAGTAGAAAAGAGGAAGAAAATATGGAATTATAGCAGACAGAAAGAAGAAAGAAGGAAAGAGGGAAAAAAAAAATTTAGGAGGAGGAAAAGAAAAAGAAAGATAATAGAAGAAAAAGAGAAAACTAAAATAAAATTTTCGGATGACAGAAAGAAACTCCAGAATCATTATCCCTGGACATTTATTTCCCTAATAGAATCGTTATCCATGCATAAGGGCTTCAGATGGAATAGAAGCCAAACTGAAGTTGGTCGATAAAGTTGAAACTGATCCTGATCCAGTTACAGCCGATTTCACAAAAGGACAGGCCTTTTACTGATGTTGGAAGCCATGTCATAATGTCCGCTGAAGTGAAAAGAAAAGAGGAGTGGAAAGTCTTGCTTGGATTCTGTTGCAAGTGAAATATTTCCAATCAGCATTGCCTGGTCTCACACCCATCTCGTAAATGGATCAGTTGTTAAATGTTAAATCTCTAATCAAAGCTGCTCTACCATTATTATATTCTGATGATTGATAGCAAAGGGTGCAATCATGGCTACAATTCTAAAAGGCAAATATTTTCACGTTTCTTCTTCTTTCAATTTCAATCAGAACTGTTATGTAATATCAGTCCTCCTATATGGCCTTTAATGTTAGACAATTACTGCACACATGAAGAACAGACTTGAAGCAACAGAAATGTGGTTCTGCAGAAGGATGCTGAGAATAACATGGATTGAACATGTGAGCAACAACAAAATTTTAGAGAAAATGGTAACAGAACTGGATACTTATACTTAACATCAGAAAGCAACAGTTGAAATTTTAAGGTAGATAATGAAGAAAAAGGTTTTGGAAAATACAATACTCACAGGAAAGATTGATGGCAAGAGGGATAGAAAAAAACAATGCATAAAATACTTAGCTTGAATAAATTGATGGAAGAACAGGGTTTAGGAGAAATAGTAAAAAGACAAAAAATTATTAAGAACTTCAAACACAGGATATTATGGAGAGCCATGATGGAAGAACATGGATTAGGTGAGTTAAAAAAGACAAAATTTACTAAGACCTACAAAAGGCAGGAAATTGTGGGGAGCCATGATCACTAACATCCTGAAGAAAGACAGAACACCTATTTCAGTTCATCCATTCATGTTTTATTTTTCTATCATTTCTTTAACAATCTATTTACAGTCATTCGCATATCAATATTTTTATGTCGCTCTTCAAGTTATGACTGTTAACTATCTGCATATCACAAATTAATATATATTTCAGTCTGTTTATTTATCTAACTCATTCTATTCATAGCTATCAACCTCATTATGTTCATATCTATCTAGCTAACAATCTTAGTCTGATAATGTCTATATTAGTCTAACAATATCTATCTATCTCATTCTATTTATATCAGTTTATGACATTATGTTCATATCTATCGCAGTATGTCTGATAATGTTTGTCCAGCAAGATCTATCTAGCTAGCTAGCTAGCTAGCTATATATCTGTCTATCATATTCATTTAATATCTATCTATCTATCTATCTATCACATTCATTTAATATCTATCTATCTATCTATCACATTCATTTAATATCTATCTATCTATCTATCTATCTATCACATCTATCTATCTATCACATTCATTTAATATCTATCTATCTATCTATCTATCACATTCATTTAATATCTATCTATCTATCTATCTATCTATCTATCTGTCACATTCATTTAATATCTATCTATCTATCTATCTATCTATCACATTCATTTAATATCTATCTATCTATCTATCTATCTATCTATCTATCTATCTATCACATTCATTTAATATCTATCTATCTATCTATCTATCTATCTATCTATCTATCTATCCTCACCTGTTCATATCGATCTATCTCTCTATCTCAAAGACCAAATCTTTACAATTTACTAATCTGTTGCTTTATACTAATATAGGAAGTTTTAGTGAAAATATTCTAGATTACCAATACATATTTTGTTCAAGTTATTTCAGTTATTATCGTAACACAACTGCTTTCCAAAGAGATTATGGTAAACAAAACATCTTTTGAACAAAAGAAGAAAATAAACACAGATACTTTGTGGTTTAATTTCATCAATATTCCTTGTTTCTGCTAAACCCTTATTGTTGTTTTTTTAACTAAAAACTTTAACTTAAAACTTTGACCTAAGCAATATGAGTATCTGTGACACATTTTACCCATGATGTCTTATAGTCCTCTAAATATATGACGCATTTGGCGGGGGAGGGAGCATATTCATTGATTCAACATTTGATAATTTTGCAGCAATACACGCTTAAAGGTTTTAAGCAGTTTTGATCCACATTTCTTTTCATTGTTAGCTGTAAGGAATTGTAAATGTAGGACACTTCAGTAAAATAATAAAAATAATAATGTTTATTATGAATTTTTTACAGGAAATATCATGTTTTATGGAAACATTGTTGACCATTATCCATTTAGTTACAACAAATAGATAAAAATAATATAAATTTTGATGCTATATTTGATTTGTTGTCAGGTATTTTTCATTTTCTCCTTTGTTATTGGCAGCATTTTAAAATACTTTGGCTGCAATGCTAAGTTTCCTAAGTTGAGCAAACTGGAGCTATTTCGTTTACACTTTGTTATCTCTCTTTTCCATTGTTGTTTTTAGATCAATTTCTTCCAGTCATTTTGATGTGCAATAGCGAAATTCTGAAATTTAGAATGATCTTATTCCATTTCAAAAATAAAGCCTGTAAAAAGGAATATTTTAAATTAATATATGACCAAAAATAAAATGCTTTTGACAAAAAACCTTAATGATTTCACTACAATTATGTAACAATAATCTAATGATATTCCACAGACAAATCTACAGTTTATTTTACCTCATCTCATTGCATGGTTACGAACTATAAAACTAAACTGAGCTTGAAATATTGTCTAATCAGCTCTAATTTTTTTGTAAAATACTTGGATATGATATAATGAATAATTTGCAGTGAAAAAAGCAATTTTAGATTTTTTGTTGTATATGCTCATCCTTCACCAAATGCATCATATCTCTCATCTTTTGTTTGAAAGTTGCACTAAAATATTTTGAAGGGGTTTGAATATGAAGGACTTCCCAGATTCTCTTTAATCTCAATCACAGAATTTCAGTTTTAATCTTATGGGTGGAAAAAATGAGAAATTTTAAGGACCTAAACCTGGGTTGCAGTGTTGCATAGCCCCTCTAGTTGGTGGGATCTCATCTGGTCTTCTCCCAGCCAGTAATCACTAATTGTTTTGGTTCAGCAATGAAATACTTCAAACAGTGAATTTTAACTTAACTATTTTCATTACTCATGTCGACATGTACCTTATCTAACTATCCAGTGGGGGATCCCCCTCACACCTCACAGACACAAAAGAGAACATATTTACATCGCTTGATGGGTAAGAACTAACTCGCCAAAACCTTTCTCCTATCTATTTCCTACACTAGCTCTGCCAATCAAAATCGACTTCCCTATTATAGTTTACATCTGACTCCTGGTTGTCAACCTCCAGAAGTCAGAGCTGAGATACACTTCCCCTAAAAATAATAGTCTACTAAACTATTATTTAACAGTTGCAGGTCTGACAGATCTAGGCAATGCAATGTTTTGTCAAAAAAAACCTTGCACAAGATGTGATGAATCAACTTGCTCAGTCATGGTGAATATGATGGTTATACATTAAACAAGATCACTCATTGGTAACTCAGAGCAGATTGAGTAACCACAGAAGAGAGTGTCTGTTCTTGGTTGTCAAGTTACATAAATACTCTGCACCCAGTTCTTGAGATATTCAAAATGGCTGAATATGTTACTCATAAATTTCAGATTAGTTCATCTTCCATTATTATTTTTGTTGCAGTTTATGGTGTAATTTTTTAATCATTTCACCCCAAGTAAGGTAATAAAGTCACTAAGGCACAAGGGGTTACTGAGTGTGAGAAAACAATAAAAGTAGATAGAACAATAAAAGAACTGGAATTAAGAAGGCAGAAGATAAGAATTGACGTTGCACTTAAAGTTTTAAAGATCAAAGGAGAATGCAAGAAGTCGGAAGAAAGTTCCACAAGCAAGAAGTGTGAGAGAAGTAAATCAGATAAAGAAGGAATTAGTTATGTGACTAAATTTAAATTTCACTTGTCAATGGCTTTACAGAGCTGAGTCATTTCATCTATTACAGACGGACTCCTGAGGAGTGAGTCTGTAAGTTCAAATTTGGTCAGAAGAGACTTCTTTAACTCTGATCTATTCTGTTTAAATGATAGTCAATAAATGTAAGTGGAAACCTCAGTATTGTTAACAGCAAAAAACAATGTTTTTGTGTAAGATATCTGACCTGATATTGTGTGTTAAATCAAAGGCTACAGCCACTTTCCAGTGTTACCATTTTTTGTTGACTCTTCAGTAAGTAATTTGTAGTGGCACAGCTACAACTTCAAGAAGGTCATAGTTGCATTGTGAAATCATAGATTTCTGTCTGAATTTCTGGGGTGAGGTTGATGGATTGATTCATTCATTTTCTACAGCTTTATCAACCGTTTGCAGGTTATTTAAAGCCATAAAATATTTTTAGATTGTAAGATTTTTTTTTGTGATAATAATGGTTTAGTGATACAAGTCTTACTAACTAACACATAGCTGGTGGGAGAAGAGGTGGATTCATACAGTTTCCCATTATTATTTGCATGCAAATGAATATAACAAACCCAAATCCAACTGAGTCCTAGATGAATGTATCTAAGTACTTCTCTTGGATAACTATCATTCCTATGTTTTCTCTAGGTTGGTCATCCCAAACAAATAAGTTTCCCCTATCTTTTTCCTGTCAGTTCTAATTCAGATTCCCACTAATCAGTGGCAATGATTAGAACACAGTCTCCAGAATTATCATTCCATTTGATACTTTATCATAGATAAGATGAAAGATAAGCTTGTAGGAAAATAAGAATAATCAAAATACTTCATCTAAGAAATATGATCAACTTAAATCTATTTACTACTAGAAAAAAGCAACAAAAATTAGAATGAAGATAAACTTGTCTGGAAGTAATATAATAATAATACTGAAAAGGCTTTATCTCAGAAATATTACCAACTTAAATCTATTTGACACTAGATAAAAGCAACAAAAATTCGAAAAATAGACTAGTCTGAAAGTAATAATGATAATGAAAATGTTTCATCTTAGAAATATTACCAACTTAAATCTATTTATTACTAGATAAAAAGTAACAAAAATTAGAAAGAGGATAAACTAGTTTGAAAGCAATAATAATGAAAATGCTTTATCTAAGAAATATAATCATCTTAAATCTATTTACTACTAGGTAAAAAGCAACAAAAATTAGAAAGAAGATAAACTAGTCTTGAAGTAATAATAATGAAAATGCTTCATCAAACAAATATAATCATCTTAAATCTATTTACTACTAGGCAAAAAGCAACAAAAATTAGAAAGTAAATGAACTAACATAAATGATAATGAAAATCAAAGCAACATGAAACTCATTTGATGGTAAAGTACAATTCTAATCCTGTGTTCAAGATTAATGTAAAGCTATGATTAACTTATTTCACTTTAGATTCTTTCTTAATCTCATAACCGAGTTGGGGGTCATAATCCAAATTACAATAGTAAGAGTAGTGAAGTCAGCAGGAAACAATAACCTGCAATAATCAGTGATTATCAACAAACAGAAACAAATGTAATCTGAATTTTAATAAAAAAATTTTTACATCAATTTTCAATCCATCTTAATTGCTTATACTGGGATTAAAATGGAGCATTTACTCCTTTCCCCAGAAAAATGAGAAATAGCTCAAGGCTAGCTTTTAATCATGGGGATCCACATGCGTTTGTGTGTGAATAGGAATAAACATTACCGAGTTCCATCAATATATTACTGCAAGCATCAGAACCTATCCACTAACTTTACTCCTTTTAGTGGGGAAATGGTGCCTAGGAGACAGATCCATGGGAATAGGACTAGATAAGCTCACCTATCATCTGTATATATTCCTCCCCAGTCTTTTGAACAGGAGTAGAGGTTTATTCCTTGTTTCCCGTTTAGGATTAGGTTTCCAGTTCCTTCTAAAGTCTACTTCAACTCTATAATCTACCTGAATTTTGAAATTTTACTCACTATAGCAGACAAGGAAAAATCTTCTACAGAAAGTAGCGATGGAGAGCGAGAAGCAGTGACTAAGCATAAACTTACATGAAGACAGAATGCATGGTCATCAGTAAAAGGATGAGCCGAAAATGCAATTTGCTGGTCAGGAACACTAGAATCAAGCAGACACGGAAGTTTCAATATCTGGGAAGCATTTTGCAAAACTTAGATCCATAGATGTATTGGGATGGCCAAGGATACATTCCAAAAGGTGGGCAGAGTATTGTGGGACAGGAGGATTTCTTTCGTAACAAAGGAAAGAATACTGAGCTGTTACATGACATCTGTCCTTCTTTAAGGCAGCAAATGTTGAATGATTTTCTCAAAGGTGAAGAAGAGACTCAAAGCAATGGAGATATGGTTCTACAGAAGGATGCTAAGGATATCATGGACTAAGCATGTGAACAACGATGAGGTTGTAGAGAGGTTACAAACAAGGAGGAAGCTTATATTTAATATCAGGAAGGAGCAGCTGAAGTTTCTGGGACACATACTGAAGAAGAAGGCCTGGAGAATCTGATACTCACTGGTTCAAATAGAGGGAAAGAGAGACAAGGGAAGACAATACCTAGCAGGCTTAAGCAAGTGGATGACAGAATGTTATCTCAGGGAGATAGCAGAGGGAAGGAACTTGTTGAGAGCTGCAAGGGATAGAGAGAGGTGGAGAGTCATGATCGCCTACATCCTGAAAGGACATGGCACATAAAAAGTAAGAATTAAATCTTGATCTCTTCAAGTCTAGAGTTAGCTGTTAGAACTTCACTTCCTGTCCTCTCTTATGCAAAATATATATATATATCTTGTTTAAAATTTACTATAATTATGAATGAAGAGTGTTCTATCTGGAAATGAGTGTTTATAAATAGGTATGAAACTGACAGTTACTATGAAGTGTAAATTCCTGTGTCCACATAGTTGTTTTTGAAATTTTTTTTTTGCTAGTAATTAAAAAGACAGAAATTTTTTGATGAAGCTCAAAAAATATAAATGCCAAACAGATAATTAATTTTGCTCATGAATTTTCATTATTTTAGACGTCATATGAGTAACAAGTCACTTATTTGCTCTTTTATAATTTAACGGTTAAACAAGTATTTTTATTATAATTTTTATTTTTTATTATCAACCATTATCAATTTTTTACTAAAATTATGATGAAGGAAAATATGAGTACTGGATGTACCTATTTTTTTTTTATTTTGTATTTTGCAAATACCCAACTAATTTTCCTTTAGGTTTCTCCCCTCCAAAAATCTTTGAAAACTAATCATTTCATTGTAAGAGATCTTTTAAATTAAAGACCAGACAATCCAAGAACTTATGGCACAAGTCAGTTGCTAAAATAATGCATATTGCTTAAAAATTAAAGTGTCAATTATATTTTTATTTTACTCACCTGGAATTAGCATGAGAGTAATGGTGTTATACACTCTGAATACCTCATAAAAAATAAAAATGTGGAATTAATAAATTCTAAACACATCAAATAGCTCTGAGTATGGATCAAATCTCCACAGTAATGATGTAGTCTTTCTCAACAATTCTTCCAGTTCTTTACTGAAAGAAAAAGAAGCTTTTATGCCTGTATTTATATAATTGCCTTCCATCAGTATGGCTGATGATAACCTCAAGGAGAGTGAATCATTGCAACTTCTTGAGCTAATGTTTTCCACTAACATAAAGTGGAAATCAATTTCGTTAACATTATATTGTATCAATTGCTAGGTCTAGTACTAGGAAAATTGGTTTATACTGTCATGCTAGACAATTTTTCTCACCAGAATTTATCTTACATGTTTTTAAGCTATCTTATATGTTTATAAGTCTACCATTTATCGATGCATTGAGTATTGCTGTCACATCTGGTCTGGTGCTCTTGCTATGTATTTAGAGATTCTTGATGAAATCCAAAAAAGAATCTGTAATGTTTTCGGTCCTGACCTGGCATCTTGGCTTCAGACACTTTCCCACTTCCAGCTTCTTGTTTTGCAGTCTAATTTGATTTTCATAAATTTAAATGCAATATTAATCATTATTTTCTATCTTCTTAATTCCTGCTTCCATTATTGTTCTCACCCCTTAATAATGTTTTCTTTTCTCCTATTTTTTACACCCTTTACATCTTAGTGGCTTTATTGTTCTGCTTGGGCTGAAATGAATAAATAAATAAAAAAAGTCAGTTGCACACACAGATAATGGGGTGGGTGAAATTCACCCTTACAAATAGAGGAATTTTTAAAAATTCTCCACATATACATACAATAGTTACAGCACATGAAGAGAACTGATATATTTTTATTTAATTTCCAATGCTCATAGTTGTCAACAACATTGTGAATAATCACTACACAGTGTTCTTTATCATTGGCATCTCTAGTTAGTTCATTTATTTCTATGTTACACCAATGAACAATGTTGTCTATCCCACACATTCTTATCCTGCTGCTTTTGTTTTTGCCATCCATGATTCCAAAGACTGCTAGCTTCAACAGTATTGAGTCTTCTGTCTGGCAAATATGTCTAAGGTGGTCCAGCATTCTTTGGATGATGGTTTAAATTCCAAATTCAGTCACCAATTTTAGCATTTCATATCTGGTAGATCACCTTACATGACAGGAAGAAAAACACCTGGATTTGACATCAGACTGGAGTGAAGGACATGATCAAGAAGAGCAAACATAGATCATGCCTATCATCTCAGTGACAACAGGTGGACTATCAGAGTAGATACCAAAGCAATGGAAAAGAACTATAGGATGGACAACAATCGACAGTCTAGTCCAATACCTCAGCCCACATGGCCCAGCATGGCCAGAGATAGGAAGTAGTAGAGGTCAACAAGGGAGAGGTACTTCTAACAGAAGTGAGATGGTTCTGGATTACAATTTGGATCTGATGGAATCACCTGGTATTGAGCATATGCTAGTAGCAGTATAATTCAAATGCAACAAGGTGCTAGATATTGGCCTTCTTCAGTGTCCATATCTCTACTCCATAAAGAAGGACATTGTGTACATGAATCCTTGACTGTTTCAACTATTTTGTCATTGATAGTAATGTTGAAACATAGAAGTCTAATGCTACATGCTCTGACTTTTCCATGTTTAATCTTTGAACCAGCTTTCTCCTTGTCAGTATCTATCTTATCCAAGTCTTCCTCCAGTTTTATGCACTGACCTCTGCATCTCAGTTTCAGTCACTTTCCATCTGCCATAAGGTAGCTTCTACAAATACTTTCATGGTAACTGTTTGGATGAGCTTTTCATTATGGTACCTAAACTTTATGAATTTAAGTGCAGTACTAGATTGACAACAAAGTCTCACCAATTTACAGCTGAATTGTCTAGATGCAACTGTAAGTTCTATGCTGATAGTTTCTTCTCTTATACTACTTGCTTATGAAACTCTTTTCTGGCTCTATGCTTTCCAGCTAACTTTGTTCTTCAAAAATTTATATACAATGTCAATTGCTATCTACTGTCTTCTTGATTACTCTTCTTTTATTGTTCTCGATCCTTAATAATATTTCACTTTTTCTTATTCTTTCACACTCAAAATTCTCTTGTGTTTTAGTGGCTTTAATACTTGCTTGGGGTGAAATGATTAAAAAAAAAGGTATTAGTTGAAGCTGTCGATGTCATCAGAAAATTTCAGGTTGCTAATATTGGCCCATGTATCTTCACTCCATTCTATTTCTGTGAAACGAATATATAGAGAGAAAAATGACATGTAAGTAATTGAGTATAATGTCACAACCACAAAAATTAATAAGCATACATTTAAATGACAAGTTTAATAAAATGACAGGATTAATTCAGATTATGAGGTCCTGAATAGTTAAATCATCAACAGTGGATTATGGCCATATGCAAAGTGGATTATTTGCTTAATATTCAAAAGATAATCTATTGTCAAAGGTGCAGTATAGATATGACTGACAATCAACTGTTACAAGTATTTATTAGTGGTAAGATTATTGAAAAGGTATAAAGCTTTAGAAAAACTATGGAACTATGGAAATCGTGACTCTTAGAATATATTCAGCCATTTTTCTTTACATAGCAAATGAACAGTTCATAGTAATTTTTGTTTAACAACTGAACATTTTGGTTTCATGAAGAGTATCTCAAACAAATTAAATGCAATTATTTTAATGAAGGGGATAATTTTTACAGACCGAACAGTTGAAACAGCATATTATTAAGAAAAAATCACAATTAATAATTTGTTGTTTTTCCTGATCAAACAGATGTAAAAATTATAGAATTATTAAGAAAAAATCACAATAATTTGTAGCAGCTCCAGATCAAACGGATGAAAAAAAATTTAGAATTGTTAAGAAAAAAATCACAATTAATAATTTGTTGCTCTTCCAAATTAAACAGATGTAAAATTATAGTATTATTAAGAAAAAAATCACAATCAATAATTTGTAGCTCTTCCTCAAGTTGTAGCTTCCCCTCAGGTTTTTATGATGGCCTAGATTATTTGAGACATGGACTTCACTAATGAAATTCTATATTCTTCATCAGGCTGGTTCCAAATTTTTCAGATATCAGTTGACATATCAGCTTTGCATTATGGGGCCTTATCATTAACCTTTTTTTTTAATTTCCCCCATAAATTTTCAGTCTTATTAAGATATGAACTTTTCACAGACCATACTCTTAATCTGACATTTATTTTTTTCCTGAAGAAAAGTTGTAAAACTCTTTACTCAGTAGCAAGATGATCCTGAAAAATAACTTCATCATCACCATATCTATTTTCTATTGGTGAAATGAGAAAAGTACCCAAAATCAATGTACATTGGCTGTTATGCTAATGAATAGAGTTTCCCCTGGTCATTTACTTTGACTGGGAACAACCAACATTGTCTGCCATTTTTGAATTTCCTTCTCAAAGGAATTTTATAATCCTCTTTATTGTTTCAAATAACATCTCTCTTGTTGAAGCCATGTTTCAATTTAATTAACCAATTCCATGAGCTAGTTATGGTCTGCACGTGCTCTCCTTAAACCACAATAAAATCTGGTATTAGGTGTAAAGATTGAGATAAAAATCTGGTAATAATTATCTTCTACTTCTTCTATGGGCCATGATCCTTCATGATATTGATGATCATGGATCTCCACAATTTCTTGTCCTTTGTAGCTCATAAAAAATTTTGTCTTTTTGTTATCTTTCCTAAACCCAGTTCTGCCATCCATTTCCTCTAACACACTAGACAGGTTATGCCTTGTTGTCTTCTACCACTCTTACCATCAATATGTCCTGTGAGTATCAAATTTTCCAAGCCCTCATTCCTCATTATGTACCATAAAAATGTCAATTGTTTCTTTCTGATGTTAAGTATATGTGTATTTTTTGTTTATATTTTCTCTAAAATTTTGTTATTGTTCACAAGTTCGGTCCATGGTATACCCAGCATCCATCTATAGCATCACATTTCTGTAGATTCAAGTCTCTTCTTCATCTGTGAGGAGATTTTCCAGCATTCACTGCTATATAGGAGGACTGATATTATACAACAGTTCAGTAATCTTCTCTTTGTTTCTAACAAAATGTTCCTGTTTCTTAAAACTATGCTTAGCTTTTAGAAGACATCTTTCACTATCCCAATGTGTTTTTGAATTTCAGTGTAGCACATTTCATCCTCTGTTAAAACACTTGACAGATGCTTAAATTGTTGTACTTTTTTGATTCTGGTATGTCCAATGTGTAATTTGTATGTTGGGCTCTTCCTTTTGCTAACAAACATGCATTCTATCTTCTTGCAATTGATGTTTAGTTCTTTTTACTTGCTTTCCTTCCCTACCTTCTGTAGGAGTTTTTGTAGTTTTCTTTCTGTGTCTGCTATCAATACTGTACCATTTGCATATGTTGTTATGGTTGTGGCTGATAATAATGAATCCTGGTAGAACTACTAATTCTCTCAGAATTGCCTCATTGAATAGGTCCAGTGAAAAGACACATCCTTGACTTACACCCCTTTCTATTTTTGTATATTTACTGAATTCATTTTCTATCCATATGTAGGCAGTTTGCTGCCAGTATAGGTCCTGGATTATTCTAACATCCTTCTGATATATGCCATGATTACCGTGCATATTTTAAAAAAAATCTGGTATTAATTTGTAGTTTATAAAAATCTGGTACTAATTATATATAATAATAATATATATATAACCTAATAACCTGGTACTAATTATATATTATGATATATATATATATATATATATATATATATATATATATATATAACCTCTAACTTAATTAATGCTCACCATCACTTTTTTGAGACAGTGGGCACTAATGGGTTAACCTGGAGACTAATTTGCATATGAGCTGGTATTTCTTTAAGAAATGCAAATTATAAGATGGTTTCATAATTTTCCTTTAATATTAATTCCATAATTTTTGTCTTAAATTAAACTGAAAAATATGGCATTTGTAGGGCTTCCGAAGAAAAATTTTAAAAGTCTATATAAATTAAGATTTGGTAGGATTACTGCTTGGAGTTGTATTAACATAAGAAAGGACAAGATTTCAGAGTTCAGGCAGACATTAGAAGTATAGAGTTGAGGTAGACTTTAGAAGGAACTGGAAACTGAATCCTAAACAGGAAGCAAGTGATAATCCTGTTCAAAAGGCCAAGGAAGAGTATGAACCAGATGACAGACACACACACACACACACACACACACACACACACACACACACACACACATATATATATATTTATATATATGTATGATTTTAATTATATTAGGTTGGTGCAAAAATAATTTCGTTTTCTCACATAGTAACATATGTTAAAAAACGAAATTATTTTTGCACCAACCTAATAGTTTCTACTTCTAACTTATTAATGCTTACTATCACTTTTTTGATACAGTGGGCACTAAAGGGTTAACCTGGAGACATAATTTGCATATGAGCTGGTATTTCTTTAAGAAATGCAAATTATAAAATGTCATTTGTAGTGTCTGTGAATAAAAATTTGAGTTTATCTCTACCAATATAAGCAGAGGAAAATTAGCATTTAGACAGATAGCCATATAGCAACAGATGTAGAAAGAAACAACATCAACAGACCACAAATGATACATCTGCACACAAATTCCACTCACTACTTCTGGATGAGGAATTTGATATGAAAAGTAAAGATTTGCTAATAGATAATTGGATTTATTTCTAAGTATAAGGTTCACATACTAAACCAAATATGCTCCCAAGACATTACATGTGTGACTTATGACTGATGTTTGTCATTCTCACAATGAACGAATTGCTCTAACAGAAATTCATACTTTTTCTTTTGCACAGCGCCATTGTTCCACCTAATAAATAGTTGTTATTGTCTTTTCTATAAATCCATATTTGTGTTTATTCATATTTCTGTAGTTAAAGGCTTTGCTACCTCAGAGCAGTCGAAACAAACTGTAGAGAGCAAAATGCTCTCTACAGATTCATACCTTTCCCAAGTATATTGTGAATATAACAAACCCAACAGGAATTAGAACTCGGCTCTCTGATTAACAAGTCAGAGCCATTATCAATTACACCACCCACACATCCAACCTTGTGGTACCTGGTATTCTCAAGCAGTCACCAATATATCTACTGACCAGGCTTAATGTTGCTTACATCATCGATTGTACATGAACTGGTGTTTCAACATGATGTAGCCGTAAATGTAGTAAAATGAACAAATTACACAGATTCAAATTACAGCGATCACATTATTAGAACAGATTCTATTAATGCATCAGTTTCAATCAAAATAAAAGCCTTTTTTTAATCAAAAATTATTATCAAGATACAATATTTCTACTGAGTGGATACCAAAAAAAAACTTAATTAACTTATAAATTATGGAGAAAAATAAAATTTACACAGCCTTTAAAATATTTTTGTCTGAATTTCTGGGATGAGAAGTTATCTTTAATTACTCTCTTTATATTCAGACTGTTGTCCCCATCTTTGTTTTTATCACAACATTTCAGCCATTTTGCCTTCCGAGCTTCCTCAGGTGTATATCAATCTAGGTAACCTGGAAGGAATTCTGAACTGAATCCTTTATTTAATTTCTGGGGTAGACTGTTCTCATTTCACTGATCATGTCTAGGGATATCATGTAATCGTTATTCTATTTCATATTACTCAGTTATTGCTTGTCCATTTCCACTCTGTGCAAGTACACACTGCCCAACTCAAGGATTTTTTGAAGATCAAATTTGACTGGAAAGCAGGAAGCAAGAACAGAGTTCTACAAGTAAGAATACATGAAAAGAAACTACTAGCATAGAACTAACGTTTATATCTAGTCATTTCAATTGTAAAATGATGAGACCTTGTCGCCAGTCTAGTACAGTGCTTAAATTCATATAATATAGGCACCACAGAGGAAAGTTCATCAGAACAATTACAATGAAAGTATACTTTGGTTTAAAATATATTTCATGAAGCCAAAATGTTCAACTTTTAAGCAAAAATTATTATATGTTATATCTGTGATTTTTTACTTGCCCCAATTTGTAAAATCGATATAAATATTGGTTAACTATAGTGATCCTATGATTTTTATCAGGAGTTTTTATCAAAACTTTCACCCTGACCTCTTTATTCTTTCACTGTCCATTCATGTTTGCTCTATTTTATTACTGAGTATTATCTTCTGAGCTTTCTATTATACATCGGCATATATGACAAAGTGGAAAAAAATTTTGTTTGTTGTCCTTCATGACTTCATCAGACTAAAGTGACCTTCATGTTGATATGACTACACATGGACACAAAGGAAAGAGGATGCTGAAAAATTTAAAATTTAAATTAAAATATTCTTTTTTAATTTAGATTTAATTTTTCTTTATTTTAAATATATGTTTTAGTTATATAGTCTAACCAATTATATTTTATTTTTCTATTGTGATAATAATTAAGATCTGCCAAGAAAGGTGAAACTTTATAAGAACCTGGACATGAATAGTACTGTCGATGATCTAGTGATTAAAGCACTTTCTATATATTTTCAATTGAGTAAATTACTTTCTCTTTTAATTAGAGTAGCATTTTTTAAAACAAAATTAGGTCCAAACTCATTCTGGTGAGCAACTAATGCATTGAGTGTATTGTTTTGTAAAAATCTCTTTGTGTTCATATAATCTTTTTATGTAAATTCCTTGAGCTTTCACCAAAGTATTCCTTATGGCAATTATTACAGGTGATGGTGTAAATTCCTTCTTCAAGCTTATTATTTTGTTTTGGTTAATTAAATCTTTTATTGTTTTAAAAGAAGTTGTAATAAATTTTATGTTAAGATTAGATAAATTCTTTTCCTTTGTAGATGTGATAGAATTATTGGGTAGAACAATATATTTTAATCAGTTGGGTTCAACATAAACATCATAGTCCAATGAAACCCTAAAGGAGAAATCACATCACAGAAAAACCTTTTTTTCCATTTTATTTCATAGTTTTTCCCCTAAAATTCTTCTTGATATATGTAAAATTTATATATTGTTTTCTTACACAAATACATACAATGTTTTTCCTCTTGAATTATGGCAAAAGCCTCAAATATGGCTGACTTCAGCTTAGACTTTATCAGATTATATAAGATTAGATTTATAAAAAATGTGCAAAGCAAAATTCTTCTTCTATGTGATGTAATTCTTCAAGATGTGGGCCATCATGACTCTCTACAACATTCTATCCTTTGTGGCTTTTGTCACATTTGTCTTTACGCCATCACTCCTAGTTGCTGTTCTGCCATCAATTTACACAAGCTGGGAAGGTTACTTGCTGTTTCTCTCTGTCCCTCTTAACGTCAATATGTCCCATAAGCGTCAAATTCTTTCATCCCTCTCTCCTCACCATGTGTTCTATAAATTTCAACACTCTCAATCTGATTCTAAGTATAAACATCCTTTTTGCTTCTATTTTCATTAAAACTTCATTAATCACATGTTCAGCCCATTGCATTCTCAGCATCCTTCTGTAGAACTACATTTCTGTTGACTCATAACACTTTAGTACATTACTCTTTGTTTCTAATGAAATTTTCCTGTTTCTTAATACTTTGTTCAACTTTTGAAAGGCATCTTTCACTATTCTCATAAGCCACTGGATTTTCATGTTACATTTTCCATTCTCAGTTTAACATTTCCCAGATATTTAAGTTTTTGTATCAGGTCATCCCATAAGTTCTGTCTGAATTTTAACTTTTTGTTAAAATGAACAAAATTTAAAGAGTATTTTAGAATTTCTAATGGAGCTGAACATTATTTTTATGTTTAGATGCATTTAAACTGACCAAATTTTATTTCAGAGAACAATAAAATTAAATTTTGTTTGATTAAAACCCTGCTAACATGGAAGTACCCAAGAATTATTTGCAGTACATAATGCTTTATGAGTTCAAGAAAGGAAACTCAGCAGCCGGAGCGGCTAGAAACATTCACTCAGTTTATGGAAAGGAATGTGTAAATGAAAGAACTTGCAGAAGATGGTTTGCAAAATTCAGAGGTCGAGATTTCACCCTTGAAGATGAATATCGAACCAGACATCCAGTTGAGTTTGATGAAAAGCTTCTTGAAGCAGCCCTTGAAGAAAATCCTGCTTTATCAGTTGAGGAATTGGCAGTGGTTCTCAGTTCAAACCATACAACTGTTCACCGTCATCTTCAACAACTTGGAAAAGTTTCTAAACTTGGAAAATGGGTGCCTCATGAATTGTCTGAAAACAACCTCAAATCCCGAGTTGACATTTGCTTTTCTATCCTTTCTCGCCAACTTGTTTCACCTTTTATGGATGGACTTGTGACTGGTGACAAAAAATGGATCTTTTATCAAAATGTTAAGCATTGTAGACAGTGGCTTGGTAAAAGGGAAGGACCCCAGCCACAGCTGAGAAGGAAACTTCATGGGGAAAAAAGTTCTTCTTTCAATCTGGTGGGATCGCCAAGGAATAATCCACTTTGAATTCTTACCACCTAATGCAACAATTAATGCTCAAATATACTGTCAGCAATTAGAGCATTTGAACCAAGCTTTGAGGAAAAAAGACCTCCTCTAGTGAATCGAAAAGAGGTGATGTTTCATCAGGACAATGCGTGACCCCACACAGCAAGAATCACGTCACAAAAGATCGAAGAACTTGGTTGGGAGAAAATTCCTCATCCACCTTATTCTTCCGATCTTGCTCCTTCAGACTACCATTTGTTTCGTAGCTTACAGAATCATTTGGAAGAAACAGCTTTTGTAACACAGGAAGAGGTTAAAACTGACATTTGTGAGTTCTTCGAATCAAAGCCAAAATAATTTTACAGTAATGGAATTAGTAAGCTTGTTAATAGATGGAAGGAAGTCATAGATAATCAGGGAAAATACATTGTTGATTGAATCTGTAATTAAATGTAACATTTGGTCACTTGTTTTCTTTATTCAAAATTTTGGCATCTTCAATTCATTGTTTGTGTCTTGGGATGTTCTTGCCAACAATCATACATTTTGTCTTCTTGACAGTCTTAAAAAAATTAAAATCTTAATGTTGAAATTGAGACTTGCAATAAGAATATTTTAAGTTTTCATTTTAAATTTATTTACACTATTTACATAGTTTAGACTCTTGTCCCCATCCTTATTGTTATAGTCATAGTGTTTCAGCCATTGTATGCTCCAGCCATCTTCAAGTGATATACATTGGAATTTCAAACTGCTCTTTATTTCATCCACCAGATTAGATTGTTCTAGTTTCACATACCTTGCCCTTTCTGGATATCTCAGTTTCAGTTATTCCCCTTTAGTAACTCTCCAAGTTTTTGTTCACCTCTGCTGTGGCCAGGTATTGAACTCATAACTCTTTGGGTCAAGTCACTGGATTTACTTCAACAAACATTTTTATTCACTGGGCCAGTATTTCAACTTTACTGAATCTCTCTTTAACTACCAAAATTGCTTTAAACTTTGATTTTGACCACAAATCAATACTTTTGCTTTGATTAGTCACATAAAATGTGATACTAAGTCTTAGTCCATTGTATTGTAGTGACATGCATAAGAGCTCACACAAATATTTCCACTTCAAGAATGTAAATATACATGATAAAAACTCATCTCTATACAAGTAGATCCATACATAAGATATGAAAATAATCTGTTTTGAAAAATATTAACAATTATGAATCAATCACAAGTTTTAAAAATTACCAACAATACATTTTAAAACAAAATGACCAACAATACATTTTATCTGTAGTTGAAGACATAAAATTTCATTAAAAATATTTAGATTTCAGCATTAAATAACCCATAGAGGTTGATATACAGCTAAACAATCAATCAATGAAACAATTAGCATGAAAGAACTCTTTCATGACATTAACCACTAGTAATTATGTTCACACAAACATGTATATGCAGAAAAGCTGAGTATCATTTACCATGTCAAAAGTAAAAGCAGAATAAAATATATTATATTTTTATTACTTCAGAGCTCCTAAGAAAACTAAATTTCAGCATTAAATGACCCATAAGGTGTTGATATGACGTTAAACAAACAAATCAAATCAGATCACTCACTGTGGCTTTCTGCATTCTTATCACCTTGCTTAGGGTGAAATCTTTAAAAAAAATGTTCACTCAAGTTCTGGGCTAAACTTGACACACAACAGATGTTCAAAGTAACTGAGAGAGAAGCTGTTCATGCCTGGAGAAAACTCAGGGTTTGATCAGTGATGACGAAATGATACTTGCTTAATTTTGTAACTTACAATCCTAGCTTCTGGAATGAATCTTTGGCCAGCCCGATACATCTTAAGATCTCAGTGTCGCACTTTCTATCTTCTGTCAGAACACTTTCCAAATATTTAAATTTCCACAACTGCTTGATTTTAGTGTCCTAATCGCATTTACTGATGACCATGCATTCTGACTTCTTGTAGTTTATGGTTAGTCCCTTCTTCTCATTCTCCTTTGCTACCTTCTGTACGAGGTTTTGTAGTTTCCTTTCCGTGCCTGCTATCAGAACTGTATCATTTGCATATCCAATGTTGTTAAGATTGTGGTCTCCAATGATGAATCCTAGTAGGGTTTCCAATTCTCTCAGAAATGCCTCACTGTATAGGTTGAATAAGTCTGGTGAGAAGACACATCCTTGCCTTATGCCTCTTTCTGTTTTTGTATATCTGCAGAACTCATATATTACGAGACAGGAGGATTTTGTTGATAACAAAGGAAAGAGCACATGTGATACCTGTCCTCCTTTACGGCAGCAAATTTTAGACAGTCTCTTCAGAGACAAAGAAAATAATAGAGGTAACACAGGTATGGTTTTACAGAAGGATGCTGAGGACACTATGGACCAAACATGTGAGCAATGATGAGCTTTTGGAGAGGATGCAAACAAAGAGGTAACTTATACTTAGCATCAGGAAGAGGCAGCTAAAATATCTGCGACGTGTAATGAGAAAGGAAGGCTTGAAAAATCTGATACTCACAGGGTGGATAGAGGGAAAGAGGGACAAGAGAAAGCAATGCTTGACATACTTAATGGGTTTAAGCAAGTGGATGGCAGAACAGGGTCTGGAAGAAATAACAAAAAGACAAAACTTATTGAGAGCTACAAAGGACAAGAAGAAGTGGAAAGCCATGATTGCCTATGTCCTGAAGGGACACAGCACATGAAAGAAGTTACAAGCCAGTTTTCACCCACTGATCTGTTAGAGCTAGATCAGAGGAGAGATCTGCTGTCAAATTTAGATTATCTTTATTCTTGGAGATACTTCTATACACCATGATATCATTTGTATAGTTATTTACTACTTATCCAAGAATGTTCTTAGACAGAGTGTCAATAAAAAGTAGAAAGAGGTTAGAATTGAAGAGATGCCTACATTGATATGAAGGGCTTCAGAAGACTAGCCATTCATCACAACCTTTATGAACTAACCTGATAGAAAGAATTTGATAATTATGTAGACTCTTCCAGAAATGGCAGAACTGGAGAGTTTGTTGGTTGGTTGTTTTTGTTTAGCAACATATCAACACCTCTATGGGTTATTTAATACCGAAATCTAAATATTTTGTACATAATTTCATTTTTGGGGAAGATAATAATGGTTTTATTGAAACAAGTCTTACTAATTAATCCATAACTGGGGGGGGGGGGAGAAAAATTTGATTCATATCTATCCTAAGGGTATTTGCATGCAAGTACATATAATAAACCAAACTGTAATTGAAACTCACTCTCCAATTAACAATACTAAGCCATTATACATTACACCACGTGCACATCCAAGCTTACAGCACTTGGTTTTCTCAAGTTATTGCCAAGCTCAGTATTTGCCAGACTCAACATTATTTAACTTTGGTGATTGTACAGGAACTGGGTGTTTCAATGTGATGCATCCATAAGCCTGAAGAATTTGTGTAGCACTCCCATATATAACATCTCAAAAGCCTTTGAGATATCTACACCAATTGCTCTTGTGATGAAGTTACTATCAAGTGCTTTTGTTTAACTTTGAAAAAAATGAACTATTAATAACTTATTTCACAGAACATGTAAGTCACTTGTGAACACAAAAAACAAAAAATCTTTAGCGGCCATCACCTTGGTAAATATCGTTATTTATATTTTTAAATTTAAATGTTTTATTTTTACATCAGATTGAATGACATGCATTGAATTCATTTTTGTGTGGCAATGTCTTTGATGTTAGATGATTTCTTTATGAAATTACAATTTAATACTTAAGCACAAAAATCTTCAAACACAATCACTCCACAGTATATCGAAAATATAAAAAAAAATCTATATTAAAATCATTTTAAAAAATCTATATTAAAATCATCTTACAGTATTTTAAAAATATGACTTTAAAATGTTAATATTGTTATTTTTAATTTTTCCCCTACTTAAATTCTATGAACTAAACAGGCTTGATGTCTGATCAAGATTTAATAACTAATTGGTAAATAGATTTTGTTGGAGGTGATAACAGACAGTGAGAAACTTATCTCCCTTGATGGTAATTCTTTTATCTAACAAGTCATCTGCATAAAAATAAAGGAAACTCTGTTAATGAGAAATCGTGATATTGTTTACACCTGTTAGAAATTATCTGTCACATCCATCTGTTTAAGGATGTTCAATGTGATTGGTTGTATTGACAGTGACATTATAAGAATATTTAACTACAGAGAAAGTAGAGATTATTTTCAGAAAAAGAAATGTTTTATTTGAGCAAGTAAACAGAGATAAAAATTAAGACAGTAATATTTTTTCTTTTCTGTAATAAGGATAAGAAATTATTTTATACAAAAGAAACTTAATGAACTACAACATAAAAAAAAAATTAAGAAAAGAAACCAGGTTTTATTATTTATATATATATTTTTGGTGGCTAACAGCTAGAATACCAGAATTCCAAGATGAAGTATTTTCACAAACCTATCAACTCTCCTGTCAGTGCCAGGAGATTCCCAGTTTTGAGACCTTTATCCAGTTTCCTAGTTTGTAAATAGTGTTAACTATTAAACATTACCTTTCTGCCAAGTTTTTCAATTTTTAAAAGATTCTCCCTGTAAATAATGTGTTGAGCTTTTTCCACTAAATGTAGCCAAGTGAAATTAATACCTATTCAGTCAACATCTGTTTTCAAAACTATTCCACCATTTTGGGTCATGATTCAGTTGAATTATTCCAGAGATAATATTTTTCAATAAATGATTTGCTGAATTGAGGCTTGTGTACAAGTGAAACATTGGCCAGAAATGGGTTAATATTGGTCAAAATGATGTCCCTGTTGGGAATAACTGCTGTGAATTCAAAGAATGATGTTTTAGAGTTAACATTTTGGGGTTGTTTTAAAATATTTCTGCTTCTTCCTGTTTTTTAGTAAAACCTCCCTTTTTTTACTTAGAGATCAAAATACCCAGGTTTTAAAATTTTTACTTTGACAGGACTGTTTTAATTATGCCACATATTATTCTGACTAGTATCATTTTTATAAATTTTATTCAAACTATAGAATTTATTTTTTTTTATGTTGTTGATACAATGTTTCAACTAATCCATTAAGCTGCTATTTTCAAGAGTATAATCCATATGAAGAAGAATAAAACAAAACAAACAAATCTATAGTATTAATGACTCTTATCAAAGTTATATAAATTGTAAGTTCAGCATATTTTATTTATGAAATGTGGCCTGTCCACATTTAAAATATCTCAAAGTTCAGTTTTGTGGCTTTGATACTATCAGAATGAACCTTAACATATATGTATGAACAGATACTCTCCCATTGGGTTACTCAGTTGTCAGTAAAATATCATTATGAAATGTGACCTGTCCACTCATTTAAAATATCTCAAAGTCCAGTTTTGTGGATCTGATATAACTATCATATATGCTTGAACAGATATTCTCCTGTGAGGTTACTCAGTCATTAGTGAAATAACATTGAATGAAGTTGTGTAGTGTGTGAATGTCACATTTACTATGATTGAGTAATGTTATACATCATAACATGTGCACTTTTTATTCCAAAATGCATTACCTAGGTACAGTCTGGATTTGATTCCCTGTGACTTTTGTTTATTGCTATTGAAATAGGGCAATTTTAGACTGTAAATGAGATTAAGGAGAATGTAATGATGGCAGTCCCGAATGAAAACACCAGACTTTGAAAAGTGAAATGGACACTGGGATATGTGTATGAGGGCCTATAATAGGAGGACTTTGAAGAGGACCAAGGAACTATTGCCTTATGTAGGTTTTTATTGCCTTATGTAGGTTTTTGCATAGATTATTTCTAGACAGCATAGATTGATTTCAATTGTAAAGAAACTTAACAAATATCATAGAAGTCTGTTCAAATGCTAACAATCTAATAATAATAATACAAGGTGTATTCCAAAAGTATCTAACTTTATTTTTTCCTGCCAAAACTAATGCTGTCTGGGCAAAATCATTTGGTTCAAAAATGACACCTCTCTTCCTGCACATACATGAAAATTTTTGCGCTGGTTGGTCATATAAATTCCTGGCTGTTATACATAGAGTTCTGATGTATAGTTCCCGCTCATCATACACATAGCATTTGCAAGACTTATAAATATATGATGTTAAAACAGAGGAGTTAAGAAATATCGAAAGTAGTTAGTACCAAGATGAATCACCACTTTGGTATACGATGTACTGTAATCTTGGCTGTGTGAGGGCTGCAATTGAAAATGGCTCAGAATTGAAAATCTGAGTACTGAGGTACAATTCCAGTCAGGCTAATCATATTCTCTTACGTGTAAATACATTAAAAAAAGCATGAATCTACCTCTTCTATTCCACATGAATCCACCACTTCTGTCCCACAATAACCTGCAAATACTCTTTAGAAAGGCATGAATCCACTTTTTCTTATGCCACATGAATCCACCACTTCTGTCCAACAATTACCTGCAAATACTCTTCAGAAAGGCATGAATCCACTTTTTCTATGCCACATGAATCCACCGCTTCTGTCCCACAATTACCTGCAAATACTCTTCAGGAAGGCATGAATCCATTTTTTCTATGCCACATGAATCCACCACTTCTGTCCAACAATTACCTGCAAATACTCTTCAGAAAGGCATGAATCCACTTTTTCTATGCCACATGAATCCACCACTTCTGTCCCATAATTACCTGCAAATACTCTTCAGAAAGGCATGAATCCATTTTTTCTATGCCACATGAATCCACCACTTCTGTCCCACAATTACCTGCAAATACTCTTCAGAAAGGTATGAAGGCACTTTTTCTATGCCACATGAATCTACCACTTCTGTCCCATAATTACCTGCAAATACTCTTCAGAAAGGCATGAATCCATTTTTTCTATGCCACATGAATCCACCACTTCTGTCCCACAATTACCTGCAAATACTCTTCAGAAAGGTATGAAGGCACTTTTTCTATGCCACATGAATCTACCACTTCTGTCCCATAATTACCTGCAAATACTCTTCAGAAAGGCATGAATCCATTTTTTCTATGCCACATGAATCCACCACTTCTGTCACATAATTACCTGCAAATACTCTTCAGAAAGGTATGAATGCACTTTTTCTATGCCACATGAATCATTTTACTCCTCTACATGCTTCCAAAACACCACTTACATGGTCAGGCATGAACTCTATGAGATCATGAAAGTTTTCTTTGGGGGTCTGGTACCATTATACTGACATCATATCCTTTAACTGCTGTTGTTATGTAGATTTTGCAGAATGGACTTGTTACTCCAACACATTCCATATGTGCTCAACTGAGAGTTGCTGAGTTTCATGACTAGGACAACACAGCAAAGTTTTGTCTATCGGAATTTCTGGGTTGAGGAGTTATCACTATTTGCATTATTTACATTCAGACTAATGTCCTCATCTTTGTTGTTGCTATCATAATATTTCAGCCATTGTGCCATCTGAACCAAAAACAATATGTATTTTGCTCTTCCATGTCCACTACTGATGTCCTGTCATTACACACAGAATCAAAAAGGCACTAGACAATAAATTCATTCACAAGAGTGATCACCTGAGATATATCAAAGGTCTTTGACAAGGTGTGACATAGGGGGTTGCTACACAAACTCTCCAGCTATGGCATATTTGGAAGTGCCTTCACAATTATCAAGGCCTTCCTCTCAGAATGATAGTCATTGTTAATAGCCAATCTTATGAAGTCCATAAATCAATGCAGACATTCCTCAAGGCTCTCTTCTTGCTTCGAACTTCTTTCTGCTTTTTATTAATGATCTACCTAAGAACATATTCAAATATTTACTGAAAATCTATGCAAATGACATAAAAGTGTCTGTATAGTTCCACCTCCAAAAACCTAGATAACCACAAGCAAGAAGTATGAGAAAAGAAACTGTTAGCATAGAATTTACGGTTACATCTAGTCAACTCAACTGTAAATTGATGAGATCTCGATGCCAGTCTAATAATGTGCTTAAATTTTAAAAAGACTTGGTACCATAGCAAAGAGTTTATCTGAACAATTACCATGAAACTATAGAAAAGGCACAATTTTATAGCAGTAGGAAATTGACTGAAACTGAGATGCCACATCAGGACCAATAATATTGCAGATTCTTCATTAGATTTTTATCAAGGAGCTTTAAATAAATAGCAGGAGCACCAGACAATATGTGGTAGCAATATTCTAAGCATGGTAGACTTATTAATATGTACAACTGATTCTGGAGAGAAAAATTTTCTCACATAACACAGGTGATCTAGCAATGGATACAATATAATCTTTCCACTTCATGTCAGCCAACAACGTTAGCCCGAGAAAGCACAATACGCCACTCTCCTGCAGGTTAGTATCAGCCATACTGATGGAAGGCAAAGGTCTCACAGATGATTAATGGAGAGCAGTTTAGTTTTAGAGGCATTAAAATGAAAAAGTCATGTTTTAATCCAGTTAACAACAGACTGAAGGTCATTTTGAACTTATTAAACTGATCAGACTTAATATCAAGACAGGACTAAATGGTTGTGTTATTGATTCCCTAATTGTTATAATCTTAACGACTTCAAGTTTTGGGTCAACTGTTATGTTATGTTTCTTATATATCCTCCAATTCTTACCTCTGTTTGTTATGTTCATAGAAACAAACTTATCCCTTAACACTCTACTTTTGTATTGGGTAAACAATTCTTCAAAAGAAACTTTAAGGTTTGGCTGACTTGTAATGGCACATAGCAAGACAAGTAAAATAAAAGTGAAAGCAAAAAAAGATGGAAAGAGGGATAAAAAGTGAAAATGAAATTAAGAGAAAGAGAAAGAGAAAGGAGACTTGGAAAAAAAATTGGGAAAAAGGGAGAAAAATGAAAGAGAAAGAAAGAGAAGGAAATAGCAAATGAAAGAGAAAGAAAGAGAAAGAAATAGCAAATGAAAGAGAAAGTAAGAGAAAGAAAGAGCAAATGAAAGAGAAAAAAAAAGAAGTAAATATCAAATGAAAAAGAAAGTAAGAGAAAGAAATATCAAATGAAAAAGAAAGTAAGAGAAGGAAATATGAAACGAAAAAGAAAGTAAGAGAAGGAAATAGCAAATAAAAAAGAAATTATGAGAAGGAAATATCGAATGGAAAAAGAAAGTAAGACAAGGAAATATCAAATGAAAAAGAAAATAAGAGAAGGAAATATAAAATGAAAAAGAAAGTAAGAGAAAGAAATAGCAAATGAAAAAAAAGGTATGAGAAGGAAATAGCAGTTGAAAAAGAAAGTAAGAGAAAAAAATAGCAAATGAAAAAGAAAGTATGAGAAGTAAATATAAAATGAAAAAGAAAAATAAGAGAATGAAATATCAAATGAAAAAGAAAGTAAGAGAAGGAATTATCAAATGAAAAAGAAAGTAAGAAAAGGAAATATCAAATGAAAAAGAAAGTAAGAGAAAGAAATTGCAAATGAAAAAGACAGTAAGAGAAGGAAATAACAAATGAAAAAGAAATTAAGAGAAGGAAATAGTAAATGAAAAAGAAAGTAAGAGAAGGAAATAGCAAATAAAAAAAATTATGAGAAAGAAATATCAAATGAAAAACAAAGTATGAGAAGGAAATATAAAAAGAAAAAAAACAGAAGGAAATATCAAATGAAAAAGAAAGTAAGAGAAGTAAATAGCAGTTGCAAAAGAAAGTGAGAGAAAGAAATAGCAAATGAAAAAGAAACAATAAAAGAAAATAAGGGAGGCAAATAGCAAATAAAAAAGACAGTATGAGAAGGAAATATCAAACGAAAATAAAGTAAGAGAAGGAAATGGCAAATGAAAAAGAAAGTAAGGGAAAAATATCAAATGAAAAAGACTGTAAGAGAAGGAAATATCAAATGAAAGAGAAATTAAGAGAAGGAAATAGCAAATGAAAAAGAAAGTAAGAGAAGTAAATAGCAAATAAAAAAGAAAATAAGAGAAGGAAATATCAAATGAAAAAGAAATTAAGAGAAAGAAATAGCAAATGAAAAGGAAAGTAGGAGAGGTAAATATAAAGTATTAAAGAAAGTAAGAGAAAGAAATATCAAATGAAAAAGAAAGTGAGAGAAGGAAATATAAAATGAAAAAGAAAGTAAGAGAAGGAAATATAAAATGAAAAAGAAAATAGGAGAAGGAAATAATGAATGAAAAAGAAAGTATGAGAAGGAAATATCAAATGAAAAAGAAAGTAAGAGAAAGAAATATCGAATGAAAAGGAAAGTAAGAGAAAGAATTAGCAAATGAAAAAGAAAGTAAGAGAAGGAATTATCAAATGAAAAAGAAAGTAAGAGACGGAAATAGCAAATGAAAAAGAAAGTAAGAGAACGAAATATCAAATGAAAAAGAAATTACGAAAAGTAAATATAAAATGAAAAAGAAAATAAGAGAAGGAAATAGCAAATGAAAAAGTAAGTAAGAGAAGGAAATATGAAATGAAAAAGAAAGTAAGAGAAAGAAAGAGCAAACGAAAAAGAAAGTATGAGAAGAAAATATAAAAGGAAAAAGAAAGTAAGAGAAGGAAATATCAAATGAAAAAGAAAGTAAGAGAAGGAAATAGCAAATGAAAAAGAAAGTATGAGAAGTAAATAGCAGTTCAAAGAGAAAGTAAGAGAAGGAATTAGCAAATGAAAAAGAAAGTAAGAGAAAGATATAGCAAATGAAAAAGAAAGTAAGAGACGGAAATAGCAGTTCAAAAAGAAAGTAAGAGAAGGAAATATGAAATGAAAAAGAAAGTATGAGAAGGAAATAG
The DNA here is from genome assembly GCA_963932145.1 of Acanthosepion lycidas. Taxonomy (NCBI): domain Eukaryota; kingdom Metazoa; phylum Mollusca; class Cephalopoda; order Sepiida; family Sepiidae; genus Acanthosepion; species Acanthosepion lycidas. The sequence goes on from OZ010590.1 coordinate 59,377,953, forward strand.
CAAATGAAAAAGAAAGTAAGAGAATGAAATAGCAAATGAAAAAGAAAGTAAGAGAAAGAAATAGCAAATGAAAAAAGTATGAGAAGGAAATATCAGATGAAAAAGAAAGGAAGAGAAAGAAATATCAAATGAAAAAGAAAGTAAGAGAAGTAAATAGCAGTTCAAAGAGAAAGTAAGAGAAGGAATTAGCAAATGAAAAAGAAAGTAAGAGAAAGATATAGCAAATGAAAAAGAAAGTATGAGAAGTAAATATGAAATGAAAAAGAAAGTAAGAGAAAGAAATATCAAATGAAAAAGAAAGAGAAGGAAATATGAAATGAAAAAGAAATTAAGAGTAGGAAAAAGCAAATGAAAAAGAAAGTAAGAGAAGGAAATAGCAAATGAAAATGAAAGTAAGAGAAAGAAATATCAAATGAAAAAGAAAGTATGAGAAGGAAATAGCAAATGAAAAAGAAAGTAAGAGAAGGAAATATCAAATGAAAAAGAGATTAAGAGAAGGAAATAGAAAATGAAAAAGAAAGTAAGAGAAATAAATATCAAATTAAAAAGAAAGTAAGAGAAGGAAATAGCAAATGAAAAATGTAAGAGAAGGAAATATCAAATGAAAAAGAAAGTAAGAGAATTAAATAGCAATTGAAAAAGAAAGCAAGTGATGTAAATATGAAATGAAAAAGAAAGTAAGAGAAGGAAATAGCAAATGAAAAAGAAAGTAAGAAAAAGAAATATCAACAAATATACGTTAAATTATGTTAAATTTATGAATGTTGAATTTTAACATTTATACATAATATATATACATACATATATATATATATATATATATATATATATATATATATATATACGTTTCATTAAATAATATAGACAAGTGTTGACTATATTTTATGTAAGTTTTTTTCGTAACATCTGTTAAGTTTAATAACATTATCGTTTAACGAAGAAAGAAATTCACAATATAATCCATATTTTTTTAATACAATCTAAGCTTTCCGCTTACATAAGCCATTATTAAAGATGTCAATTACAACATATTAAGCAATATACTGACAAGACAGTGATGATAGTCTGTCATTGTTTACAGAGATGATTTCTAAGCAAAGATAAACACGTGCATATAAGACGCTAGTAGCGAAAATCGCACTGCATCTCATGACGTCACACATGACCACACGTGAGTGAATTGGAGAAGTATAAAGTATGGGAAGCCGTTGGTATAAACCAGTGGCTTCTCCAACGAATTAAATAATATTTTTTTGGTCACACCACAAACTCGCTTTCACGACTCTTGACACTACATTTGAATGAAAACTCTAACATTTTTAGGCATTTAAAACAACATGCCTGCCCGCACACACAATTCCGTAAAATATTTGTCGAAAACACAATTATACTTCGACATGAAAACAATAGACAAAAACTAAAATCCTTGAAGCATTATACATCAAACAGTTGAAACCCAACTTAAACAAAATCAATTATGGCATCTCTACAAATATTCTTAAATATCTATAATTGGTAACAGAAGCCATTAGTCAACACTTGTCTATATTATTTAATGAAACGGATATATATATATATATATATATATATATATATATATAATTTGATTTGTTTATAGATAATGAATTTATAAATAATGAATATTATTTCAAAGGAAATATTAACAAAAATGAGTTAAATAAAAAAGAAAGAGTGAAGTGAAGAGAAAAAATGAAGGTAAAAAAAAGAAAGAAAGGCAAGAAGAAAAAAGAAAAATGCTAAATTAAAGTTAATGATATTAAACAAATATAAAATAAGAAAAATGAAAAAGAATATGCACTGAAAGAATAAATCGAAATAACCAATAATAAAGAATAAAACTAATAATAATAATAATAATAATAATAATAATAAAGAATAAAACTAATTTATATATATAATATTTCTGAAGAAAAGACAGTATACAATAAGAAAAGAATTATATAGGAATAAAGTGTCACTGCCGACACTTGATTTTGAACATAGATCACCAGCGAGTAAAAAAGGCGATCCCATTATTGAATTAAGTAGATCACATGACCATAGAGGAAACACATATGTAGAATGTAGCTTGGTGACTAATTAATTGCTTTTTCTCCTCTATCACTATTCGGATCACCATTTCTAGTCTATTCTCTATTACTATACGGACCGCTATTCTCTACTCTATTCGCCATACTATTTCTCTATTCGGATCACTACATGGGTTACTATTTGACCGAGTATTATCAAGCAAGTGCTATTAGTGCGAGATTATTCAAAGGTGTCTGACATCAGCATTGTTCAATGGCGTACTGTAGTTGTATCTGCGATTACAAAGTCTCTAGTACAACGAGCATTGCAAAAATGACAACATTGACATTATAAAAGTATCAAATGAGTGTTCATTGATATCACAAAAAGTATATATTAATAGATTTCTTAGTCCATTAAATCAGATACCCTGTATATTAAAAATACTACACATCAAACTACAGTTATTTAATAAATGATAATTCATTACCTCTTAATTTGGACTGCGCATATCAAGGAAAGTCTTCTAGTAGACACCTGCAAGACAAGATAGGCTTCAGGACTTGAGAGTAAAGACAACATCACGTGCCAGACTTATGAGTAGAAACAGCTGTTATGACATCCATCAGCTTTCCTTTTCAGGGTCCAAGAAAAAGCATGTAACACAGTTCTATATATTTTTATGATGTTCTCTTTCTGAAAATATAATCTTCTTTTAAAATTCTCCATACTTTTCCTTAACCGTCTTTTTAAAAATAAATCTTTATTGTTTGGCTATCTGTTGCCAAATTTGCCTAATATATAGAAGTTTCTAATGAAATGTAATACATGACAAATTATCATGATTTGACAGTTAAAAGAATGTTTATTTTCAACGGAATAAATTCTGAATCCTTACAACGTTTTCTGTCTTTAAATAAATCAGTTTACTATAATTTCCAAGTTTTAGGTTCTTATACAGTGCGCGGTGGATAAATTGTCATCTAAATTACACAAACACTAGCATATCATTTTAACAGATATTTTTACCAAAATTACACAAAAATATCTTGAAATACTAAAGAGAAAATTTATTCAATAAAATCCCCATTGGCTTTAACTATGGCCCCTAAACAACATCTGCAAGTTTTCTAGACAGTCTCCTTGTTTAAGTTGATGAATGCTGACATGATCATTACCCCTTTTTTTTTGTTTTATGTGGAGTTTTGTTGGTCTTTCACTTAACTGCTCCCTGCACATAATAATCAAGGCGTTGCAGTCTAGAGAATTAGGTGACCAAATGTAAAGGATGATGTGGTCACAGAAATTGTCTGACAATGACTGAGTTATTCTGTTTGTGTGGCATGGTGCAGAGTCCTGTTGTCAGACATAGTGTCTTCCTACAGCCACCCTCTTGACCCAGGGTAATACTTCATCCTCAAAGCACTTGATGTAGGCCACGATGTTGAATCTGAGGTCCTGTGGGAAGATGAATGGAGGAACAACGTTGCCACCACTAGTGATCACTCCAAATATCTTCATAATCACCATTAGACAAATCCAACTTTTTCAGAATCCTCTGCATTATCCTCAGTTTGACACCCAAACACTCTGAAATGTCAGTATTGGAGATTCCGGCGTAAATGCCAAGTAGTACAGCATGCCGTTTCCGAATTTCTGAATTGCGTCATGGTGCACTTTTTCTCACAGACGGTGCCCAATTGACCCTATTATATTGTGCAGTAGGCAAAATCAAAAAATAAGCAACGCGCATGCGCGGAATTTAAAATACAAAATGGCGACAATTTACCTATCGCATCCTGTATAATAAAGTGTTTTCGTGAACCAGAACTATTAGGTTGGTGCAAAAATAATTTCGTTTTCTAACATATGTTACTATGTGAGAAAACGAAATTATTTTTGCACCAACCTAATACTTAACGGTAATAGTAATGGTGAAATTAGTCGAAAGATTCGACATTCATTGACAAAACATTTAGTTAGTGTTTGGTTGACTTTTATAAAACAGATTTTTTTCGGGAAAACAGACATCTCAGATCCTCTATTCTCGTTCTTTCTTGCATTGATAAGAATTTCCTTCCAATTTTTTTGTTTTTGTTAGTATGGAACGTTAACATCTATATGGTTATATCATTATTTTCTTTTCTAAGTGCACGAGCTGTCTATTCTTTTAGTTCCTGCTGTTGGAAGTGTTCAATGATATGTTTTTTGTAATTTGGTTAGGCGTTTTGTTTTGATTTTGTGGCATCAGTCTGTAAGGTTTGATGAAACTTGAGGGATCGCACACACCCACGCACAAAGAATAAGAATACTGATATCTATCTTGTGAGACAGACCCTTCAAATCTCGTGCAAACAACATCATGTGTTAAGCCTATCAATAAGAATTGTTTTGTTATTTTTCTCAGATTGGCAGAGCCTTATACAAGAACATCTAGTGGGATACGATTTGAAATAAATAAGAAAGAAAAAGAAAGTGAGAAAAACTCTAGAAATGTTAGCAACCAAATTCAAACAGTGGTGAAAGATGGATGATGCAGTGTAATGTTTTTCTAATGAATTATGTATTGTATTATTAAATGTCACTATATTTTTACTGGTCAAATTATGGTAATTAACAACGTGTCCTGCCAAGAGTAGCCATGGTAAAATGCAAAATAAGTAACAAAACTGTTCAACAAACAGAATTGACAAAGTTTGCGATAAAAAGAAAAGAACAAGGTGAGAAATAATATAAAGCAAACAAACAGTATATGCAAAGCAAATCCACAGTAATACGGCAAAGCAACAGTAATATGGCAAAAAGTTAACAAACTAAGAATTGGGGTTGACACAAGAGCGAACGTAGCGTTTTGTCTTCAAAACTAGAAAGATCGGGACTGAGTCAGATGAAACTGAGAAACGGCCTATTTTAATGGCTAGGAAAATATCCCAGCATGCATTTGTGTGCTTCTGCCTATAAATTACAGAGGGGCAAGTGTTTTGCAGTCATTCCCAGATAGAGTTGAATCAACATAAATTTGAGACAATAACGACGAAATATTAACGGTTATGGTGTAGCGATATAAAAATAAATAAATAAAAATAAACACATAATAACAAAGAGACCAACATTTCTTCCTCTCTAAAAATAGATGTATATTCAAAATCATAAGGTCACACAGCCATATTTCGCCCACCCAATCGGATAGCTTTCACAACCAGGATATAAGGCAATGTGCCAATGGAAACCAAAGCAACACTTTCGAAGGGAATCTTTATAGATGTGTATAATGAAACAGAAAATTAGCCTAAACCAGAATCGATTAATTAATTTTGCACATTCTCTAATGCTACGGTCATTGTAGCATGCGTAAAATACGATATTTTGCACGACTCGCTGGGGACATTAGACTGCAAAACTGATCTGTTACATTTGGAAAACTATATACCTTCCTTCACCTACATGGTTAAGCAGGCAGCTACTACAGTTGAATACATACATACATATATATGTTTACTTCCTCCCGGACATTCTCTCTCTCTCTCTCTCTCTCCACCCGATGTCTTGAAACTTCAACATTCACCTTATAATTCTGCATTATTATATTGTTTTATATAAAGTTTATTTTGTATTTATCATCACTCTGTCCATTTTCTTTTAATCATTACGCAAGAACAATATACACCCAAACCAAATACAGCGATATGTGGCGGGAATGCTTCTGTTACTTAAAAGAAAGAATACAATGGAAACATTATCGGATATTATGTTTTCATGAATAACGATTATTTTTCTTTAAACTCGGAAAGACTACTGTTTAAAGAGATTAACATACATACACACACACACAAGCAGATAGATAGATAGATAGATAGATAGATAGATAGATAGATAGATAGATAGATAGATAGATAAACGTTATATTTAGTGAGAAAAGATAAGAAAAAATGTCGGTTTATAAATAAAAATTCCTTAGAAATTTCGGATAAAAAATAAAGGTTATAGGTTTTGAAAGATTCCAAAGGCAGGGTTGCATTTCTTAAAAAAAGAGTAATTGATCTGAGTAGTCTAAATAACGCCTAGCTTGAAGTTGATATCCCCAATTTAAGGACACAGGCTCGATCTCAGCCAAAAGACATAATTGTTTATTAGGAAGACTTTCCATTCCACAAGCGAGTACACGTCAACTATACTGCTTGAAATACTGTAAGGAACTGTTCGGGGAAACACAGGATGTCTATTTAAGCACGTGCATCCTCTAAATATAACGTTTATTGTAATAAGAAATAATGTCGAGTTTTAAATAACGTCAATTAATTCTTTAGAAATTATTTAATTTAAGTTTAATACACATACACACACACATACACACACACAGATATAGATATGTATAGGCAATAATAGTTAATCTAACAATAACATTTATTAGATTAATGTATGCAATCTTGAACGAAATGGGTTCGGGCTAAACGCTCCTACTGCCATCGAATGACAAAAATAGGACAAACTTATTTAGTTACCGATTACTTATAACCAAAGCTGAATAAACGGTTCTAAATTAGTGAGGGGTGCTGTAAAGTTTCTAAGTCAGTGAGGGGTGCTGCAAAAATCCAACTTAGCACATACGTGGTTTTGTGATGATTCTACAGACAGTTTATTTAAAAAAAAGGGGTGGGCTAAGCACCGAAGTGCAGATTCGACATATGAGGGTGGGCTTAAAGTTCATGGGCTGACTTGGTGAATGATTCTTATTCAGGTAAATTGATATCTGGCTGTTCGAACAAGATTTCAGAAGTAAGTAGTAGTGACTTCTCTTGGAAATTGACAAAGTTTGGCAACGTGGATCTTAACGAGTACCCACAGAAAAATCGGCTTAGCAAACTGAAAAGGACATTCATACTGACATGGTTACTACATTAAGAGATTGCGCTCTAGTTTTATCAACAGAGCAAAATTGGGCAACTGAATTTAGGAGAAGAAGGGAGAGTCTTCAATATGACCCAGTGTCTGGACGTGCTGCAACTGCCACCATAAAGAAAAACATTGTACCTGTTTACCATATGATTAACAATAGGCGATTAACAATAAATGAAATAGTCAATGTTGTTAGCATATCTCATGAGAGAGTTGAGAATATTCTACACAATGAACTGCTCGGTGGGTGCTACGTCTTCTGACACCTGATGAAAATCACATCACGGGAAAATCTGACATTGTTTGAGGCAGATCCAGCTGGTTTCCTTGAACATTTTCTAACCCAAGATGAGTGTTGGATTCATCACTTTGAACCAGAGACATAGACACAATCCATGAAGTGGAAATACCCCTCCTCATCTGCTCCAAAGAAGGCCAAGGTCGTTTCAAGGAACGTTATGGCTTTAAAGACATTGTGTTTATCTATAAATGGGCAACACCGTCAATCCCGAAGCAGTTACGGTAGGTTATCAAAATTAAACGCCCGGGAAAATTGACGAAAGGGGTCTTGTTTTATCAGGACAATGTCCCAGCACACAAGGCCTTGGTTTCAATGACTAATGTACGGCGTGACTGTGGCTTTGAACGGGTTAATCACATTCTCAATTCTATTCCCCACTGTATGGCAGTGGTGATGACGTTATATCTGCTGTTGATGACGTTTTTTGACCAACAGTATGAACAGTCTTCTTTGAACAGTCAGATGTCAGTTTACTTGGAAAGAAATGCTGCAGCTATTAATAAGAAAAGTTGAAATTAATGCATGCAAGATTTCACAACTGTAGAATCACTCCTTCATAGTCAGTCTAGGAACTTTTCAGACCACCCTCGTATATATTTATAGAGACAAAATCTAATTCTTCAGCTTCGGTGATTACTGAAGTAACTTATTGCCGTTATCTTTTCATCTCAACTCACACGTGTTTCTTGGACTGTTTTTCCTAATTAAAACATAATCTTCACTCCTGCCTGGTTCCAAGTCTGTTGGAAGTGTCAGTGGTTATCATACTCAATCATAGAACTTTTTGTTTCAATGCTGCTTTACACAACTAAATCATGTTACATTTTCTAAAGATTCTTATATGCTCCGACTTACAGTTATACCACATTGAAATATCGGTTCCCATAGGATCACCGAAGTTAAGCAACGTTGATCCTGTCAGTAACTAGTGGGTGACCACTTAGCATTACCAGGTGCTGTAAACTTGGGTGTGCGGCTGGTGTAGTAGATAACGGCTCAGAATTAGAAATCGCAGAACCGAGTTTCAATTCCAGTCGGGTTCATTATATTCACTTACAAGCAAATTCCCTTGGAAAATATATGAATCCACCTATTCTCTCTCTAGCTACTGACTTGTATCAGTAAAATCAATATCAGATGCTGTAAGCTTGGATGTGCAGCTGCTGTAATGGATAAGGGCTCTGAATTGGAAATCGTAGTACCGAGTTTCAATTCCAATCGGGTTCGTTATATTCACTTGCAAGCAAATACCCTTGGTAAAGGTATGAATCCACATCTTCTCTCCCAAGCTATGGACTTGTATCAGTAAATTCATTATTTTCTCTAATCTAAAAGTATTTATGTTTTTAAATAACTTGAAACGGGTTGATAAGCCGTAAAAACAAATCAATCAATCTTGTATGTTTACTAGAAAAAGCTGGGCTGAATCCAACCATCTTCGTTTTATACATAGGCAAAAATGTTGGAAGTAAAAAAGAAACAAAAGGCGGTATTTTCATGGCAGATGTTCAGGTGAACTACATTCCTTGGTTTCACCAGTTCAGATCTTCATAGTTGCATTGTTGGGCGGACTCTAGAAATGATCATTCTTCGATCAGTTCAATCTGAACCTCTTCAAATCTAGGGTCAACCAAACATATCCTCATACATGTACACTTTCTGTGCCCTCTCACTACGCTCTTGCAACAATCTCATTTAGTAATCCTCTACATTGAGTGGCTCTTGCGCCTTACTTTGGTGAACAATAGTAAAAATAAAAAAATCGGAAAAGGACGACGCTATCCTGATAGATTTTTCCTGGAAAAAACTAGAAATAAAATTCAACTTAAAACAAAATTGAGAATGAAAATAATATGAGAGATTAAACTTAATTTTCAGTCATATATCTCTAATGCTAAATTCATTCTTAAAATGAAAGAAAACAAAAACTCGTCTCTACAAGAAACAAGTTTTTCGGCACACTATAAGTTCTTTGCCTTATGAGGACATGTTGAACTAAATTTAGCGTGTGTAACAAATCAGATGAGATAGAGTTTATTTCTAAAATATCTTTATTTTATAAAGAAAATGTGGATGTAACATATGGTGTGAATTCCATTTCCCACAAGTGTCAGTGACAGAGAAGAAAACAGAAAGAAAAAGAAACTGTTTTTTTTTTTCCTTGCTTCAATCTTCAATCTCGACTTCCAACCTAAGTATCTTCCAACTAAGTAATTTCTTATTCAGTTGCAAGGAATTTGTTTAAAGAATAACGGCTTGAAATCATGCCTTATATATATATATATATATATATATATATATATATATATATATATATATATATTCAGTCGTGATTCTAGGGACAGATACCTCCTACTACCTATTACGCCCTCTCCCCCTTAATATACTTACTAGAATGTCAGTTAAACATCGCATGGTCAAAAACTTCTGTGGCCTGCAGATCGACTTTCCAAATAAGTTATCTGAATATACATTCTTTGAAATAACTGGAAGTCAAGCCCATGACTGTTTTTTTTTTCTTTTAAAGTACTTTCAGAAGTAGATCTCTACCATTTTTTATTCTTGTTTGAATTTCTAATGGATATCTCGGCTTTAACTAAATTAAAAGTGACCAACTTTTTTTTTAATAGGAATAGACATTTCTATCGACCGGTCCATACTACTCCCCCTTCTCTTGAACAGGAGTAAAAGCTTATACCTTGTTTAGGAAGGAGTTCTTGGTTCCTTGCTGCCATGAAATTTCTGTGATATATGTGTATGGTGGTAACATATCTGATGACGTCCCTTGCAATGAAGTTTTTAATCATCCTGTTAAAAAATGCACGTCTGAGGTCTCCTCCTAGGTGAAAGCCGGCATCAATGCTTACAAGTAAATGCCAAGTTAAATCACGTTCATCTCCTTGGTTCTCATGTATATGCTCGGCCGCTATAGCACAGAGGAATCATTTCTTCCGACAGTACCAGAGCAACACTTCTGATTACAACAGACGTCTGCTCGTAATGAGTGCAAGCGTGTCCTCAAAGAAACAAAGTTACTATTCGCTGATAGAAAGAAAAAGTTCGATTCGAGAGATTATTGACGGCTCTGCAAGAGCATGCTGAACAACAGCAAATTATCAATCCCGCCTCTATTCAAACAATTCGAAGTCCTGACATATACAGCAGGTAAGGTTGAATGCTTTGCTCGGAAATTCTCTCCCAAATCAACACTCAACTCATTTGGAGTACCCGCACCTGATTTCTCCCTAGAATTGAAGCTATACTAAGTGATATGAGCATAACCCCGTCACTGATCTCGGGCATCATTTCTAAATTAGACTCCCATAAGGCAAGCAGAGGTGACAAGATCCCAGCCATCGTCCTAAAGAAATGTGCTCCTGACTCTACAACTATTGCCTTGTTACTTCCTGCTTTCCAGCATACTGGAGGTCCTCCTCAGTAGTTCCTGTTTTTAAAAACTCTGGGGAAACTTCTGACCCCTCTATCGCCCTATTAGTATCCTACCCATTTTTGTCTTCGAGGCTTTAATCAATGTTAAAGTGATTAAGCAACATACCTCTTATGACCTGCTCTCTGACAAAAATATGGCTCTGTTTTGCCATCTCTTTTGACCACTAATATTATCTATCTATCGATCTACATATCTATCTCTCTCTCTATCTATCTCTCTCTCTCTCTCTCTCTCTCTCTCTCTCTCTCTCTCTATATATATATATATATATATATATATATATATATATATATATATATCAATGGTAAGTCTGATCGGTTCGGTATGGCGAAACAGTCACATGACCTCTAAAGTGACCTAAAATCTACTGTTAACTGGGGAAAGGAATGGCTTGTTTATTTGAACGTCTCCAAAACAAAACTGCTTTCTATTAATCATCCTAAAAAAAACTTTCTGTCTTAGCTGATGCTAACCGCCAGAAAATTGACATACTTTGGTTAATGTTCTTCACTGACATGAAGTGGAAATATTATATTGAATCAATTGCTAGATCAGCTGCTAGGAAAATTGGTTCACTAGATTGTGCTAGACAATTTTCTCTTCAAAATCTATCTTACATATTTATAAGTCTTTCATTTGTCCATAGTTCCAATATTGCTGCCACATATGGTTTGTTGCTCCTGCGATATATTTAGAGATTCTTGATAAAATACAGAGAAAAATCTGAAATGCTATTGGTCCTGTACTGACAAAGAGTTGTGAGTTAAATACTTGGCTCCTGCATTGGTGAACAAAAACTTGGAGAGTTGAGTTAAAGGGAGATAATTAAGACATCCGGAAAATGCATGTGGAACTAGAGCAGTCTACTCCGGTGGACGGGAACAACTGCCGAAACGTCGTGAAAATAGTAAAATAGACGAGGACAATAGACCGAACAATGTAAATACAGTAAATAATTACAATCCCTCATCTCAGAAATATAGACAGATATTAATATAATATTAGTAATATGCTGTTTGTATATTTTGTTATTTCTTTTATATAGGATGGGTGTGTATTTTTTAATGCATGTCTTCATGAATACGTGAATCATAGGTGTATGTATGATATTTACACTTCTTGTGTATAGTTACAGTTACATACTTTGAATATACTGGAAGTCATATATTCACATGCATATCTATGTATATATATATAATTATCACCTGGGAATCAGTAACGAAAGCTAAAACCTTCAGTAGGAAATCAATAGATGTAACTTACGTTTTTCTAAAAAATTAATAATCTTGAAAAATATAACCAATATTTATCTCTTAAACAAAAGAAGTGAGTTAATGAGAGCCTGCCTATGTAGAACCAAATTTCTACTCAAACGCGTTGACCCAGATTAATATAGTCTATCCTGACCCGGGGTCTACATATACTAGTATTGATATTATTTATTTTTATAGATATTTTTACTTTTTACTACATTTACTATGCAACTATTGTTAATATTAGACTGTAATGCATTTAACATTTTTGCTAATCCATTTTTTCCATTATCTTATCATTACTATTTTTAATATATAACTATTGTTTTGTTTTTGTCTTTTTCTTTTACCTTCAGTCTTACTATTAGAAATGTGTTAGTTTATTTACTTGTCTACTGCGTCTATTATGTTTATTTAATAATTTATTTATTTGCTTTATTTATTTATTTATATATGTTCCTATTATAAAATAAAATAAAAGCCATATGGCTTTTATTTTATCTTATTCTATTTTATTTTATTTTCATTAGTATTATTGGTATTATTTTTATTAGTACTTTAATTTAATTTTATCACGGTTTATTTTATTATTATTGATATCACTACTTTTATTTAGTTTACTGATATTAATATTTATATTATCAATTACTTTATTGATTTTCATGAAGAAAATAGATTTACCCCCCTCCTTGATTTCGAAACGTTTTTTTCTTCTTTATTACTTTTTATGACAACAGCGTCTCTTTAAATTAGAATTTATAATTCTTATTTCCAAACTTATTTTCAATCTTAAATATTAATCTGGGCCTAAATTCAAATCCAAAATTAAACTACAATTCATTTAAATATTTTAACAATAATAATCCCCCCGAACAAAAAAGTATCTCGCGATAACTAGAAATATTAAAAAACCGGTGTTACCCCCACCCCAAATACCAGCACTTGAATATTGCCTCGGCATGAGAGTTGTGCAATCAATGTAAGGTATTATACACACACACACACACACATATATATATATATATATATATATATATATATATATATATATATATATATATATATATATATATATATATATATATATATATTGTTGTTGAAGCATGTGTTATTAAAGACTATGGGACTTTTCCATTTAATAATCTTTATTTCGATTTTAGCTTTCTCGCTAGTGTCTTTGTTTTAGGGTCTAAATTGTTGAAAGCCCATGGTGTTTTTCCAAGTATTTTCGGTTGCCGTCAACCATCATCATGGCTGTATGCTTTTGGTTTGAAGTAGTTTGCTTTTTATTTTTATAGATAATATTTTAGGTATTCATGCTGCGTTGTCAATAAGACTGATGATATTTGTTAAATATATTAGTAAGTCTTTTGACTAAACTTGTCTGTTTCTCGGAACAGCCACCATATTGTAATAACCCATATTCTTTAGGTCTTTCCCGTTGACCTTTTCTTTATATGCCGGGTCCCTTCAAGACGTTACGGATTATGGCTCGCGAAATCGTCCTATTCTTTATAGCTCTTAGCAATGTTCACCTTTTTAACATCGTTTCTACTCTCTATTCTGTCATCCATTTACACAAGCTCGTTACATAGGGTACTCGATGTTTCTTCTTGTCCCTCCTACCTTCAAAATATCCTGTGAGTATCAAATTCTGCAAGTCCTCTTTCCTCATTATTTGTCCTAAAAATTTCAACTGTCTCTTTCAAGTATTCTTCTTTATATACCGTTTCCCCTCATACTTTTTGCAGCGCTTAATAAATTTAGTGTTTTCGTTATTTCTCCTAAACCCTGTTCCGGCATCCATATACCCAAGCTCGCCACGTAGGTTATGCGTTGATGATTTCTTCTGTCCCGCTTGCTTTCAATCTGTTCTGTAAGTATCACATTTTCCCAGGCCATCTTTCTTCCTTATGTACCATAGAAATTTTAACTGTCTCTTCCTGATCTTATTTATAAGTGTTCGTTTTATTTCTATATTCAACAAAACTTCGTCTTTGCTTAAATATTTGGTTCATAGTATCCTCAAATCCTTTTGCAGAACAGCAATTCGGTACCTCAAGTCTCTTCCTCAACTTTGAGGAGATTGTCCAGCATTCACTGACATATAGAAAGACAGCAAAAGAAACAGCCCAACATGCAAATTACAAATTAGACATAACAAAATCAAACAAGTACAAAAATTTAAGTATTTGGGAAGTATTTTAACAGAGGACGGGAACGTGTGATACTGAAATCTGAAGGTGCACTGCAAGAGCAAAAGATGCCTTCCCAAAGGATTAAAAAAAAATCGTGAGAAATAAAGAAACGGGTGCTAAACTCTTATAGAATATCAGTCCTCCTATACAGTAGTGAATGCTGGACAATCAACTCAGTAGGAAGAAGGGACTTGGAGCAACAGAAATGTGGTTCTACACAAGGATGCTGTGGATACTATGGACCGAACATGTGAGCAATGACGAAGTTTTATAGAAAATGGAAATAAAAAGGACGCTTATACTTAACATAAGAAAGAAACAGTTGAAATATCTAGGGTATATAATGAGGAAAGAGGGCTTGGATAATGTGATACTCACAGGACAGAATGCTGGCAAGAGGGAAAGAAGAAAAGAAAGCATAACCAACCTGGCGAATTCTTAGAATATGGATGGCAGAAGAGGGTTTATGAGAAATAACAAAAAGACAGAATTTATTAAGAGCTACAAATGACAGAAAATTTTGGATAGCGACGATCGCCAACATCCTGGAGCGACTCGGCATGTAGAAGAAAAGAAGTTATTAATAAATATTCTTCTTTTCATATTTCTGTAAATTAACATTTGATTTGATAATGATTCAATTAGGTTAAAATGTTTGAAAGTCTGTAGGAAAAGCTATTTGGTCTTTAAAAAATAGGACATTGACGTGCCTGAACAATCGATAAAAACAGCTGATTGCTATAGTTGATAGATACTGCATATGGCACTGGCAAAAGCAATCTGTAAAAGACTATTATGTACTTTATATTATAGCATATCAGACGGTCCTCCCCGATTTTAACCTAATGAATATTTATGAGCGTTCTTAATTTAAAAATGTAGAAAACGCAATAACATTTTTGCTCTTGTATCTAACTACTTGTTGCAAAATAAAATCCTTGCATTTGCCTTGATAAAGTTTTCCTTTTGTCTTTAATGACATGGAATATTAAGAAAAAATATATCTTTTTTTTTATCGCCCCCCCCCCTACTCTCAGGACTGCAGTATATTAAACATAATAGCTGACAGTATAGAAAAGGCACTTTCTCATCATCCATCTGCGAACATCTTTGTCTTCCGTGATTTTAATACTCACCATGACACGTAGCTGAAGCATTCTAAAGGTACTACTGTTGCCAATATTCAGACATTAATTTTTTCCATTTCCCAATCCCGTACTCAAATCGTGGACTTCCCTACTCGTTTCCCTAGCAAAACCGAGCAACAGGCATCTCTACTAGATTTATTTCTCATTTCATCTCCTCGCTCTTGTCGAGCTTCGCAACAGTGCCCTTTTGGTAACTCGGACCACTTTATGGTACCCGTTGATATTTCGTTCCAATCATACATTAAAAAGGAACGCCCTATCCATAAAACCTCTTTCCGTAACCAGCATGCTGATTGGGACTCATTTCGGAATTTTCTTTGTGACGCCTCTTGTACTAACATCTTTAATCTCTCAATTGAAAATTGCGCCACTGAGGTTTCTTCATGGTTCAAAGCCGGTATGGACGCTTTCATCCGTTCTCGGAAATACCAGGTGAAGCCTCAATCCTCTTCATGGTTCACACTAGCATTCCCGGTCGCTATAGCATATAGGAATTACAATTTTCGGCTATACCAGCCTGGCAGCTCTCGTCACAACAGGCGCCTATTCGTTACTGCTTGTAATAAATGTAAGCGACTCCTCGAAAAAGCTAAGTTTTGCTGAGAGAATGAGACTGAGTAGCCTCCAACAACTTTGGATCTCGTGATTACTGGAGACTCTGTAATAAGGTATTAAATAAGTGCAAAGGTTTCCTCACCTTTTCAATCAATTCGAGCTTATATCATCAACTGCTTTGCTTGTAAATTCTCCTCAAACTCTACTCTTAACTCATCACTGCCTAACTTCCCACTTAGAACTGATTTCCTGTTGAGTGATATGCATATAACCCCTTCCATGGTTTCTGCTATCATCTTTAACCTTGATCCCCACAAAACATGTAGACCCGATGGCATCCCTATAATAGTCCTTAAGAAGTGTTCTCCTAAACTAGCTCCTATTCTCTCTAAACCGTATAATAAATGCTTCACTGCCTCCTGCTTTCCTGTTTGCTGGAAGTCATCGTCTGTTGTTCCAGTTTTTAAGAACTCTGGTGAACAGTCCGACCCTTCCAACTATTGACCTATTAGCCTTCTACCTCTTTTTGGGAAACTTCTAGAGGTCTTAATCAATGCTGATTTGGTTCAGCATCTCTCATCGCAGGACCTTTTCTCCGACAAGCAATACGGCTTTTGTTTCTCCAGATCAACTGTTGATGTACTGACGATAATTGCGGAAAGAATCATGTACTAGATAAAAGCTTTGGACATCACGAAAGCCTTTGACAGTTTTTAGCATACAGGTCTTCTCCACAAGCTGAAAAGTTACGGTATCTTTGGATGCATTTTTGAACTGATCCAGTCTTTCCTATGAAATCGCGAAATGAATGTTATCGTGAACGGCCACTCGTCTATATCATTTCGTACTAGCGCGGGTGTCTCCTAATCTGATTTTTAAATTTTCATTAATGACCTTCCCGATGATATCAGCCCTTAACGTGGCATCTACGCTGACCATTTACTCTTGCCTCGACTGTAAAGCTGATCAATCTGACAAGGTCAAAATGTTGGACAGTCAATGTCCAAAATGACCTTTAGTCCATCGTTAACTGATGCAAAACTTGGCTTTGTGCCACATCTTGCTGAGTGGGGCAGTAGGTAAATAATTACAATTAAGAAAAAAATTTATAAAAGTTTCTTAAATTGAATATGTATATACGTATACTGTCTGTGTCACTTACTGGGTAAGTGACACAGACAGTTTTCTTAACTTCCGTTGACTTAACAATATTTTCATTCAACCTCTAAATCAAAACGCAACATTGTAGCGTATATCATATTAAATAGGTCAACTCAAATCTTAAAGTCTACTGAGAATAAATCCTCGGGTCTTCTTCCTCTTCCCCCACCCTCGCTACCATTATAGTGATTTTCCAAGCGTAGCTCAGATGTGGCACAAGGCCGAAAGTATGGGGCACCCAGTTGAATCTTTCCTTCTCTTTCTTTTTCTCTTTCTCCTTCTCGCTTAATACGATATCTGTATCTCTTGAATTTAATCTGGAGTCATTTTTCCGTTTATTTTTATAGCTTTTATGAAATAAAGATTATTACCTACGGTATTTTATGTTTGATATTCATTAATTAATAATTTTGCTCTGTTTCTGACATAGAGCTCTCCTTGGATCTTTATCTTCTTCCATACGGATTAACATTTTTATATTATTATAATTATGTCATTCACAAACTGTACTGTTTTGCTGTATCACAGCTCCTCAGTGCGACTAGACATCCGAATGCCTCAAGCAACCGAATTTGTGTCAGTCAGAGTTTCTACCACTGATCTATCTTCATTCGACAGAGAGAAAGAGCTATTAGGTTGGTGCAAAAATAATGACGTAATAATGTCGTTTTTTGACGTATTTTTTAACGTCAAAAAACGACATTATTACTTCATTATTTTTGCACCAGCCTAATAGATCTAGCGTATTGCTTTTACGAATGTAAACAAATGCTAATCAGCTGGAGTGCTCCAATTCATTTTACTGAGGAGCTTTGAATTAACACAGGTGGCTGTTGTATATAGACTTAGCCTATCACACAACAGTGCTCAATTAAAATATATTTTCAAGAGCGAAAATTATTCGGTATTCAAATCTTTCCTTACATTTTCTTTTAACTCTGGATGTGTTATCTGTCCCCCTATAAGGCAGTGAATGCTGGACAATCTCCTCAAAGATGAAGAAAAAACTTAAAGCAACAGAAATGTGGTTCTACAGAAGGATGCTGAGGATACTATGAACCAAACATGTAAGCAACGGCGAGGTTTTTGAAAAAATGGAAACAAAAATAAAACATACTTAACATCTGGAAGATGCAGTTGAAATTTCTGAGTCGCATAATGGGGAAGGAGTGCTTGGAAAATCTGATAATTACAGAGTAAGAAGGACAGAGAAAAACAACGTATAGCATACTTGACGCGCTTGAGTAAATGGATGGCGGAACAGGGTTTAGGAGAAATAACGAAAAGACAAAATTTATTTCGCCCTACAATGGACAGGACATTGTGGAGAGCCATAATCGCCTAGGTTCTGTGGAGACAAGACACAGAAAGAATATGTTAAGCATTCTGAGTGAATAGTCAACAGAAATGTCGACAAAGATTTTGAACTCATCCATGAGGAACGTCGCGGAATAATCCATCAGTTCTCTTGTATGAATAGAATCAGTTATGGAATTTTCTCGGAGAGCGTGATATGGATATATTCTGATAGTCTCATGATGGAAACACATAAAATATCTGTATGAAAGTCATACAAACTAAGTATCATTTAACAACAGTAAATATGTAAACGGTGCTAATTTAACACGGCATATATAAGTCACAAAATAGAACAATAAATAATATGGATAATATGAAACGAAATAGCAGCTTACAACACCTGAAAACGAAGTAACCTTTGAAAATAACGACAGTTTCTTTTCTAAAAGAAAAAAACGATGATATCCATATCTAAAAGCATGCACGAAAACAAATTCATTCTACGATACTTAAAACCATATCATTACCAAAAGACTAAATTAAATTCATTTAACCTAATTCTAATATACTATACTAATATATATATATATATATATATATATATATATATATATATATATATATATATATATATATTCACTACTTCATTACACAAAAATCCCACAAGTAGAAGCTCTTGCCACCTTAATTTTACTAGTCAGTGTCTACTTGTGTGCGTGTGTGTGTGTGTGTAATATATAATTTTCTACAAATTTATTTCAGGAATATTAGCTGATTTAAAGTTCAATTACTTCGATTTTATTTATAAAAATAACGTAGAAACAGAAAATCTATTATGTAATTGTTGAACTAAATCCATTTTATATGTTGTTATTGTTTATATTAAGATATGTTCGTGAGGAGAAATGATCGATCGCGAAAAGTCGCCGAAAACTGTGTGTTTATAATATTAATTCGGCCTTTGCTAACCAGACGCTTCTCTGTAGCTGAATGGTACAGCACGTCAGGCCAAACGGCAGTTTTCGTATAGGAATACATGTTCGATTCCTGTCGGAAAAAATTTAATACATATTATCAGTGCAGGGGTAGCTAATTTTGATTGACTTCTTGTTGAATATCTAAACTTATAAACTCAACAAAAACAGAACTAAAAAAGAGATATTCAACAGGAAGATAATCAAAATTAGCTACTCCTGCACTGATAATATGTACCAAATTATTAATTCCCATAACAATTACATTTTAAGGAAATTCCATAGGAAAAAACTAAATCTAACATGGAAACCCCCTGTAATTGAAGAATTAAGGAAAACTGCCCAGTAGAGGGCAAATGCAGATTCACTAGGGTAGTATACCAGGCAGCCATTACCCTTAAAGAAAATACAACAAACCATAATATTTACATCATCATTTCTGCAGGAGAATTTAAAAAGAGAATCAATGCACATAGACATTCATTCACCAATCCAAAATTAAACACCAAACAGCCCTTTCGAAAACATTTTGGGAATTGAAGAAAAGGGTCTGAATCCTCAAATAAATTGGAAAATTCTAGGTTTCGCGAACACCCCCCCCAATAATTTTAGGGATAGGTGCAAGCTATGTTTAGAAGAAAAATCAGGATAATGAAATATAAAGATCAATGCAAACTATTAAATGAACTGAGAGAACTAATCACGAAATGTAGACATAGAAATAGATTCAAAATTACATAAGAATACATGTGTATATATGTGGGGGTGTATGTGTGCGCATAGTGACATATATGTATGGACATGTAAATGTACATATATGTATGTATGAAGATATGTACGCATGTGTGTTGAAAAGCATAATTTATTCCATCGGGTGCTCTGGTATTACCCACAATCTATAAATCTATATTTCAACTAATTTACATTAATCTTAACGTGTTTAAGTTTAAATCCCCCATAGCTAATTAATGATATTGGACACCTATAGTACAAAAACTATTTACTGTGAATCCCAGCAAAACACACTTGGGGATCGTATAGGAAATGCCACATAGTAAGAACTGATATTAAACTACAAACAACGAAAGTTTCGAGCCATAAAAAATCCAACCCCAGACCGCTTCCCCCTTACGCTCCCACAAGTCGCTAATACAAACCAATTCTCATTAACAAGGCGTCTACCAGAGGTGGACTGGTATTAAAAATAAATTTAAAACAATGCTCCGAGACACTTAGGGGCTGATGATAGCCGCGTACAGAACGGCTTGAAATAGACTATCCCATGTTGAGGCAATTTTTGATTTTGCTGTAATATATATATATATATTTGTAGAATATTGTAAAAGAAGGACCTAACTTTCTGTTAGTAATCCTCTATTCAATTTTCTCCTCTAATATTCTCCAATTGGAAGTGAGTTTAAATGAATAATACGGAGGTAAACTTTAAATTGAGAATTTAATTTAAATTGAAATATATTACCTTTTAATAATCATTATTGACGATAAAATTATTTAAATTGGAATAACCTTTGATAATTAGGCACCTAAAAACAGTCACGAGTTTATTTAATTAATGAACAAAAATCAAACGAATAGATGTCAACTTAACAATCAATAAGAAAAAGTTTAGGAATATAAAAAAGATTACTAAATATAAAATAGATTATTTTTTCAATGTACTTTCTATGAGTTTTTCCAATCGACTATTTCATAGAAAATACCCAAAACTCCAACAAACTTCAAATTAAATTCTTCGTAGATTGTTTAGACATTTAGATTTATATCAAACTGTAACCCCCAAATATACCCTTTAAAGTAATGCGAAATAACAGCGTCTAGGAATTTGAGTGAAACCTGCCCTCAAGGAATTGATTTATTATTGTTGTTTGTTGTAGCTTCTTCCTTTAATGTCGGTCTTCTCCCTCACCCCTTACCCATCTATATCTAGAGATAACACGCATTAAGTTTAAGCGACGTCTAACCTAAACAGAGTGGGGTTTCAGGATAAAGAATTGAAATGGTACGTCTAACTCACTCATGTCTTCTCTACCACCTCACTTCCTCACTTCGTTGATTTTAAATATGCTTGGTCTGGTCCGTCAAAAATGTGTAAATTTCTTTTCATTTTTCATTTCAACCTTTGGAAGTAAAGTCTGAGGATCCAGAGCACTTTTAAGGGGGTTGTAGTGAAATAATTGATTACATGGAACCATAAAGTGGTCTGTTTTTATTCAAACATATCTGCTCTGAACTTACATTGAGCTCTCTGGATATCATCCTCCTTGGGTCTACCCATGCGGATTACCTAGTTTTGCATAAACTTTATATATATATATATATATATATATATATATATATATATATATATATATATATATATACAGAGTGCGATGGATAAATTATCGCTTAAATTACGCAAAAATGAAAATAACACTGACAACTCATTTTAGCAAATATATCTACCAAAATTACACAAAAATATCTTGAAATACTAAAGAGTAAATTTATTCAATAAAATCGTCATTGCTTTCAACTATGGCCTCCAAACGACTTCGGAATCTCCTGCAACTCTTCTGAACGGTCTCCTTGTATAAGTTGATGAATGCTACCATAAACCTTGCATTCAGTTCATCTTTTGTGATACAAGGAGTTTTCTTGGTCTCTTGCTCTACTGCGCCCCACACTTTACGTAAGCCTACATGTTGGATCTGAGGCCCTTACTAACGAATGCGGTAGTTTTTTGTTGTTTTGTTTTTTGTTGGTTTTTTTTTTTTTTTTGCTGTTGTTTTTGTTTTTTGTTGTTTTTGGTTTTTTGTACTTATCAGAACGATCAGAGTTAGTTTTCCATGCTGCCGTACCTTCTGCAATGTCTTCAGACTGACACCTAGACACTGAAATGTTTGTATCGGAGCTTCCGGTTCAAATGCCAATTAGTACAGCATACCATTTCCAAATTGCTGGCAGAGTGAATTGCGTTATAGTGATCTTTTTTCACATACGGTGCCTAATTCACCTTACTATACTGTGCAGTCGACAAGATCAAAAACAAACAATGCGCATGCGCGAAATAAAAAATATAAAATGGCGACAATTTACTTATTGCATCCTGTATAATATCTATTACTACTACTACTAACAATAATAATAACAAAATAATTCTAATTGTGCCTCAGCTCGTATGTTAAGCCCTGACAATACCTCTTAAATAATGATCTATTCCGTTTTGGGGGGAGACGTAAAAAAACGTATCAGAGTCGCTATTTGGTTTCCAAGAAAGAAAGAAAGAGAAAATAGAAGAGGCAATAACACTCAGATGTGTTTAACGTCTGCTACAATGAAATGAAAAAAATTGTCAATTTCGAATCTTTTCATTTGTCCCCCCTTACTTATTGAAATAATGGCCTGCATTCATACTTTTGGTTACTATTGCAATATTTTGATAAAGTTGTTAAGCTCGAATATTTAACGGTGCAATAAGTTCATTTCCACGTGCATTTTATGTTCGTTGAACGCGCAAGCAACTTATTTTGGGCATTTTGAATGGAAACGAGACAGTAGAGAACCACACATAAGCTATTTTGAGCTTGAGTAAATGGGCGACAGAACAAGGATTAGGTTTGGTTTGGTTTGGTTTGGTTTGGTTTTTACGGCATATCAACCTCAATGGGTTATTTAATGGCGACAAAATTTTTATTGCTGGTATTTTTTTCTTTTTTCAGAAATGATATCTTATATTTTTTTTCAAAAATGTATAGATAGAATTTTTTTTTTTTTTAATGTATAGCTGGTAATATTTATTTTTTCAAAAATATATTGCTGGTAATTTTTCTTTTTTTTAAAAATGTATAGCTAGTAATATTTTCTTTTCAAAGATGTATATATGGTAATATTTTTTTT